>OY735243.1:17190061-17320061 GCA_963457665.1 Thysanoteuthis rhombus
AAATTATTCCAGTTTCAAGCAATTCATTTGTTTGAAAAATATTACAGACTAATATTACAAAAATGAACTCTGATTCAAATGGAGATAAAATAAGTTATATCTTGAATTAGAAAATTATTTACCACAACTTTCCATTATTTATAATATAATTATAATATAATATGATATAATATGATTTATTTAAATACAATTTCTTTCAAATTTTTAGTTCTCCATTTAAATTTAACACCAGGTCTTCAGCAATAAAAAATAACAATGTAAATCAATCATCCCTATCAAATCCATATCTCTAACACACATACACATGTGTGCCCACAAACACTTTTTAACATGATTTAATGGACTAATAAGGGAAGGGGTGTTTGTTAATGCTGAAAGTCTGTTAGATCCAAATGTAACCATTTTTTAAATGCAAATATCTGCTTTTATAGAATATAAAGTACTTTGAAATAAAAAATTGTAATAAAGAATATATGTAATACATAATAATTACCCCTGTTTTTGACTGAATAAATAGTTTAATTGTGTTGCAATTCAAGAATCAACTTTTAACCAAATTGAACAAAAATCAGATTCTATATATTTTCTATTTAGAGTAGAAATAAGAAATTTACAATTAATTTTATATAAATGTAAATACATCTCTTTTCAAGTTTGAAGTAGATTGCTCTTAAATAAACTCATACAAAATTATCTAAAATAAAAAATAAAAACAGTTAACTAACCATTTAGCTGAGGCTCCAGCATTTTTCTTGCTCTATCTGATGTCAGTGCCTCACGTATGAATAGATTGGCACCAGTTTATAAAAACTCACTGAGCCCATCTCTTTCATAGAAGTAGGATCTTTCTGTCCTCTTAGCTTCAAACTTGAAGCTGATGCTTTACTGTGTATGTTTTTCTTCTACTAAATTCATTCAAAATACTTTGATTGTATTTGCTCATAATCATTGATGTAAGATGGATGTCACAACATCTTTTTGTCTACACCGTTAAACGTTTATACATTACGAAAGAAATAACTGTTCTTGCTCTTTCATTTCAATGGTGACCAGAACATTCTATTCAATTTCTACAATGATTTATTTCTATGGAGAATATAGCTTCACAAGGCCAAGAAAACTGTTGAACAACGATACCAGATCAGCAACAATTCTTAAATGGTTCTTAACCTATTTTGGTGGTGACCCAAAATCTTATCTAAAATCTATCCTGGAGACCCATGTTCTCATAAATGAGATTTATTTCAGGCACAATTAATAAATATTGGTTATCATAAAAGAGGAATGAAAGGTAATTTACAATATCATATTAATGTTTAATGGACAGAAATTAAAGAGAATACTGATGGAAAAGGTCCATCAAATTAGAAATTTGTTATTGTAATACTCATCATCATCATCATCATCATCAGTCTTTTAATATCTGTTGTTGGACATACACCTTCCCTAGGATTCACCACACTTCTCTATCATAGGCATTGCAGAGCCAATACTTTCTGAATTTATCTAGGTCATCTCTCCATCTTGTATTCTGCCAGCCTCTGTTGTTCATGTGATCTCTGTTGTGAGTCATGATGTCCATTGGTTGTCTGACATTCTTGCAACATGACCAGCCCATTGCCATTTGAATTTTCTAATGGATTCTATGATGTCTCAGACTCCTGTTTTCTCCTTGGTATATTGTGCTGTCTTGTGATCTCTCCCCGTGGGGTTGAACATGATTCTTTCATGTGCACATTGCATGGTTCTAGGTTTGCGGGTCAGTCTTTTGGCTAAGTTCCATGTTTCAGCTCCATAGGTGACTATCGGGAGGATGCATTGGTTGTATTCACTTCTTTTTAGGATTGTTGGGATCTTCTTGTTTTTGAAAGTTGAGCTTGCTCTGCCAAAGGCTTGCCATTCTAAAGTGATTATTTGCTTGGGAGTCTGATAAATCAAGGGTTTACTGTATTTCCATACATACATGCACTCAAATGTACATACTTACACATATATACATATGCATCTTCGTGCATAAACACAAATGTATATTTGTTGATAGATACCAAGATAGTTGAAAAAACATTGTAGCTATTTCAATATTTAGCTACAAGGATATTTTTCAGTGTTGCTTTCATTCTTTCTAGATGTACATAATGTTTTTAAGATGATGGCAATAAACATGGAAATATTTTAAAAAATCAAGGCGACTTGGCAAAGGGTTTTATCCCTTTTCATATGTGTGTATGTGTTTGTTTTTTCCAGCACTCTAGGTCATACCTTTTGTATACAGACTTGAAAATTGGCGTCAGTATTCCCACAAGGCCACCTTTGAAAAATCTTTTAAATTTTTTGAAAAAAAAATTTCTTTGACTTGTAATAGGGCCTTATTCTGATGGGTTTATTAAGAACATCAAGATTCTCCAGAATCTAGATTTTTTTATTTTCCATTTTTATACACTATTTTAGGTGTTTTCCAGTGGAAAAGCACCATTGATATCATAGATAAAATTTAATCTGATCATATTTATTTTTCAATAGAATGTTTTTTTACATGACTTTAAATTTTGTTCTTCTGTCAAATGGTTATCAACCATTTTTTTCTCCCATTTTTGATCATTTTTCAGCAACTCATTATTTTGGGTAATTTATTTTTATGCAGATTTTTTCGCATTTTTTATTCCCACTTTGCTCTTCATCCTACTACAAATCATTGAAATTCAATTTTCAAAGTATCATTTTTTTACCTACTTGGGGGTGGGTTGCTGATAAAATATATGCTCTAGAAGTGGGTGATAGTCCAAAAAGTTTGGGAGAACACTATGTTAGATAATTATTTCAAAACCATGCAAATAAACATGTATACATTTTTATTTTTTTTACATATGTCATTCTTGTTTTATCAGGTTAAAAGATAGCAAATCCCATTGTCAGTTTTTTCAACACATCAACACCGTATTAGATTCGTATCAACAGATTCAAAACATTTTGTCCTTTTACTTTTTCATACTTTGCATAAATTATCAATTTAAAAGATATCACATCCCAGGGTCTGCTTTTCAATACTTCCTTAAGACTATATCTTATATCAACAAATGATATAAAATATAGTCTTTTTATTTTTTCATCTGCTTAAAGAATATCACACTCTATAGTCCTTTTCCACACTCTTGGATTCATATCGATTGGTGGTTATGCTTAAAATCATAGATGACAGATTTCAGTGAAGTATTTTTGTCAAATACCAGTACAAAATCTGGAATTGACTTTGTTTTCCCACTATTAGAACATGAAGAACAATCCTCACCAAAATGAGGTGTAAAGCAATATGAAAAACCCACATTCTCCTACTGTGATCTGAACTCTCAACAAACTGACAGTCAGACAGCCTTCTGGCAGAGCTAAATTGACAAATCTCTCCACGATGCCCATGATAAAGAAGTGTAGCAAATCCTGGGGAAGGTCTATGTCCAACGATGGACGTTGAAAGACTGATGATGATGATGATGATATATTAGTGAAAATTTACCATACAGATACACAAAGTCCAATTTCATTCTAATAAACATTTTTTTACAAAAAAATATATATTTATCAAATGTTCAATACAGTTGCAGTATATATTTTCAGTCGGAATAGAAGATGGAGTGGAATTTGACCCTGCAGCACCCAGCAGCTGATACATTTCAATGATGTCTATTAATGTATATATACAATAACAGCTCTACATAGCATACTGGATGAAAAATGCACAAGGTAAGTGGTACTAGGTTGGTGCAGGAGTCTGGACACATACAAAAAAACCCTTTACAAAATCTTCTGCCAGTGTTAGCCCAAAACAGTGTCTTGTCAGTTCCTCTTTTCAACTTTGAACATTACAGGGTGAATCTTTTTAATCAAGCATTTGGTGGTCTGGCAACTCCCATGGTTCAGCACGTTTTGAATCTGCCACCAGGGTGGCGCCATTAGCAGCACTAAAACATTAAACTATGTTTACATTACATACTATATTGCAAATTTTGTTTTTTCAAAGCAGCCATTTTGGAATAAACATGGCATGTCCAGTTTTTATATGAAAGAGCATTAAAAATCTACCAGTATGCAAGGTTTCACTCTTTTTTCATATTTCGAATGATTCAGCTTGAAATTGTACTAAGCTATTAAACTAAACAAGAAATTAAAGTAATAATTTTGGTTTTAAAATTATCATTCGTATAAAATTTTATTTGAAGTTAATTTTTTATTCATATTTAACAGTAATATTCACTTATACATTTATTTGTAAAGTAGGCGAGAATTAACTGTAGAAATTATGGCCAGCACGAAGCCCTGACCTTACACCCTGTGACTTTTTGTGTGGGCCGGGTGAAATAGTAGATGTATAACACCAAACCACTAACTCTGGATAAACTAGAGGAGTGTATTAAAGATGTTATGGACAACATGTTGCCAGAATTTCTGAAAAGGTCTATTGAAGCAATACCAAAATGCTTATGGAAAATAGTCCCAGTGTTAGATTTCAACAGAGCAGGCTAATTCTACTATTGTATGGCCCAGAGTAAAGCTAGATTCATATAATCGATTCATTAATAATAAAGTTATTACCAATCTCTAATAGGGAGTTTCTTTTCACTAACACAGTATATATCTCCGTATAAAAGCTGATGTCAGTTGTTTGTAATACAGAAAATACATGATGCTATATTTTTGTTCCTACCTAAAATTATAAATGAGATACACCTTTCATACTATAAATACAAAAATGACTGAAATTTCAGTCATTGTAGTTCTTCAGCTTTTTCAATAAAATTTTCGTTTTATTGTGATCGGAGCACTCACTTCTATTTCTGAATCAGGCCTTTTATCTTGCAATTGATAACTATTACTCTTTATCGCCTTCCTCAGCTAATGGGTTAAAGCAGGTTTTTGACTATTTTTAATTCAATATTTTGTCAAGTGAATTTTTGTCATCTAAAATTATTTTGATTATGCCATGATTGATATCTGCTGACAGAAAAAAAAACACTTATCAAAAATTTTCCAAAAATAATGTAGTGATTATAAAAATAGGACTTGATGAAAATGAGCAACTTTTCCTTAAAACATAATGAAACATACATTTGTTTACAGTGGGTATCTGTTATCTCTCAGTAAAGTTAAAAAATCAAGTGAGTGTTCAGTCATTTTTACTTAATGAATGGTGATGAAAGCTTGCTCAAGTTTATGATTGTCTCATGGCCAGCTGAAGTATGGTAGACCAAAAATGACAAAACCAGAAATTATCCATAATGGCAAATGAGTATTCCCAACATTAAAACATAAGATGGGCAATATTCTAGTTTATTTATGAGTTTCTTTTTTTGTTTGATTAATCTCTCAGTATAAAATTCCATGATAATGTATTTTTCAGACTCATTTTTATTCAGTTTGTCTGAAAAATGTCTGTTAGGATGGTGGCTGTGCTAGTTCCAACTGAGCCTTTCTGCAACTTTTTAAAGAGTATATTTTTAGATTTTTTTTTTACATTATTTTCTAAAGATGTTTTTAGATTATTTTTCAATATTCCCCAAGTATGCTGCACCCCAAACCCTGTAGTTGCTGGGTTTGCGGGTCCTACAAGCTGTTTCTGGCTTGGAACAAAATGAAGATATAGATACTAGTCAGAATACTTTTAGGAATAATGACCATGCTTCATCTAAAGATTTCAAGCAATTTCAGGAAATCTAAAAAGCCAACCAGCTGTAACATAGTGATCAAAACAAAAAAGATGATGTTACTAATTTGAATAATCCATATGAATATCACAAGCTCTAATCACCCTTGTAATTCTTGACCAGGATAGTGCTACCAATATAGCATTTTTCACATTAAATTTAGCATGTTTCTTGTTTTGGCAACACAAAAATCAATCATTTTAGCCATATTCCTTCAGCAATGTTGAGGCTAATTTAGTCATTTTTAGCTATTTAAATGTTCATAATTAGCTGATTATGTTTTTATTACATTTTTCAGGTTTTACCACAAAGAAATATTGAGTTGGCAACACTGCCTGGCCCAACACCCCAATGAGAATTTCATCTGCAGTAAGCGAGCAATAAATACACAGATTTATCAACTACATGATGCTATATCAGAGGAGAATGAAAATTCACAAATGAAAAGGAAAATTCAGAAAAATGATTCGTTTCCACAGATTTTTAGATGGCTTCATCTGTCAAATTTGACATTAGTTGACCCTGGTTAAGAACTCGGTTCAGTGTTGTTTGTAAATGAAGGAGCAGATTCTTGAATGGCAGTCCCTAGCAAAGCAGCTGCACATGGAGGCTGATGGTACAGCTGGGTGGTCACTTCTGCAGCTTTTCTTCCCCTTTCTCAGACCGACCACAGTCGAGCTCATTTCTCCTCTGCAGCGGGGATGCCTATATATACAACCCGTCACTAGTAGAGCAATTGGATCACTTCTAACCATGTAAGGCAGTCCATCTTGAGTGTGAGGCCAGTAACTCCACCTTAGAAAACCTATTTCCTAATAGAACGACAGAGTAGCCCTATGCTCCACAATGGGTCTATAGGAGAAAACTGCACAGCGACAAGATTATCCGTAACTCTCTCACATATCAAGGGACATCAGGTCACCTTTGCAGACATTCCAATATCGCAGCAGTGGGTGCCCTGTAGGCAAGAACCCAACAGCAACCTCCCAGTACAGAATATCTTTTTTGGATATGACCATCCCACATGCAGCGGACATGACCTAGCCAGCATAGTCTGATGCATATGGCATGGTCAAATCCTAAAAGAACCATAATCCTGAAAAAATAAGCAAAGTAACAATAACAATTTGAAATGTATTTAGAATAAAAGTTTATTTCCATAATAAAATACAAAACTTAACAAATTAGTAAGAAAAGAATAGACATTAGAAAAAAAAAAAAAAAGATTTAAGATCAGTCCTGTAAACATACTGCAATATTTTCTTGAAAGAAAAACCTTTTTTGTTTTAATTGCATTACGTTAAGAAAACAAAAAAACCCCTCAGTTTGTGTGTCTCCGAATTGTTAGATTTGGACAGAAGGGGAGATAATCTGAGCTTTCTCTATGGGACTTACCCAATATAGGCATTGGAATAGTGTTGAATTTAGAAATTGAGCAAGTCCAGAGACAGAGGTTCAATACTAGCCACTTGAAGTAGGCACACTAAATTTTCATATTCAACACTATTCCAATGCCCGTGTTGGGTAAGTTTTGAAGATACAGCTAAGATTATCTCCCGTTCTTGCCAAACGTGGCAACCCTGTTGTATGTCGCAGTTTGTTTGTCTCAGGAGGTTAGAGTGTGATTTTATTTGACTGAAAGAAAGGGAGAGGTTGGAGGTTGGAGAATCAGCAGAGATCTAGAAGTGCTAATTGTTGATTATTAAACTTCAGTGTGAGGGCGGAGCAGTGTAGGGGGGTGGAATGGTGTAGCAGTTACTAGCACAGAAAATGGAATTGGTGAACAGTTCGAGTTTCAACCAAGGCTGCTAACATTCACTTTGCACTAATGCCCTCGGGAAAGGCGTGAATTCACTCCTTCCTCTAGCCATGTGTAAGTAGTAGAGCAATTGGATCACTTCTAGCCATGTAAGGCAGTCCATCTTGAGCATGAGGCCAGTAACTCCACCCTAGAAAACCTACTTCCTACTGAATCGAGAGAGTAGCCCTATGCTCCACAAAGAGTCTATAAGAGAAAACTGCACAGCTACAAGATTATCTAGTATAATAATATGCCACTTGTATCTGTAAATTCATTTTTTGTTGGTAACATCCCAAATCAATTCTCTCTTCATACGCACACACATATATATATATATCTATATCTATCTATACATATATATATGAAGCCATGTTACCAATAAGAAATATTCATACATACCTAAATTACGTATACATAAATATATATGCATTTCTATCTTTCTCATTATATACATATATGCATAATAATGTATGCACATATATACGCAAGTATACACAAGCAAACATAGAAACCCACTTCCTCACATATTTATATATATATATATATATATATATATATATATATATGATTAGGCATACATGATATCAAAACTAAACTTTGGACCAAGTGTGTATGAAAGATAAGCTAAATACATTTTTTCTAAATAACTTGCATCTTGCACATAACTATAGAATTATCTACATACGCACACACATCTAACCATTGCAAATGATCATCTAAATGATTGAACACACACCAACCCTGACCACTGTTTGCACTTTAGACTCTTTGGATAAATAAGATGTAGAATTTTAAATAAAATAGCTAAATTCAGAAAAAAAAGTCCCATCAAATCATACGTCTTTTCATTCAAATTTCAAAGTTGTTTTTTTTTTCCTCTTTTAAAGGGACTTCTATAACTTTCTGATAAGTTATCATTCAAAGAGTGATTCAGATTGATCGTGTGGCTTTTGTTGTTGCCACTATGTTTTTCCCTCTTTATTCTGCAGCCTTCTTTAGACATACAATCCATATGGAAAATACCTTCTGTATTTTCAAGGTAAACAATTATTGCAAGAGTGGTTCAGACTATTGATCACATTCTTTTTGTTGTGGTTATTGTTGTTAATTACGACATTTTGGCCTACCCATTCTAGAGCCTTTATAAGCCTCTTTTTTGGATCAGCTCATTCCTATTAGTGTACGTAACACAGGTGATTCCATATTCTTTACCAACTAAGCAAAGAGATCCACACTGATGTAAAGAGATACTAGATGTCATTATCATTTCATACTGAGGTTAAATACATTACATGAATCGATAGAGATAGTTTATTTGAAAAAGAATACTCACACTCTTTCCTGAGTTTGAAACAAAGAAATCGGGAGATAAGTGTTTTAGTAGATTACCTTACGAGTAAGGAGCTTAGTCTAAAGAATAATCATATAAAGGTTCAATAGGAAGATAAAAAATAAAGAAACAAAGTTTCCATGTCAACTTTCCAATAGATTCTTTTTTAAAAGAGAGGAGAATAAATGAAAGTTCATTGATTTCAATTTTTTTCTATTCAGGGCTTCCATATTCTAATTGGATAATAATTTCAAGAATATTAGTATAAAATTTGAATTTTATTACGATTATGAGTTTGAAATTTGAATTTTAGTAAGAATATAAGTACAACGTTTGAATTTTTATTAAGAATATTTGTATATCGTTCATTTCAAATCATAATATACTTTGGTTGAAATTAAGTGCCTCGATAGAGAAATAAAAAAAATAAACACAGAGAATATGAGAGAACGTTCTATCAAAAATGTTTTATTATATCAAAGTAGAGTATTGTATTCACTTTCATAATAGATGCATATTCAAGACTATTACACTATCCAATGCATTGTTGGTATTATGATTAGGAGGCCATCTGCCAAAGCTCAAAATGGATAGTTATGTGTCTTGAATGTGTTGCAGTGAGTGGTAGTCCCCTGAATACCCTCATAAGCCATTCAATTTGTAGGTAGGGATGTCAGATTGGGCTATAAATGTAGATAATCCAAGCATTGGAATAACATTGAATTAGTAAATTGAGAGTTCGGAGGAAGAGGTTCAATACCAGCCTTTTGAGGTACACCTGCTTCAAGAAAAATTGGCTTAAATTCAATGCTTTCCCAATGCAATCAGAGATAAAGCTTGGATTATCTCCCTTTGTAGCCAAATCTGGCAACCTTGCTTATAGGCCAGTAAATATGGTATTTTAAATCTATAGACTAGAAAATTACAAACGAATAGAAAATTTATCAAAATTGTTCCAAATTTTAAAAAAATGCCGATAATGCAGACAAAAGAGATACAAAAGGTTTATATCGTAAAAAATTCAAAAATCTATCAACAGGATAGATTTAGAAAAAAAAAAATTAGAAAATTGTACTATACCTTATAAAATCTCAATAATATATATTATATTTTATTTTTTTGAATCATGGGTAATAAGTTTGTTATATCCAAAAGATTATGGGTGAACAAGCATTAGAGTGATACGATTTAACTATTCTTTTTATTGTTAGTAATGGAAAGATAGAGAGAAAAGGATAATTCTCTTGAAGAAACAATATTTTTGTTGTCTCAGTACATGGTCTTCATCTCGTTTTTGATGCACGATTTAAATGCTGACCAGTTTCCTTGCTGAGTAATCAGATGGGCCTGCCAAAAAAAAAAGAAGACAATATCACGATGTAAGTGAGATTGTAAAACAACAAGATTTTTTGTTTTAATAATATTGTCAAACACCAGTGCAAAGTCTGGAGTTCACAACAAGAACAATCCTCATAAAAAAGGGGGGGGGGTAAACTAATACATAAAATCCACATTTCCCTACCGTGATTTGAATTCACAACCAACTGATTGCCAGGAGGCTGTCTTACTGATTGAACTAAATTGACAAGTCTTAGATAATAATAAAAATTCATCATACGGATATGCATGGGCTAATTTCATTTTAATAAATATATGTATTTATGCAAAATAGGTATATTTTTAAAATTTTTTTCATTTGTCATATATACGAAAACAAAAGTTGCAGTAATCATCTTCAGTCAGAATAAAAGTAGGAGTGGCATTTGACCTTGCAGCAACTGGGCTTGTTAATAAGGAACAACTGTAGCCATCAAAGAAGGTGAAAGGTTCTATCCTGACCGTACCATTTTGTTTACAGATTTGGAAATTGGCATCACAATACCCCTTCTAAAAAAACGTTTTGTTTTGATTTTCGGAAATAAAAGCTTTGTTGACCTTTTCGGGGTCTTATTCTCACAGGCTTAACAATTAGACTCTATAGAATTTAGATATTTCTAACTCTATTTTAGATGTTTTCTAGTGGAAAATGTCAGTGATGTCATACATAGAATTCATTCTGACCATATTTTTTCTTTAATAAATTTTTTTCATATGACTTCTGATTTTAGTGCTACAGTTGTTCAATTATTAACTGTGATGTCAAGTTACTATTATTTGATTTTTATTATTAGTAGTAATATTATTAATAAACTAATAATAATAATGATAGTGATGTTATTGTTATCATGTGTCTGCATCTAATATCTCAGACAAAATTTTTATCTAACTTGTGTTGTGTTAAACAGGAAGTTGACATTTTTCATGCCCGACTTGGTAGAATGCATAGCACACCAATGAACAAGGGGATGTGGGGAGGGGGAAGGAAGTTGAGTAATAAAAAATAAAAAAAACCTTGACAAGAAAATGGGACCACAAAATGTGGGAAGTAGTATAACATTTTATCCTTTATTGTTTTTATTTATTTATTATATTTGCCTATTGTAATTTTACCATTGGTCGTAATACTATTCTGTTTATTTCAGAACTTTTTTTTTTCACAAAAGGAAAAAAAATAGCTTGCCAAAATATAAGAACCTTGAGTTCAATGTATTAATGCTGACAACCCAAGACATTTTCAAACGAAGAATTAACAGGTAGTTCTCAGGATTTCGGGGTTTTTTTTCCTACTTTCTTTTGCAATAAAATTGTCACTCCTAAATGCTCCAAAATAATTTACATTGTATCAGGTAATTAAAAAGATAAATGGGTGAGAGAAGAAAAAACATCTTATGATGGACTGACCTGTAAAAATGCATTAAGTGAAGAAAGGTTGAATAAAAATGAATTGGAAATTTAGCAAATGCTTGATATCTTATGTGATGAATTTATATTATTTGCAGCTTTTGCTTACATTGTAGTCAGCCATGTATACCCAACGGGAAGGTTTATTAGGAGACACTCATAAATATGTAGATATGAAGATAAAATATAAAGATGAAAGGAAATGGCAACAAGAATTTGGGGGTGAAAGTGGAAATTCACAGCAGGACAGTCATACAAATACACAATGCTTGAACACAGATGAACAAAGAAGCAGACACAATGCTAAATCACCATCTAACAGGTAAACACACGCACACACAGAGAAAACACAGATGGACAAAAAAGTACACACACATTACAAAATCACAATCTAACAGGTACATACATGTACACAGACAGGCAGACAAAACAATGATGAACAAAGAAGTACAGACATTACAAAATCACAATCCAACAAGTAAACACACGCACATACAGACAGACAGACAAAATACAGAGCACACACACGTATATACAGAGAAAATACAGATGAACAAAAAAGTACAGAGGTTACAAAATCACCAGCTAACAAGTACACACATGCAAACAAAGACAGACAAAATACAGACTACACACACACTGAAAATACAGATGAAGACAAAAGTATACACAAAGCAAAATCAATGATCTAACAAGTACACACACGCACAAAGAAAATACAGATGAACAATAAAGTACACAGAATACAAAATCACAATCTTATGAGCACACACACACGCAGACAATATTATTAATTAATTTAATCTTCCAACCACAATATGACTACAATTTTTTGAATAATAATTACTTGAGAGCAGCTACTCTTGAAATAAACAGTTAATTATTTTCCTGACTGATAGAACATGCATAATTCTTATTATACACACTACAGCTAAACCTTTAATAGAAAAATTTCATTTCATGCGGGTTCTAATAGAGTACAGTTGAGATATTACTGTACAAATAGAAGTAACTAAATATAAGCTGGAAAAATATTAAATGATTATAAGACCTTGCTAAGTGTCTTTTGTACAGTATCGAAAAATTTTGGAGTGAATTATTCACATTATTCAAGGTATTTCTGTATATAAACTTAGTTCTTGGTTTTGTGATAAAAGGTGAATATTTAATATGCTGTGTCCAGTTTAGAGTTTTTAAGGAACATCAGTCAGAAATAATGACAAAAATTATCCAAAAGTTTTATTACACAAAAGTGGAGGAGAAGACGGAAAAAAGATGGAAACTTTAATCATATATCATGTTTTCTCTATTGAGGAGAATAAATTTATTAGCTGGATTAAAAAACATAGTTAAACAATTATGTCTGATTAATATATTATACATATGATAGCACTATTCTGTCAGTAATGCTTACTGACCACTGACAATCCATTTCTTCCTGATTTTCAATCTATTTCTATAATAAAATCATTAGCAATACATTCCTGTGATATCTATAATAGCCCTTTTCTTCAGCCAAGCTTATATTTATTCTTGATCAATGACAATCTCTTCCTGCTTGAATTTTAACATAAAATAAACGGATCAAGTGTCAAAATTGAGTGAAACAAATTTTAGGTAAGAAATTTCAAAATTCTTCTAGATTTTTTTCCTTAATACCTGAAATATTTAGTTTCTCACGGCAGAAAATGACAAGTTCAGAGATATGTTGGAGTAACAGTAAAGTCACTGGGCAGCAACAAGAGAAACCAAATCTTTACCTACATGTATCAGGTTTCAATGCAGTCAGTGCTAATATATAACTGATTTTTACTTGATTTGTTTCCTCCTACAACCATAATTGTTTGAGAATAATTTATTTTCATATATATGTATCTGAAAAAACAAAACAAAAGCTGAACTGCAATAAAACCTTCATCAGATGATGACTACCCCAGGGTCAGGAATGGTCGTGAGGACAAAAAGAGTGAATCAAAGTTTCTGTGATATAATATGTTGCATAATCAGCAAGTAGATAACTTACTATCTGTTTCTGTATCAAAATAAATTTCAATAAATTTCTATTGTAAAATAATTTGCAATGGATTTCTCTACATTCTTTTAGCATTTATGTGTAATGATTAGAGTGAATGAAAGCTTTGATATATTTTGATATCACCAGTTAAACCCGGTTTTTGTCAAACGCCTACTATTGAATTTTGACTTTATTTTTTAATGTAACAACAATGATGGATAACAATGACCAGACCAAAAATCAGTGATGTCATGCACAAATGACACTGACACAATGATTAACATAAAAACTGAAGACGATTTCACTCCAACTTCTAAAACCCAACTCAAGTTTACTTCTTTTGCTAATGTTTGCAAATCCCATTTACGGGAACTACTTATAAAGGAGTTGAAATGGGACACAGTTTTAGAATAATATTTATTGTACAGAAAAATTAATTCTGCTTGGTTTACCTTTTACTGAATCAAGGGAGTTTGACACTAGCTTATAATATATGCTTTTCACTTTCCAATTTATTAAACAAGTTTCATCTTCAGCAAGTAAATTATACAAAGAATCAGCAGTTGAATTTTTATAAAAAGTCTGTTATTCAGCAAAGCCTACAAATCTAAAACTTCAAAGTTTAGTATTTTATGACTTCTGTCAACTCTGTGAAAAAAATAAAGTGGATGTAATATATTTACTTTCAATATAATCTATTGAAAATAGTGTATCGGTATACCTATTTTTTGTCAGTAATACTCCAAGGAAAATAACTTCTATATCTTAGGCCAGAGTTACTTCATTTAAAAGACTATTTCATTATTTGTAAGAGAAAGATGATTGTACACATTGATATCTGAATACTATGACAATTTTTCAATTGAATTGACTTCAACACATTTTCTATATATTCTATACCTTTATATGAGGGGTCCCCAACCTTTTTTGGGTCAAAGAGAACCTCCATTACAAACAGTAGTATGGCAGACATCATTTACTTGTCAAGTCAAACTTATGCTTAGACTTAGTAATAAAATTCATTTATAATAATATTTAATTCTTATATAAGGTGATGGACAAAATAAGTCACTGCAAAGCAGCAATTTTTTTAGAATTTGTTTATATTATTATAGGGAAAAAAAGATCAAGGCCAGTTCACTGTTTGATTTAATAATGGACTTGATGCCTGAAATAACCAGCTGTTCCTATATAATATAATGAGCATAATACACAAAAAATTAATCTGAAAAGACTAAAAACAGAATTAATAAACCCAACAAGGGAGTCAAGGTGGGAAAATTGTAGTTCCTAAAGAGTTAAAATACATAATTGTAACCTTAAAAAAATTAATATCATTGGAATTTAAAAAATCAAATAAAAACATTAATGGTAGCCGGTCTGTCTTGGACACGTGTGAAAGGGTTGGTTGGTGCCATTGCACCCACGGGCAAAATATTGGGAACCCTCCCCTTACATAAATGTAATTGCAAAACTGCTTAAATATTGCTGTCGTTGGCAGAAAGAGTAAACTAGGTTTAATAAGAAACTTCATGAAATTCCTAATGATTAATTAATAAAAAAGAGGTTTGATTAGTCACTCAAGGGGAACCATTTTGTGACCAACATCTTTTGGCAACATGATGTGTTGAGGATGATCAATTAAAAAACTGTCAAAAATGGTGATCAGTGAATAAGTTATTTCGCTCAGCTTTAGTTGGGTAGTGATCTCGAAAAAAGTCTGAATACTGCTGCATACAAACTAAGGGACCAATTTAGCATAATCTTACATAACAAATTAAACCTCCCACTAAAAACCAGGGGTGAATTCAAAAGAATAAAATAACCTTTTTTTCTACACAAGATAAAGAGTAAATGTTTATATTTACACATAATACATAGCCAGAAAACTTAAAAACTGAAGAAACCTAAATTGACTGTTTTGGTTGACAATTAATGAGAGAGAGAGATTTACTTACACGGGCACCTCGATGAATACGATCCTTCATAATGGAAATGAATTCTCTGTGGCTCAAATGTCCATCTCCATCGGCATCAAAGATCTGAAAGACTGTGTTCACAATGTGGGGACCAAGATGGGTGCCCGTGCAAATCTTAACAGCACGCTGAAACTCCTCTACAAAAAACAAAAACAAAACATATATGCTTATTTATAAGATACAATATAAGATACAGAGCAAGTAAAATATTTTTGAACACATTTGTACTTGTGCCTCATTTTCTGTTTGAGAGTTTTGGTATTTGTCTTTTTTACTTTCAACTTTGGTTTTTTGTTGGTTGCATGATAGTAATATTCATTTTTAAAGTGGTTCACTATTTTAGCTTATATAATTTCTGGATCTTGATCCATCAATTTGTTCCATTTGTCGACAACACTTTGTGAGAAAAAGCCCCTTCTTGAATTTTTTTGGCTATGTTATTATATATATATATATATATATATATATATATATATATTTTTTTTTCTTTTTGTTCATTTTAAAGAATCTTTTGGCTGGGATGTTGTCAATGCCTTTTATTACTGTAAATATTTGTATCAGGTCTCCTTATCCTTTTTTTAGTGTTGTTAGTTTTAACTTTTCAAGTCTTATTATATAAGGGAGGCTTTTTTAGTTCTGGAACAAGTTTTGTTACTCTTACCTGGATGTTTTCCAATTGTTTTATATCTTTTTTTGCAATGCTGGGATCATGCTTACACAGCATATTCTAATTGGGCTCTTATGTGTGTTGTGTTTAGTTTTTAAAATGTTTTTTTTTATATGAAGGAACTCTAATCTGTTTTTTATTATTCTAGTTACTTTTGCAACCTTTTTAGTAATTTTTGATATATGGTTATGGATTTGGAGTTTTGATGTTATGATCATGCATATATTCGAAATATACAAATTTATGTGTTGATACTATTAAAAAAAATAGAGACAATTTAGACTTGAATTTCAGTATATACTTTTTTCAATTACTTTTAAGATTTGATTTTTTAATATTTATCTGTACTAAAATTCATAATTCACACAATTTTGTAATTATATTTACAGTTTGATTTTGCTCAATTTACAGCAATTATTTTATCAACGATATACTTCTATATTTTTCATTCCAAATTTATAAATTTATTTATAATTAATTTGTCTTGAATCTAAAACTTTTTGTATATTTTTCAATTCTTTTTATAAATGTTACCTTGAGAAACTGCCTGCTCAGCAAAGGTGTACATTCTCATGGCAATCTGAAAGTCATCAAGGTTATTCAAAAACTGGCAAAACTTCTTGAATTCTTCAAATGTAACTCCCTGAAAATATTGTTTAAAATGGAGAAGAAATCAAAATTAAGAACAAAGAATTTTATTTCATCTATCTACCATGGGAAAATTTCTAGCATACATATAAATCTAATTTGGATAAATAAACATAGATATATAAGGGACAAGAATGCAAAATGTACAAGCACTTTGAATTCATGATGCACCCATGAATTTTGTATAAACGAATGAATGTTTGCTTACATACTGAGGTACTGAATGAGTGAAATCATTTACATTGATGCCAATGAATACTCCTACAGATTATTTCACAGACACACAAATCAGCATACATACATATACAGGCTTTTCCACTATCATGGCACAACTTTTCATTTAAAGACTTATTGAAATGGTATTTTATCAAAATGTTTGCTGATTTTGTTTGTTTACACTGTATATTTTTTCATACAAAAATGATCAATCAATTATTTATTTGCAATCTATAGCATAAACTGGTAGTTGTAGGTATACTTAAAATTTTCTCTGGGAAACCAACACTCAATTTTAAAAATGTAATTAGAATATGAAATTTCTTTCGTTTTTTTTTGTTTTTGCAAGAAAGGAAAAAAGCTTTAATTTTTGTCGAAAGAGAGAAAAACAAATTTTCACCAATTATGAGATGGAATTGAATTGTTACAAAGTCAATATTTACTTCATTTTTCCAACATAAAAAGTTATTGCAATAGAAATTCAGCACGTGATTTGGGTTTCAGAAAGATTATGAAGATTATATGATAAAGGTTTCCTCCATGGGCATCTGCTGCCACTTTTTCAGAAGGGGGGGAAAAAAGGGTACATTTTGAGGATTGAGGGCAAAACGATATACTTAGGGATATATTTCAGCAGCAAACCAATTACCAGTGAATAGGTAATAATATCATCTTTTCATAAGGGTATATTAAGTTAAAGTTACATAGAACAATTGAACAGCTCCATAATTCCTTACTGACTATAAGGTTCCAACATTTAAACTCCTTCACCCTAGGTGGGAGGACCCAATCTAGAAGGGTGGCAAATACCTCTTAAGTTTCCTCTGCTATCTTAAAGTATAGCATTGCTATGAAAACTTTCTGAATCCAAAGTGGTTATAAGCAAAAAAGCAATTACCATTCATTTGTTTGGGGAAAACGTTTTCTTTTGTCTGCCAGTTTTATGCTAAGCATAGCATGCTTACAACTTCTTTAAGGCTTTTCTGATACCTTAGGACAAATCATGGTGACTGATTCACAAAGTAAACTGAGATAATACTCATTGACACAGTTCAAAGCTATAACGACGTGAAGTCTTTTATGAAAGCAAATTGGATTAAAGCAAACTTTCATAATGTGGGAGACACCTGTATATTGGTCTGGAGGAGCAATGTTCATCAACATGGGAAACAAAATTTGAAAACCAAGTTCAGATTTTGCTTGTAGCAGCTAATGTTAACTTTGCACTAATACACTTGGAAAAGGCATGTATCCATGAATCTACTTCTTGCTATGCTCTGTCTCATTGAAAGATATTTTGTGTCATCACCGGCATGCCTTAATGCTCAATCGAGGTGAAAGTGGTTGAGTGAACACAGATTAACCACTCTCCTTAACTGCCTATTTGAAAGCTACAAAAGGGCTGCTCCCACATAATCAATCATAACATGAGGCACTAAGCCAGGGAGATGGGTCGAGGGGTCTGGACACCCCAACCCGATCGAGCAAAGCATAATTGAAAAATTCTTTCTTAAATATCTAGATAAAACAATGTCATAAATGAAAAGTAAAATTTTCAAGTAATCTTTAATTTTCCGTTTGAATATAAATAAAAAATATTCCGCTTTACTCTTCATAAATTTTCATTTTACTTATGGTTCTATGATAAATTTCTTTCATTAATTTCTTTAAGCCTGACTATTTTTTTGGTCAATTATAGCACAAAAAAGCTATGGCTCATACATAAGTGAAAAATGCCAGATCATATTACTTTCTTGTTTTTTTAAGTTTGAATTGTTTTTTCTTTTCCAGGTATTGTAAAGAATAAATTTTTCAATTTGAACCCCTGCAACCAAAAATTCTGGATCTGTCCCTGGACACGTGCCTATAAGATCAACAAGTTTCATAAGAAGATGCAACAAAAAGGATAGCAATGTTTAAGATTTTCTTCTGATATATGTTGAATATTTTGAATAAAGCTGTAGAATAACAGCTCAATTGGTATAGCATTGAATGAAGCACAGAAAGACCCCAAAAAATAAAAGACAAACCTTCTCTTCAGGCATCCTCTCACGTACACGGCGGATACATTCATCAACTTCATGTTTTTCAAGGACAGTATAACGGAGAAGTATCCGTGCAAAATCTTCCTCAGAGATGGTCTTCATGCCTTTAGAAAAATCTGTAAATTCCAACTGGATCACTTCAGTCTGGAGGTTTTCCATGAATCTGACAAATAAAAGCAGCAAATGAAGCCTCCTTTTATAATATACCACATGTATGTCTATATTTTCTGTCGGTGACCCTTTTCAAGCAGGATAACTATTAAATGCTAATTATAGAGAAGTTTCCATAACTTATCTATATGGGTTCAATTTGGTTGAATATGAACAAGAAAACGCAGAGCAACATAATGTTTTTGATATATTTTTAAGTACAGTGTATATGTAAAATACTGTACTTTTCAGCAGATAAGGTGACCTTCAGATAAAACGAGACTCCAATTTCAGTTTGAATGTTACTGTTTTAGTATTTGGCCAATAGAACAACCCCATTTTGGGGGTTGTTCCATGAATGATTCAAGTTTTGTCTTATCCATCGAAATATAACAGTATTTAAATTTTGCTGTCAATTTTTGATTGCATGTATAAACTAGTAGGTAAGTACGAATGATACAGGTCAGGTTAGTTGTTTGATAGAAACCGTCGCGTGACCACCTTCTGGCAGTATACCATGTAGGAGTGATCAATTACAAAATTAGAAAAAGGGTGATCAGTGAATAAGTTACTTCACTTGACTTTTATTGGATAACTAAAAAGTACTTTTAAAAAAAAGAAGAAAACTCCAAGGATTCATTTGTAGGCCACCAACTTCCAATCCCCCCCCCCCCAATGATTTATTGCAGCAGCTATAATCGGACAGAAGTATTTTTTAGAGAAACATTAAAACAGAAAAGGTATTAAAGATAAGATGAATTAGACTTTTGAGGAAGAATTGAGACTGTCCATTTTTCAGCCTTGTCAGGGTCTGCAAAGATACTGAGGATGGTCCTGGAGAATTGAGGAGACTCGTTGTCACTCAATTTCCAGTGATAACTACCAGACAACTGGAATGGAAATATGCATGAAATACAAATCATTTACTCCTTTAAATACCAGTGTCTATAGCTTTGTAATGTTGAAATGGTCACACTATATTTTTGTTCATATTCAAGTGCATAGACCAGCTATACCTTTCACACATTGCATACATAACCCTAAAATATGTTTGAATAGAAGGGCAAAAAATTAAAAAAAAAAACTGTTTTAAAAATCTGTGTACATGAAGAGGGGGATCAATAGAGAGGGGGAATCGTGTTTTTTTATCTTTTTTATTGTTATGTGATAAACTGATCTCTTTCTTTAAAACATCTCAACGTAAGATGTTCCAAATAATTAAATTTACCAACCAACCTTCTTCCACCAGGTCTTATTCGCAGCACAATTACTCGTATAAATCAAACACTTCATTTATATAGTAAGGGTACCATTCAAGTGAGAAAATGCTGAGTCAACTGATTTGCATAAATTTAATTTCTAGCACCTACAATAAATTTAAAAGGAAACATTTTTTAATTATCTCTATACATTCAAATATTTCTGCATACTTAGGGCAGTGTTTGGACTATTTTAATGTCTCTGTACTTATAGTAGATGATCACTATCATGGGGGTCAGTTTTCTATAGTTATCAAGGGATGAACAACACCTCCCATTATTAAATTAGATATTAGCCAGTGTCCTTGGTTTTGCAAAATTCAAAACATGTCATACTATGTTTTTGTTAGAGTGCAGACCAGATATACCTTCCAAATCTTCATACATAAACCCATATGTCCAAATACAATAGTATAAAATGGAAAATTAATTTAGCTTATGAAAAGCAGCCTTTCAAACGTTTTAGACTCTCTGTACATGAAGTGGAAGATCAGTCAGAGGAGAGGGGACCGCTTTTCTTTTGTTATATTCCATAATTTTGTAATACAAAATGACTTCTATTACGCCATGATTATGTCAGTTGACAGAAAATTTAAACTTTGGAATTTCAAATAATTCCAAAATAAGGTAGCATTTCTTTAATTAGGATTAAACGAAAATCAGTCAATTTAATCCTTACTTTTTACTTGAAACATAGTGAAAAATACACTTACTTAAGGTGGGTACTATTTTTTTTCAAATCAGTTCAATGGTCAAGTGAATGTTATGTCACTTTTCCTTACACATTGGTGATGATAGCCCGCTTAATAGACAAAACTTGACATCATGTGAACCATGTGTTTCCTATATTAAAAACCCACCGTATGACAAGCAATAATCAAGTATATATATTACCTATGTAATCTTCTTTTCTTCACTCTCCCTTCCTACCCTCTAATTAAACTACCTTTCTTTCCTCCACTCTCCCTTCCCACCCTCATTAAACTACCTAACTTTCTTTTCACCCATCTCTCATTCTACCATCTTATTAAACTATCTTCCTACCCCCTCCTACCCTACCATGTGTCACACTTCTAGTATCAGTAGCAGCCATCAGTTGAATCTTTTGTTGAACACTTATCATAACCGACAGCAAAGCGACAGGTCATGGACTAGTAAACATAATAACAACAACAGGACTTATAATTTAACAATAAATAAAGAACTATGTACTCATCAAACAGATAACAAAAAAGAAAAGAAAAAGTTATTCAAAATGCAACACACAGACACACATATATATATATATATACGCACATTCAAGATGAATGACACTGAAGGTAAATAAGAAAGAATGTCAAAAATGACCATGCATCGATAAGCAGAAGGAATTTATTAGTCCATACGAGTTCAAGTGGACAAATTTGAACATGATTTTCCCTGACATATATGCTATGTTAAACAAAGGATATATATATATATATATATATATATATATATATATATATATATATATATTCTAGCGTAGAAAGAAGTAAATAAAACAAAATGATAAAATTCTTTAGCTAAATAACCCCAAAACAAAGAACTAGCATTCCAAGGGAAATTATGAATCACCACCATCGCCCCTATATGCTATGTTGGAGTTAATCTATTAAAAAGTTGAAAAAAAGGGTGATCAATCGATAAGTTACTTTTCTCACCATTTATTGGGCTGTGATCACAAGAAAAGGTCTGTCTGAATTTTCATGAAAAATATTTTGGAGGGGAATTTTTAAAAAACAAAAACGCATTGGGGGGAGTGTGTGTGCAAAATTTCAAGTTTCTTTCAGGAGTGGTAAGGATTGAGCAAAGTCTGGATAGATACATGGATATATAAAGGTCAGAACACATGAATAACCTAAATCCAAGAGCCAACAAAATTTCTATGGTTGATAAAAGCCTATATTTCTTCAAAAAGTACCAAGAGATCATGAAGATGAAATAAGGTTAAAGTAATCCTGAGACATAGTTTTCCCAACAACTTGAGTAAAAGTGGCTAGCTTTGTTTCATCTGGAAAAGCCTGAAAAGTGCACGATTGAAAGAATACAATGAAAGATGATGATACAAGTTCAAATAATTCCTCTAATAGGCAGATTACTCTACTGGAAAATTTTAGACTATACTAAAAACTGGATAATTCACTGGTTTAAATGCAGTGATTAAAAAAACAAAGATGGAGATACTAGTCTAAATAATTTATGAGATAAGGATAATATCCCACTTAAGAACTTCTAAACTATTAAAGCTGATTAGTTTACTTGTAAGCATAGGTGCTGAACATTGCTCCCTCTAATTTTTTGTAGTTAGTGGGTACAAAAATCTTCTGTTGTGCAAATCTTTTTCCTGTGAAAAAAGTATGTGCTCACTTTTTAATTCGACAAATGGAATTAATATTTTTTCAATAAAAAACTCACAAATCTGTATACAGAATCTGAAATCTTCATTGCACGCATGAATTTCCTTCGTGCACTGGTTGCAAAACATGAGCATGAGTACATATACACACATACACAGAGCTTTGAGGGAACAATGTTGCTGAAGATGTTATGAACTCTTTATATTCATCAAGTGTTGAATGTATTTGATTCCCAAAAGACTTTCCACTGAACTGGGATATCTTTCACTCGAAGTTAGAAATTGAAAATTCAAATTCATAAATAAAAGTGAAAAATATCTGCAGAGAAAAATATTTACACAGGAGACAGTTTTGATAAAAGCTAAAAAGAATAAAACAACTGTTATCTAAAATAATTACTCAAGATTAAAAAAAAGAACTTCTGACTACTAATACTAGAGAATCAGAAAGTAACATAGAGTAGAGTGACTGTGTACTAATAGTAGCTTAGTATCAGTACTAGGTAGTAAGGAAAAGAATAGAAAAACATTCTGACAGTGTATACTGCAATGCCATTGTCACTAAAAACTGAAAATCAGTCCATTTATAGCTACGTATTGGAGATGACTGAAAAATTACTTTTGGATCTGCCCCATAATTTGATCAATTCTTCCTGAGCACACAAAATGTCATTGAAATTCATCGAGAATTTTTGGAGTCAGGACAAACATGAATGAATACATAATTATATGAAAAAAAAATTAAAATACACCTCAAGAAGATCACTTGATCTCCCCCATAATTCAACCAATTTTTCCTGACCCTATTACATAAAATTTAAAAAAAAAAAAATCAATTTAGAACTTTTAGAGATAATGTATAGATACATAACTACAATGCAGATAATGTATGGATATAGAGCTACAATGGGAAGTAACTGCAAAAAGAAATTCCTGTATTCACTCCAAAATTTAATCAATTATTCCTTAGCTTATGGCCCACCCAGCCACAAAATGTCATTGAGATTCATTGAGAAATTTTGGGAAAGACAGACAAGCACCAGTGAATTCATTGGTAGCAGTAAAGAATCAGAGAGAATGACATTGTATGACAGCAGAATCATGGTCCATTTAATCATCAACACTTCCATGATTCATACAGTGTTCATGAAAGATAGGCTAAAGACGTGGAATGTCAGTGAAAGCTCTGTTAGGAGCAATTTCTGCATTGACAATCTTGCCATTTATCTCCATTGACCTATAGTGTTGTAACATCTTGCAGATCAACACATGTTAGTCGCATAGTATTTGATTGATTAAAAAGTATCATAAGTATCAATAAAGCAAATAACAAATGATACAGGTCTAGTTACTCACTCAATAGAAACCATTTTTTGGGCCACATGCCGCATTAAGGTGATCAGTTAGAAAATTGGAAGAAATAAATAAATTACTTCTCTTGCATTTGCTGGACAGTGACTACTGAAAAAGTCCAAATTTTCAATAAACAAGTGCATATGCTGTTGGCCACAATCTTAGTGATCAATTTAGCATAAACTTTCATCACAAATTGGTGCAGCCTGTACATGTTATACAAATATAGGCAACCAGCAAGCTAAACCAACTGGAAAACTGCAGGAACCTCTGCTGACAGTTCTGGTTGACGATTATTAATAGACTTTTATTGAGCTTATCTGAATCTGGTACAAAGAAACAATAGTGGAGCACTCAGTGAGAATCAAATTTATTACACTAGTTATGGATTTAGAAGTAGGCACCTTATGTAGATATTTACAAAGCTTAGCTTAACCCTTTCAAGACCTTTAATTGTTTATTCTATTTACGTTGTCTAAATTGAGTGATATATTAACCGTATAACTACGGGAGATCATTTCAAATGAGTTCCTGTATAATAAAACACAACTTGCAATTCATTCTGTTGGACCAAATATGGCCATTTCTCAAATACATAACTGTTGCATTGAAAGAGACAAATAGACCGAAAATAAATGAGATGAGAATTTGGGTTGAAAGTTATTTGGCCTTTGCGTTACTGGCCAATTGTTCAGCTCAATGGAAAGAACGTTGCTATGTTGAAGAGGCTACCCTATCAGTGGCAGGTTCGATTCCTGCAGCAGCTACATTTTCTTTAATTGTTTATTCTATTTATGTTGTCTAAATTGAGTGATATATTGTATAACGATGGGAGAGCATTTCAAATGAGTTTCTATATGATATAACACAATTTGTAATTTATTCTGTCCGACCAAACGTGTCCATTTCTTAAAAACATACATATATATATATATATATATATATATATATATATATATATATATATATGGATTTGTTTGTGGAATTATCCAAATGTGTATAAGCCCGAAAGTAAAAGCAGTGAGGCGGTGGCACTCCTAAGCGTAGTAACGACGGGTGTCACCCCCCCAGTGTTGCCAACTGAAAATTTTTTTTTGCATTATATCAACCTAAAAACATCTCAAAAAGGATAAAAAGCCGAAGTGCATCAAAAATTCACAGTCAGTCTTTGAGTGGCCATTTTTAATAGTTGAAAATATGGCTAGAAAATAGTCACCAATCGGCTAAAATTACAGAAAAATAGAGCTAAAAGTAGTGGTAAATGTTGAATTTTTGCACAACCAAAATATGGTGCCACCCCTCTGATGGGGTCACCTGGGCTGGGCTGCTCCCAGCCCCCTTTGAAAATGTCACTTTGTTGTGTGGAGCCTGCTATATAACAAGTACCTTCTGAACATACTTAGTATTTTAACACATTTGGCACAAAGCCACAATAAAGTAACACTTAGTAAGGAGCAAAATTTTTAGCAATGGTTTGCTAGACTAGTTTTCTAATCATAGTTTGAAAGTTGGTTCCTACTGTACATATTCATTATATGAATGTGAAGACACCCAGTTCTAGGTTTCCATATTTAGCAAGATTGCAGACTTTAACTATGGTGGTAAGTCCACTCCTCATTGAAAGGCTCATACTTTGGATCTTGTGCCATACTACCCTAAGCATGGTAAATAGGAATCTTGTCAAGGAGCAACGGTTGGAGAGTTGCCCAGCAGACTTGCCACCATTGTAGTGAGTTTGATCATCATTAGCCTTATACCAGACTAAAATAAGAGTAAATACCAACTGCTGAGGATCTCCAGCAAAATAGTAATAAGCAGCCAGATAGATCATTTGATGATCAGGTAGGAAGGTTAAGGTTTGTCTTTTTAATAATTACCTTGATTAATTTTGTTGAATTTCAATACATTTATCTCTGCCAAATAAGGGAATAATCAATATCCTATGATCAGAGAGTAAACATAAAATCATAATTTCTTTTTAACTGCAGGTATTTAAAGGACAAGACCTAACTTGGAATATATTGTTATTGTAGTCTTTCAGTCAAATACTTTGTGCATGATTAAAATCAAAAGAAGTAAAACAAAAAAAAACCCCAAAACTCTCAATCATATTATCAAATGATCAAACAACCATACAGTAAAAATTTGAGACCATGAAAGAATAAATATGGTTAGAATTGATTCTATTTATGACATTATTGGATTTTTCCAAACATCTAAAGAAGAGTAAAAAAAACATCTAAATACATCTAGATTAAGGAGAAACCAGATACTATCAAGCCTGTTAGAATAGGGGACTCCCAAAAGGACAAAAAAGCCTTTTTTACCAAAGATTGAATTAAAACATTTTTAGAAGGGGACTAGTGGAGAACTAATGCCAATTTTCAAATCTGTAGACAAAACAGTATGGTCAGGAGCACTGGAACACACAAACAAACATGCATTTATAAAAGAGGATAGAACCCTTCGCCATCTTTGGTGGCTGTGCTTGTTCAATGCTAATTAGAAGAAAAAACAACAAAGCTACCTACACAAAACAACCAATACTACCAACAAAATAGCGAAAAATAATGCTACCAACAAAAAAACAATACTACCGACAAAAAAAGATACAAAACAACGCTAACTACACCCACCCAAAACTAAAGAACAATGCTAGGAACATGACAAAAAAAAGGCTAAAAAATAACAAGGAAAAACTCTCTGCAAAAGAAGCTACCAACCTATTTTATTGCATTGCTAGGTAATATTGATGGTATGAATACCTCATGTGGTACCAGTAAACACACAGGTATTCAGATTCTCGACCTTTGACCTAAATTAAGGTCAAAGGTCATCAGACATTAGGGCTTGATTTTGCTACTTCATATATATGAGCCAATGGGCTGTCAACAATTGTAAATACTGTAATTGATTCAAAAAAAGAGAAAGAACGGGGGAAGAAAGTGAAGCTAGAGTAAAGGTGGGAATGAGTGCTTGCTCTTTTTAAGTTTGGTTATTCTGAGCAGCTAATACGAGGAGCATCGTTCTATTTGCCCAATAGTATCAATTAGGCAAACAAAACTAATGCAAAGGAAAAGGCTTCAGCTGTAATCAAGCAACTAGATGGGGAGTAAAATTATCTAGCACCAAAGACAACTTGCTCTTATCTCTGACTGAAAAACAGCCTACATTTAAACTTAGAACATGATTAGATAGTTGACAGGAGGCAGAGACGATGAATCTAGACTGACAAATGGTTGGGCTAAAATTAACTTATTTGTTGTTGTTGAAACTACCACAATTTTAAACTAGAAAGCACTCAGAGAACGCATACCTCTGCCAACACCATTATCACTAAAAACTGAATGAAAATCAGTTCATACATAGCTACAATGCACGGGAGGTAACTCGTCTTGGATCCACCCCAAAATTTCATCAGTTTTTCCTTGGCCAATGACCCACCTTTCAACAAAATATCATTGAAATCCATCCAGAAATGTTGGATATATTGTGTGGACGGATGCAGGAGAGGTAGCAATAAAAAATTTCTGGATCCGACCTGAAATTTGATCAATCCTCCCTTAGTTCATAACTCAACCAGCCACAAATTTTCATTGAAATACATTGAGAAATTCTAGATATATTGTATGAACAGAAAGACAAGGAAATAGATATAATTCTTCCAAATTTGTTGAAAGAGTTTTTAAAAAAAGCTCAAAAAATAAGTCTTGATGATGGAGTATTTTGTTTCAAGTGGCCAGGACATAGTATTAAAGAAGTAAATATAGAATGAAACAAAGATTAATTATAATGTTGGGATTTGAAACTAACAAAAAATCCCCAAAATGCCTAGATACAGGGTATCCAGTTCCAACAGCACCTCCCCAATGTACTAAAAAGAGGGAATATCAGGGACTTGCCTTGATGCCTGCAGCTTTAACCAGAGCATCAAGGTATTAATAGAGAGAAGTTACTCTCATATTTATCATCATTTATTTATATAAAAGCAGTCCTTTCAAACTGCCATTTCATTTTGGTTTCCAAACATTGGAATTTCACAGATATTAATAGAGAACCTAGAAGAGATATTTGTAAGTTTAGCTTAGTCTGTCACAAAGGTACGAGTGTAGGGCACCTAGTGAGGATTTAATAAGATGCAGCAATGATCATCACTAGGGAACCAAGATCACAAATTTCTATGGAGTCTTCATAAGAAGAAACCAAACAAGTTCAACCTACGAGAAAATCAAATTAGTCCTATAAAGAAAGGTATACAACCAATGCATCCTCCTGATAGTCATCTATAGAGCTGAAACATGAAACCTAACAAAAGATTGCATTATGCACATGAAGGAATCATGCTCAATATCACATAAAGTGATCACAAGACAGCACAGTATATTAAAGAAAAAAAACAGGAGTCAGAGATATCATAGAAAACACTGGAAAACAAATGGCTACGGCGTTACAACCTAGACAAGTTCAGAAAGCATTGGCTCCACGACGCCAATGATAGAGAGGTCTGGTGAATCTTGGGAAAGTTTTATATTCAACAACTGAGGCTAAGAGGCTTATGATGAAGATGATAATGATGGTCACAAGCGTAAGGCCCCTAAGGATGATTGAAATTATGTGAGCAATAGTCTGAAAGACAAACTTATTGCTGTACAACAGGTATCCAAATAATAACTGAGCTGGTTAATCTGGCAAACCTTCTATGTCTGCATGCATGGCATTGGTTTCTGTCTGCTGTGCGTGCGGACTCAAAATTCAGTCCCTGAAGACAGAATTGCCTGCCTGACTTGCAGCAAGCTGTGTGCATCCAACTTTGGCCTAAGAAGCTACCAGCAGGGACATGGATGCCATAGACAGAACCTTGACTGATGATGAGTGCCGAAGGACAGACCAGGGATGTCAGACTAAATTAAATCATTCCCGTAATAGGAGTCAGATATCAGGTAAAGGTAAGGAGGACATTGTTATAGACAGCAATGTACTGCATTAAACTAGACTAGACTAGTCTAGCATAAGGCCACTAAAAAAGGTATGCGATTAGGATCACACTTTCTTAATGAGCAATGAACCAAAATACATACTTAACAGGTCTGGTTAGTCACTCAATAGAAAACGTTGAGTGCCAACATTTTTTGGCACCATGCTGTGTTCGTTGGGTGTGGGTGATTAAATTGAAAAAAAAATTGGAAAAAAGCGTGATCAATGGAAAAATCACTTCTCTCACCTTTTGCTTGGCAGTGACCATTAAAAAAGTTTGAATTTCCAAAAAAAAGCACAGGATCAATTTAGTATAAACATAGACGGCAAATCAACTCCCGTAAAAACCTAAGGGGTGGGATTTAGAAAACAAAACGAAAAAAGTTTTTCTACACATCATCAGTCTTTTAGTATCTTTCATGGGACATAGACCTTCACTAAGGTTAGCCAGATCTCTCTATCATGGATGTTACTGAGCCAGTATTTTCTGAACTGTTCTAGTTCATCATGCCATCTTATTTTTTTGCAGGCCACACATATGATCTCTGGGGATCCATGTTGTGAGTCATTTTTGACAGGTACTATGCTTATGGATGTATACACTCTGACACACACATATAAATATACTTACACAAATGTGTGTGTGTGTATATATATATATATATATATATATATATATATATATATTTACATATATTTATATACATCAACTCACACATATATGTGTGTGTGTATATATATATATATATATATATATATATATATATTCAGACATATATGTATGTGCATAAATATATAAATGTTTATATACACTCACTGACATGCATATATACACCAACTGGAATGTGTGTGTGTGTGTATGTGTGTGTGTGTATATATATATATATATATATATATATATATATATATATATATATATATATATATATTTGGACAGGATTGTAAATAATGTGAGATACTTTAGTAGCCATTGAAGGGACAGTAAATGTTAAGAATGGTGATATGGTGAGTTCTTTCAATGATATTGACTAAAACTAGGATAGTTTCTGACTGGTACAGAATAATGCTGACCAACCATTTACCAGTCCTTCATCTGTGTCAGGCTCTCTATGTATATATTGTGCATAAATATTTATTTATCTCAATCTGTTCATACATATGTAAGTATTTCTGTTTCATTCAATCTATCAACCTTAGTTCTTATCTATTGATACATCTACTTCTGTCTGGTATATATATATATATATATATAAATATATATCTCGATCTATTAATATAATATACTATTGGGTGGTCAAAAAATCTTGTTTGGCTTATTAAGTAAAAATAAAGGACAAATTATTTTATTTTAACTTCATTGACATATACACTGTCTTCTACCATAATTCAGGTATCTTCCACCACAGTGGTTTTGAAACTGGGGTCCGTGGACCCCTGGGGGTTGACAAATAATGTTTGGAGATCTGCGGCTTTGTCCCTCTAAACCTGCCATAGCGAATCTAGTGGCAGAGAAACAACATCCATTCCACAGCTATCCAAAAACAATTCTTGTACATAGACCTGTATCATACATCAGAATTCAAATAGATGTAATCTTTTTAGAATTAATATAATTTTAGAGTTCAAAAATTATCTATTATTGTAGTTTATTGATTATAGTCTAAGAATTAAATGCTGGAAAAAAAAAAGGTCCACTAGAATATTTTTTTTATAGGAGGGGTCCTTGAGTTTTCAAAGTTTCTAAACCACTGTCCTTCAGCAATCTTCCAGGAAATTAAAATCTTTTTTAAAGAGAATTCTGGAATAAATGGTAGTCTGAAGATGCGTATGATGAATGTGCAAAAATTTCCCAGACAAGCTGTCAGAACTTTGGCTCGGTCACCAAAGAAACACACAAACTAGCATTATTCTGATGGAATATTATGCCTTTTATTCCAAATAGATTTCAGACGCTTTTCATCTGATTACTGTCTTCAGATCAGGTAATCATGAGTTGTATGTTTGAATTATTCATTTGGTTTTCTGGAGAGATCTCATACTAGAGATCTCCCTTCCAATACCACTATATACACAGCTTCACCTTGTTCGGGTGAAGACTGACCTTTGCTGAAGTTTGTGGAGGTTTATTTATCTTGTCCTACAGACTTCTGTGTTCTATGTGGTACCTCTGCAAATGTATTTTTCACTATATTTTAAATAAAAAGTAATATTTTTTTTAAATTCAGTCAATTAATCATCAAACTAATAAGTTTTTGTTGAATCATATCTACTATTTTAGCAATTGAGACTAAAATTGAAACTTCAAAAAGAATATTTACATTATTGCAATATGTCTTAAATTTTATTACAGTCTAATCATTGCAACAATTTTAATGTTTTTGATACTTACCTACTTGTCATGAGCAAGATTTGAATTATACCACTTTATGCAGACATAATTTTGGGTTATATATGCAAAATATGAAAGTTGTATCTTATGAACAAAAACATAGTATAACATGTTTTGAGCATTACAAAGCAACAGATCCTAGTTTATATATAAATTTATTAATTTGACAATTCAGAAAAATGACTACATTAAGAATTTCTCGTATATTCTTTATTTCCAATAATACATCTTGCAATCAGTAGCATTGTCAGAATAGATTTGAATAATTTCAAAAAATATGAGGCCCAACAATGTTATGGGAATCGTGTGTTGATATCATGTTTCAGTAACATTATTCAGTTCTCTCTTGGATACTTCGAATTCTTCGGCTTTTATTACTTGGAATTTTGGCCTGTTTTAAAATCTGATCTGACGGTGCTACTGATTGAAAAATGCATTATTGGAAATAAAAAATATATGACAAATTCATAATTTGGCTGTTTTTTTCCTAATAGTCAAATTAATAAATTATACATTGTCTGAAAAAATCTTTTCATTTATAAAGAAGTACATATAGGTATACCCCAATTAGTGCAGTTAATCTGTTCCAAAACACACTCTTCAAGGTTATATTACACTCTAATGTTTTCTTTCTAAGTTTATACTTAGTTACATTAATTTTCACAGCCATACCTAAACTGTACTACATCAAAACCCACACTATTCAAAGTATTGCTGTATTTAGATTCTTTTGGAATAATATTCTCTGCTTCAAGCGATCTCTAGAGAATTTTGAACAGATCCCATGATTTCATCCAGATGTCTCCGATAAAATCATCAGACAACAAACATAAATGTAGGTAAATGTATTTTGAGAAGTACTGATTGGTAATCTCAGAATATATACAATGCTATAAATGTAAAGTTAAACACTTTACTATTCCTTGCTTAAATTCCAAGGGTAATAGTTATTATTTATTCATTCCTTTGGTCTAGAATCCTCACCTTTTTGTTCGTTTTTTTCTCAATGTTTTAATGAACACACATTCAAGGCCTTTATTTTACAAGTATAGAGGAAAACAGCATATGGATTCCTATTACTTGAATGATAGCTTTAGATGGAAAGGCTATTTTATCAAACACCTAACTCCAATGAGAACTCTTTTTTTGTACTAGTATGAATAAACTGATCATCCATTTTCAAAAATCATTTCTCACCAGATGAATGCAAATGCAATGCCATTTTTGTGTGTTCTGGTCCAGAGGGATCAGGGTTTTGCACTGCAACTAAATCAAATGTTATGTCCTGGCAATTATTGTTGTAAGGACTAAAAAGAATTCTTTGGGAAGTTCCTGTCCCACACGTTAGCATGTGAGGCTCGCCATGTTAAACTGAACTACTGTTATATCCTGCTCTTGCAGGGGTTTGGGCAAATAGAAGCATAAATAAATAAATGAATTGTTGGTTGACCACCATTTGAAAATATAGGTACAGTAAAGCTTTGACATAAAGAATTTTAGCTTTAATGAACTCATGGATCTATCTAAACTGACTTTGAATTTACTGAACAAAGTTCGATAACTGTGGCAAACATGTTGACCATGTTGATTTTTATTTCTACTTACTTATCCAATCTTTTTTAATTGAGCATCTCCAACATGGCACATCATCATCGGCCTTTTAACATCTGGCAGAGGATATAGATATTCCCCAAAATTCCCCAGATCTCTCTATCATGGGCATTGTGGAGCCAGTAATTTCTAAACTTGTCTTGTTTGCCAGCTAGTTTCATATATGATCTCTGTGGATCCATGTTGTGAGTTGTAATGTCCAACAGTTATCTAACATTCTTGCAATGTGACCAGCCCATTGCAATTTGGATTTTCTAATCCATTCTATGATATTTCTAACCTGTTTGTTTTCTAATATACTGTGCTGTCTTTTGATCTCACCATGTGATATTAAGCATGATTCTCTCCTATGCATGTTGCATTGACCTCAGAGGTTCCATCTGTCAGCTCCATAGACGACTAACGGGAGGATGCATTTGTAATAGACTTTCCTGTATAATGTATATCCAACTTTTCCTCGTTATTTGCAAAACTGTGATTGAATTTTATCTCATTGCTAATAAATTAAATATACATTTACAGTGTGTGTGTGTGTTTTCATTTATGAGTATTTGCAAATGTGGGCTTCTGTGTGCGTGTGCATGTGTTAACATAAGAGTAATTGAAGGTGTATATACGCACTTGTACATGTGTTCATCAAGCCTTAGTAATATGCATTATATATATATATATATATATATATACATACATTATATATATATGTATATATATATATACACACACACACACACACACAATAATATTTGCTCCTCACTGTTCAAGGTGTTAACTTCATATATTTTGAAATCCATAATTAATGATTAATTCCACCAAGATGTTCCTTTTGGGTAATCTTGCCAGTCCCAAGCCTGGACAAAGGAGGAAGGTAGGGCATGAGGTAGCAATTCCATTCTGTAAAACCTACTTGATACAGAAATTGTAGGGGCAATCACCGCAGCAGAAGCGTAGTTGATTAGATTCCTTTTCAGAAGGGCTCATGACACAAGCTGGTGAAAGTCAATAAAAAGCCAGAGGCAAAAACCAGGATAGTAACCTGGAACGTCAGATCCCCGAGAGCAAGAAATCAGCTCAAGTGGCAGGCTGAAATCCTGGAGGGTGGGGAGGCCAAAGAGGAGTAAGGCAAAGGCAGCCAGACTCACATGGGCCCAGCAGAGGGGAGTTGCCCTGAAACAAGTCTGCTGGTATGTTGTGATTGCAGCTCTATGCTCCACAAGGAGTTTATAGGAATAAATAGTAAACAATCAATGACTAGAAATGTCTTTTTCTCATACATTTTCATTACTTGTAAAGGTGGTCAGCAAAGATTGAAACGTTTCAGAATTTTCAGTGTATAAACAATATTAAAAGCTTTTTATTACATACTTGGTATTCCCCGAAAGCGCTTTACAAAAGCTTTCCAATGGCACCAAAATCTATGATATACTGTAATTAGTAAGAAAGTTATTGTTATTCTATGTACCAAAAATTAGTGTAATCAGGGCATGTATAAAACTATAGAAGAGCAATGATTATTTGTGACCAAAAATGGTGACGCAGTAGTCATAGTAGTGATAACTTGATTCAAAACAAATGTGACAAAGTTTTGAGCAGTGATGTTTGGAAAAATCGATTAACAGCTTGCTTTTTGCAATATTTCCATGAAAATCACTATATTGATAGCAGATATATTACAGAAGCCTTTGTAATGTTTTTAAAAATTTGTATTTATACTTCTCTTAAAAAACAGCAATTTACTTAGCATCCACAGTTGGGAGCAAATTGCTCACGGGGAATTCAGTGATTCACAATGTTCTTATGCCAAACTATTTAATTTTTTGTATAAATCTCTTCTAACAATAATGGTGTTGAGAAATTGGTCCACAATGCCAAGTCTGCAGAAATGGAGAGAGAATATTAGGGATAGGGTTCGTCCAACCTGACTCTTGATAAAAGAATGTTGAGTTTCGAACAGGCTGCAGCTTAAGTAGGCAATAAAGGTTTATGGCTTGGGGTCACATTCCATCCCTTGTGACTTCTGGTTTCTTCAATGGATCATCCATTTTGAATTATTATCTAATGATTTTTTCACGATTGTACTTCATCATCATGTCTTCTGTGGTCCGTCGTTGGACATGGACCTTCCCCAGGATTGGCCACACCTCTCTATCGTGGGCGTTGCGGAGCCAGTACTTTCTGAACTTGTCTAGTTGTCTCTTCATCTTGTATTCTGCTGGTCTCGGTTCTCTGGGGATCCATGTTGTGAATCTTGATGTTTACTGGGTGTCTGATATTCTTGCAACATGACTAACCCATTGCCATTTGAGTTTCCTAATGCATTCTATGATGTCTTGGACCCCTGATTTTTCTCTAATATACTGCACGGTCCTGTGATCTCTCCATATGATGTTGAGCATGATTTTCTCAAAGTTGTATGCATCTCAGTTTGCAGGTCAGTCTCTTGGTCAAGTTCAATGTTTCAGCTCCATAGGTGATCATCAGGAAGAATATTGAAACCATTTATTCCTTCCCAGACTAAAATTCCTCCCGTTAGATTTGAGACTCCTCCTCTGGGAGCCAAGCGCGCCCCCTGATTGAGAATCACATATTTAGAGGAAGGATAGTCCAATCAGAATACAAGATTCTTCAGATAACATATACGTATAGTTTTATGTCACATGCTTTCTGATACACTTTTGGTTTTCAATTCTTATACTATCAGACTTTTAGAACATCTGACATTCTCCAACACTGTTCGGGAACATTTTTCTGCTGGTTCTAGTTTTGGCTGAAGCTGCTTATTTTCATTTCACATTAATGCCCTTGAGAAAGCCATGGATCCACTTCTCCTCCAGCTATGAGTAAATAACAAGGCAGTTGGAACCTTTTAACCCAGTAAGGCAGTTCATCATAGATGAGGGGCTAGCAACTCTATCCTGCAAAACTTACTCACTAATGAAACTGCAATGTGGTCATATGTTCCACAAAAAGTCTACAGGTTAGAAAAAATATAGAATATATATATATATATATATATATATGCATTGATAATGGGAGTGAAACTGGGAAACTCACAAGATCACTTAAAAACAAACCCAGAATATCATAGAGGGCAATGGAAATAGCAATGTTAGGAATAACGCTTAGTGTTAGAAAGAGATCAACAAGGATGCAAGAGAGGACCAGGGTGAAGAATATCATAGAAGTATCTAAGCAAGAAAAATGGAGAAGGGTTGGGCACATAGCAAGAAGGAGGTACACTAGATGGAACAAAAGCTAAGCGATTGGCACCCATGGGATAGGAAACATAATATGAGAAGACCAGACACAAGATGGAGAGATGAAATAGAAAAGTTTGCCAGTAAGACATGCAGAGATTAGCACAATCACTGCATGGAAGGAGATTGGAAAGGCCTTTGTCCAGCAGTGGACTTACGGTGATAATGATATATATATGATTTCAAAGAGACAGAGGAAGATGATGATGATGATATATTTGATAGAAAAAAACAGAGGAGGTAATGTTAAAAACATGTTTGTCGGTAATCAATATTTGATGAGAAAATAAGAATCCTGGGGAGTTAATATTTCAATGTTTATTTGCTCCCTTTTTAGAAAATCATGCTGTGAGGATGATGGGAATAAACACGGAAATATCAACAATATTAAGGAGACAGTTGTTTCTTCATTAAATATTGATTAGCTACAAAGATATTTTCCTGAGTTGCTTTCATACTTTGTCTCATAAATATATATGTATAAATTTATAAACATTTCTATCTATCTATGAGAGAGAGGAAAAGCAAGAAAGATTGTAAAATAATCTTCTAACTTATGTAGACAATCTTAAACTATACAGTATCAGTGCGCGTAGTTCTCATGAAGCAGACAATGCAGTTACAGAGTACAGACAAAATATAAATCTTTCAAAAGGGATGAGGAACGTTTAAAGTTCTGGGTAAAGAAAACAAAACTTGATATGTTTTAATGCAACTTTTGCCAAAGATAATAAATGGAACATGAAAAAGTTATAAAACTCAAAGAGGAATTTTTTAAAAAAGGTTACAGGCGTGGTTTCAATATAACATATAAAATTTGCTGACTCGAAGATCCGTTTTAAGTTAAATTTTAGATCTTGGCCAACCAAGTGTGGTAACTAAACATGACACAGTTGTTTTACAATTTTATCATTGTACACACACACATGTACACAAAACTACACACAAACAGAGTCCATGTCTTCTATTCTGGTTAAATCAAAGTTATATCCAGTGATCATCTTACCTTATTATTATATAGAGAAAATCTTTTTTGAACTGTCATAAAGTCATGTTTGGGTGGAGATTTAAAGAAAATAAATAAATTAAGATGGATTAAAAGAAAAAAGAGAGAAACAAGAATAGGGTGCAGGAGATCAATGAGGAAGAAAGGAAGATAAAGAAAACTAGGAAGAAAAAAAAGAAAGGAAGGAACTGATAGATAGAAAGAAAAAAGAAAAAGAGAAAGATTAGAGGAAAGTGAGAGAAAAAAGATGCTAAAAAAAGGAAAATAAGAAAAAAAAATGGTCAGGCTAGTCACAATAGACACTGTCATGTGACTGACCTTCTGGCAGCAGGTCGTGTTGGGATGATCAATTACAAAATTGGATAAAGGGGTGATCAATGAATCAGGTATATCTCTTGTATTTTGGGGGAGGTAATGATATCAGAAAAAAGTCTGAATTTTTATGATCTATTCAGGGAAAGAAGTTTGAAAAAACAGAATGAGTATATGTTGAAATTTCCAGCCCTCTAGCTCCATTGGTACAGCCCGTGCATGCAGCATATACGTAGGTAGCCGGACCAACTAAAGAAATTCATAGAGACAGTAAAATGGTTAAGGACAGAAGAAGCAGTGTAAATACAACCCAATCACAGGGTAATGAGAAAAAAATACCTGGTATATTTGCTGTGTAGTAGAAATACTTACCTTTCGAAATCATCATAATTAAGAACATCCCTTCCGCCCAATCCAAAAAAGTGCACAAGAAGTGTAGTATCGGAGATTTCTCTTTCCATTTTCTGTAAGATTGAATCATAGCACTTGTTAAAGTAGTTCACAATTCAACGTACGAGATATATAAACAAGAGTGAAGACAAACAAAGACACTGCTATTAACAATGTAAGAGAAAATGATTTAAAAAGTAAAAAAAAGATAAACTTCTAAACATTTAAAGAAACAAAACACATACAGTACTGGACCATTTAACCGGCTACCATAAAACTAGAATTGCCAGAAAATCAGCAATTTTTTTAATTGGTTAGTTTTAAATCTGGCGCGTTTTGTTGTAGTTGGCTGTTCATCCACCCTTAGTTGTAATTTCAATGGTGTTGTTTTCAAATGAAGATTCGTGGATTACTATTGACTCATTACATCCAGTTTTTGAGGTAAATTGATTCATGATATAAAACATTATCATTCTTTATTTTTCGTCATATATTTCATATTGAGTATTTTAAAAAATTCAAAGAGATAAACAAAGATCAAGCAGACCCTACTTTAAAAGTTTACTAATTTGTATCTGTTAAAAAGATTAAACAGGAAGGAAAAATTGCATAATGATACGCAAAGTCAGAATGGAAATAAATAAATGGAGGTGTGCTGCAAGTTTCAGTATTAGGTCCAATATTTTTACACTATACAAAAGTATTACAATCCAAGTGTAGTATGTCTACCAAAAGTATTACAATCCAAGTGTAGTACGTCTACCAAAAGTATTACAATCCAAGTGTAGTACGTCTACCAAGAGTATTACAATCCAAGTGTAGTACGTCTACCAAAAGTATTACAATCCAAGCGCAGTATGTTTGCAGATGACACAAAAATTTATAATGCAGTAAAAGATCAAAACAACACAGCAAAACTATATAAGGAGAATTGAAATATGGCAATTACACTTCAATAAAGCAAATGTGAAGTAATGCACACAGGAAAAAACAAAATAAAGCAGACTATTGTATAAATAATAAAATACTATACACTACAGAGCAAGAAAAAGATCTAAGCATAATTATGACATCAAAACTTCAAATCCATGACCATATGTATTAAAAAATTACCAAAAATAGCTGCAAAAATAACTGGAATTATAAAAAGCTGATTCGAGTTCCTTGATATAAAAACATATAAAAAATTTAACAAAGTATACATAAGACCGCAATTAGAATATTCAGTGCAAACATGATATAAAATAATTGGAAAATATCAGAAGAGCAACAAAACTTGTTCCAGAACTAAAAAGCCTGCCCAATGAAGAAAGACTTAAAAATTAAAACTAACAACATCAGGAGAACAAGAGTTGACAAACATACAAACATTTAGAATCACAGCTAAAAAAATCTTCATTATGAATAAAATAGAAAAAATATAGACAGGACATTGCAGAAAAAATTCAGGAAAAAAACTTCTTGCAAAGAGTTGTCAGCAGTTGAATTAATTAGTTGATCAAGATCCAGAAATAATAGAAGCTAAAACAGTAAACAACTTTTAAAATAAATATGATGGTTACAAAACTAACAAAGAAAAACAACAACAAAGTAAAATTTTTTGAAAAAAAACAAAAAAAAATAACCCTCAAATAAAAAAGTGAGATACATCCACAAATATGTTCAAAAATTTTACTCGCTATAAATCTTATGTTAAATACAATTTCATAATTTACTTTTCATTGTTTATCTTATATTTTGGTACATATCAAGCCCTAGGGCAGATATCCAGAAAACCCAGTTCACCTCCGGTCCCAAGCTTGCTAGATAAATGGTCTGGTACTGTCCAAACAAAAATGGAAGACAAAGAAGGATACACTAAAATTTCCATCAAAAATAAACAAAAGATTCAATTTGAAAATAGTAATCAAATTTCAAAATAATCAATGTAATGATGATATTTTTGTTCAATTTTCTTTCCTGTTCAAAGAAATAAATAAAAAATTCCAATAAAAATTATTGTTTTTAGGGAACATTTAGAGAGAGAATTAATATGAAATTAATCTAAAGCATACATACTTTTCATTTTCATAATAATGGTGAAAATAGTTAATTAATGTAATTAATAGTTAATTAATCATTTAAATCTGTTGAGTAGAGTTGTCAGAGTTGTGTGAGTTTCATGTACAGTGGATTCCCATTAAATGGAACATCGGTTACAAGGAAATGCTACTAAGACCTATTATGCAAGAACAGAATCAAATGCATATATATATATATATTGTCTGTTATTAGGAAAGGTGGCTTTTAGAAACTAAACTTTCATGTCAAAAGTGTTCCGCTTAAGTGAAATCCACTGTATTTACTTTTCAGCAGTAGGGACAAGAAGAATGTTAGAAAAAGTATAAAAAGACAACTTGGTGAGAAATTGTTAGTATTTCAATGGTAATTGAGCAAATATGAGGAAAATACACAAGTATTTCACACAGGAAAAATACACAGGTATTTCAAATGATGACAAAAATACATATATTTCGAACACAAGGAAATTACACGATATCTTAATTACAAGATAAAAACACAGTATTCCAAACATAAGGAAAATACATACTATTTTCGACATGGGGAAAATAAATGGTATTTCAAACAAAAGGGAAATATAGTCATATTTCAAACACAAAGAAAATATATGTGTACTTCAAATACAAGGAAATGACACAGGTATTTCAAACACAAGGAAAATACATGTTATTTCAAATAGAAGGAAAATATAGTCATACTTCAAACACAAGGAAAATATAAGTGTGCTTCAAACACGAGGAAACGACACGGGTATTTCAAACACGAGGAAAAGACACGGGTATTTCAAACATGAGGAAACGACACGGGTATTTCAAACACAAGGAAAAGACACGGGTATTTCAAACATGAGGAAAATACACAAGTATTTCAAACACAAGAAAAATACACAAGTATTTGAAACCAAAATAGCCATATTTTGATAATTCTGATAAATGAATATGCATAAAATTATATGTAATCTTATTCTGTCTTGTTTATAATCTACCTAGCAATATGCTTGCATATTGTTTGAATTTCTTAGACCAAGCATTGAAATCAAAAATTTTAAAATATCTGAAATAATGAAAACAAGGATTATAAAATATTAATCCACAAATATAAAATACAATGTGTATCCATGCATATTTAGGAGGGTAAAATTTTTCAATTTGCTACACTGATACTTGACAGAGTGTACAGATATTACACTTTGATCTTAAACAAAGGCCCAGGGAGCATTACATAGATCCTGGACCGAGTACATTAGTACTTTGATCCAACTGCTGATCCATACATAGATGATCCACTCATCAGTTTGAGTAAACATTGATCACAAATAAATATATTACAGAAATTACAAGAGAAAAATTCAAATCTGAAACAAACAGGTCTGGTTAGTCACAAAATAGAAACTGTCTAACTAACGTCTATTGGCAGCATGCTATACTTGGGATGATCAGTTAAAAAATTGGAAAAGCTGGTAATCAATGAATGAGTTACTGAATGAGGCAATGATCATTAAAAAGTTTGAATTCCCAAAAAACAAGCATAAATGCTGCTGGACACAAACTAAGGGACCAATTTAGCAAAACTTCAAATAGCAAATAGAACCCTGCTCTACAAACCTATTTAAGGGAGATGATTTAAAAAGAAAAAAAAAACCCTGTTTTTACTAGGTATGATAATGTGTAAATGTTGAAATTTTCAGCCTACTAGCTCCATAGGTGTGGTCTTTATGAGCAATACATACATATATAGCCAGCCATACCAACTTAAAAACTGAAAAAACGTATACTGCCAGTTTGTATGCATATATGGCTCGTAAAGGTCACACACACACATGCTTATGTATATAGCCAGCCAGACCAACTTAAAAACTGAAGAAATCAACATTGACAGTTTTGGTTGATGGTTTCTGACAAAAAGAAATCATTTCTTCAATTACTGACATCACATAAAAATTTTAAAAAAAAAAGATAAAATACTTATTTAAATTCATTTAAAAGTGGGAATATCTGGATAAATTATGATGTGATGATTTCATGATTATTAATTTTTAAAAGTTTAAAGTTGTTTTTAAAAAAAATTTCTTTAAATAATTAATCTATTTGTAAATGAACTCTGCATCATTATTCATTTCTCTGAGATCTGAAATTTCTGTTACCTTCTGGGTGGGAACATGGACACTCCTTTAAATATTGTTTATTTTTTTTTATTGCATATATAATACGCAATACACCATGTGTATCTATATGTATTTTGCTTGTGACACCTGAAAAGTCCTTCACTTGGAGATTGGTAAATTGGTAATATTTATGTAGTAGACTGTTCTGGTGATGAAGTAAAAATGAAATTTTGCATTTTTATAAAACTCCAGGTGTTCAATAATGAATAGAATGTTATCTTATTTGTCAATTTTCAGGCAAAGAACTTTTTTTTATCGGAGAATTTTCAACATTTCATTTGTTATGATTTGTTTTATAAATGATATCAAAATAATTTAGTCAATACAGACTTAAAATCTCACTTTGAATAAAAAATGTACACTGATTTAACCCTTTTGATATTCCTGGATATATATATATACCAAGGTTTCTATGACTGCTGGAATATATATATATATATATATATATATATATATGTATATATCCTGTACATGGGCAAAGTTTCTTGTACTTGATTTAAAATTTTTCTGACCAAAAATGATAGCAGAAAAAAAAAAAATCAGCAGTTAAATGATTATATAAAATTTTCACTTAATTAAAATACGTCAAGCCCTAAAATATATATTTACAGAATATCTGAACACAAATAAAGTAAGTCTGGTTGGTCATTCAATAGAAACCATCACATGACAAATGTCTTTTGATGGGATGCCATGTCCAGGGAGATCAATTAAAAAATTGGAAAGAGTGATTAATTAATAAGTTATTTCTCCAACTTTTAGTTGGCAGTGATCACAAAAACGTCTGAATTTTAAAAAAACAAGAGTGAATGCTGCTAAACACAAAATTGGTGGCTGATTTAACAGACTTGCATTGCAAATTGAACCTCCCTCTAAAAACCTCATCGGCTGGATTTTAAAAAAAAACTAAAACAAAACATCCTCCTAGACATATTAAGGAGTAAATATTCATATTTTCAGCCCTCTAACTCCATTGGTACAACCTGTATGCTTGATGCATGCAGTCAGCCACACTAACTTAAATACTGAAGAAACCTATGTAGATAGTTTTGGTTGATGGCTTCTAAAGGTGTAAAGTTAGGTATCTCAGTACGGTTCCATACATTTTATGAATTATTTTTGATAAGCAATTTGAAAATAAATAATGCTTGTACAGAATATGATTTTGAATGATTTTGGATACTGTTGAGGAAATCAATTTTCCAAATATATATATATATATATATATATATATATATATATATATATATATATATATTTGGAAGAGACAATTCAGAAGGTGGTATCATATATATGTGATTTTCTTTATTCAATTTGATGTTTTATTAGTTCATATCTAACTTCTTCAGATAAGTGATAGAAGCACAAAAAGGTGTCTGTTCTGTAGAGCTCAGGCATTAGGTAAAATTATCTACCCATGTTTCTTTGGAGTTGAAGTGTTTACACGATATTCTCTTATTTTAAGAAATAATAGTTCTTTACTTCAAAGTTGTTAATAGTGTATATAGATAAATATGTCTTATCAATTCCATCTGCCAAGTTTCATTGAAAAGTCACTTGTCTACGTGGAAGAATCGATTGTTGGTGGTTAGGAGACATTTTTATCAGCAAAATTGTTACTTTTAAGTGGAAAAGCCCACTGCTACAAACAGAAAAAACACACTGTTCATTATCATAATTTTTATTCCATTGAATGATAGAAAAGAAACGAAAAAAAAAACAACAGTAATATTATCTCCATTATCATTATGGCACAGTCTCTACCTTTTTCTTTCTTTGAATTGTAATAATGTGACAGGCTAAACATTATCATCACCACTATTGGTACAGTTCAGTCTCTGCCCTTTCTTCTTCTCTTCTAAATAATAATGGGTAAAAGGTAGAGCATCCTATCTCTTAAGAGACAACACCCAATAGAGTAGAGAGGCAGGTGACAAAGTCCTTGTTTCTGTTACTTGTGTCAACTTAGTGATCCTTGCAAGTCTCATTTGGTCAAGATCAGGACATTATTCCGACAAGTCATCATGACCTCCAACCTGCTTGCAGGATCTTTCCACAGAAAGGATACCTTTAATCTAAATACACAGCTTAGGGGGTACTCTATTAGCTTCCTAAAGAAGAGTTTTTTGTACACTTTGCTTATACCAGGAATCAAACCCAGGATATACTGTACGGGAGGCAGATGTGCTAAGCATTGCACTATCCAAATGGTAATGGCGGGTAGTTCTAAACTCTTCATTACTACTTCAGTACAATTAGTATAAACTTCTATTCTCTAAAATAATAATAAATGACTGACCTGGCACAAGAACAGCTAGTGTCAATCCTTCCCTCTTTTCACTTAATTAATAGTAATGATAAATGATCTAAAATCACAACAACAAATACAAAAGTACAGTCCCAGTTCTGTCATCTCTTGATTTCAATAATAATGATCATAAAGAGAACAAGACTATCTGCTGCAGGGTCAAACTACACTCCAACATCTAATCCAACTGAAGATGTTCGCTGCAATTTTTATATTCCATGTATAATATATGAAAAATTTGAGAAATTAATTTTTTGTAAAAATGTATTTATTTATTAGAATTAGAAGCCAGTGAGAACCTGTACGATGAATTTCTGTTAATATCTAGGACTTATCAATTTAACTCAGTCAGTAAAACTGCCTCCAGGCAATCATTTAATTGTGAGTTCAAATCATGGTAATGGAATGAGTATTTTACATCATAAACGTGAAAGAATCATGGAGAGATTTCAAGACAGCACAATATATCAAGGAAGAAACAGGAGTCAGAGACATCAAAGTATGCATCAGAAAACTCAAAAGGGAATGGGCTTGTCATGTTGCAAGAATGGCAGACAACCGGTGGACATCACTACTCACAACATTGATCCTCAGAGATCAAATTTGGAACCAAGGCTGGCATAATATGAGATGGAGAGACAATTAGACAATGCCCATGATAGAGAGTTCTGGCAAATCTTGGGGAAAGTCTATGTCCAATGAAGGATGATAAAAGACAGTTGATTATGATTTATATAATTCTTGTTATGATAGGAAAACAAAGTCAACTCTAGACTTTGTACTGGAGTTTCACAAAATCTACCACAACTACTGTTCCAGTCTCCCTTCAATTCAATATCACTATATAGCAGTATTAATACTGATACAACCACTAATAAACAAACATGGCGGCAAGAGATCAGTACTGAGAGTAAGTTTAAAGGATTGATTTGGACTTCAGTTCACTAACTCAATTGATTGATCAGTAGGGCGTAAACCTGGCCATCCTGCAGCATGAGTGATATGAGTTCAAGCCTCACCAGGGCCCTATTCTTCATTTCTGATCTATGCTGTTAACTCACTGCCACAGATTAGTGGCCTGAATGGAGTTCTGATCAAAAGCAACAGAAAAATCAAGATGAAAGAAAATTGTAGTCATAAAATTAATAACGACTATTTTGCAGAATCACATATCACAACTGCTCATTCCTCTCTTTATTGAAATAAGAAATAAGTACAACTTATTATTACAAATCAATCCAGTCATTGGATACTATAGGCATGAAAATTTGTATAATACAGATACACCACCAATTTCTTGGCACCTCAAGACAAAGAACCATGCCAGATTATCCGTTTGTATTGAATCGTATCATTGGCTAATCTTATTTCTGAGCACTAGGAAAGATCAGCAAGAAGTGCTGATGGCAAAGATTTGCTCAAGGTAGATCTCAACTTGCCAGAAAGGGATCCATACACCATGATCTCAGGATCACCTTGGCCGCGCAGTAATATATTGATATATATTTAAATATGTAATGCATCCAAAACATATCTATAAGGCGGTTTTATGAGGGGAGTGTCTATGGATGCATAGACTCAACAAAAATGACACTGATTATCACTAGGTGGTTGGTCAACAGGATGGAAAAAGCTATAAAATCTGGCTTTACACTACCTGTGGCACAAGATATGATGAAGAAAAACAAAAAATGGAAATGAAAATGACGAAATCCATAGGCACAAACTCAAAATTACTTTGGCTATGTAACATCCATATTTTCAAAAATTAACTGTTATCACCCAGATACTATGGCAGTAAACGTACGTCCACACTACTAAACATGTTCTGTTGGTTCAAAAAAATCACGTTAAGTGTCCCAACCATCAGCACTTCAAACAATTCAGCAGAAACACATAGCTCAAGCAAGCCCTATTAAGGCAATCGTAGATTGTATGGGCAACAAAATATCATGGGTGTCCAATGATAGTAAGAATGAGCATTATCAGAACCTAAAACAGCACTGAAGTTGACCTATCTCAGCACCTCACGTGCTGAAATTTCAGAATTTATGTCATTTCCTGCACCCATTGCAGTCCTACATACACTAGACAAACAAAGAACCCATTTTGGAAGTGCTTCAATGACCATTGCCAGCATTTGAAAAATTACGGCTGGTCTAAACAAAATGACAGGCTAGCACTACTTGAATACGGTGCATGTAAACACTCATTTACTCACACAAACTCTAAAATTCCATGAAGCATTCAATACAACACCAAGGTTCCAGACTTGTGTGAAATCCACTCGAGAGTTAAGCGGGGTCCTCTATTGATATAGCTCCAATAATATTACCAGAGGTAATGGAATTTTGAGAGCTGAAGATCAAGTCATTGTTCTCAACTTTGGTGGTTGTTAATGGAAATATATTGTCATAATGATATCAAAATGATTTCTAACAGATATAAATCTGGATACACATTTTTTGACTGGATGTTGTTAATGGCCTAATAAGCCAAAAAATAGTTGTTGTTATTCTTTATTCCGATCCATGCTGCAGAAGGGAACCCAGCCTGAGTTTAGCTGTGATAAAAGGCAACCATAAGATGAAAGTAAATAGCAGTAAAAAAATCAATAATATTGATTTATAATACTTTATAAAATAAATAAAACAGGATTGGTTTGTCGCACAATAGAAACCATCAGTCCACATAAGAACAACATCTTTTGCCAGAATTAAAATCAATTAAAAAATTGGAAAAAAGTGATCATTTGATAGTTTACTTTGCTTGCTTTATGTTGGATAGTGATCACTAAAAAAAGAATGCTGCTGTATACAATAGTTTGTGTCCAACATTTGGCATAAACATACATAGCAAATCTGAAACCCCTCTAAAAACTACTTGGGGAGAGAGGATAAAAAAACATAAAATCATTAGTTCTAGATATAAAGAGGAGTAAATGTTTAAAATTTCAGCACAAGCTCTATTGGTACAGCCAAACCAACTGGAAAACTAAAGAAACCTATTTTGACAGCTTTGGTTAATGGTTTGCAATAATGGATTAATAAAAATTCATGTACATTAGGATCAGTGCCCAGATTTTGAATGTAAGCAAGAACGTAAGCAAAAATTTCAACATTGCCATAATTAGTGGATATAAAGCAAAAAAAAAAAAAAGGAGAAAAAAGTTTTGACCTGTTTTTTCAAAATAAATCCTTATAAGCTTGTTTTGACTGACATTCATCGGAGGATGACTAGACAGAGGCTTGTTTAAATGTACTGTGATGAACAATTTGAATAAATTTGAAAAATGTTTAAAACAGTGGACTAACACAAAACAAGCTTATAAGGATTTATTTTACAAAACAAGTTTAAAACTTTTCCCTCCTCCTTTTTCATGTTCTATTATGCATCAACAAATAACAAAAACGTAATAGTTTTTTTCCACTAAAAGGCTTTTCTGCAAGAATTGTATGATAGCAAATCAGAAAATATCCAACAAAAATATGAAAAGCAAGCAACCCAGTTTGCATGTTGTTCATTCTTGAAGATTCCTTGCGGAGCCTATGGCTGGAACAAGTCTGCTGCAGCTCCAATAACCAAGAAGGTTTTTACAGGGTGTAGTTTCAAGCCCCATGCCTGACCCTCCTCCTTTACTAAGGCTTGGGACTGGCAATTTGGAGTCAGCTGTCTCTCAGACCAGCCACCAATGAAGGTTTGAAATCCCAGTCTGCACCATCACCCACCCAGAGCTGGAGGGGGAGAAGGATCTGGGTGTAGACAAGATATCCTAACCACACCAGAAAACCTGGCATAATTGACACTGTTCAAAGGGAGTGTCAAATATTAGGTGTGCCCATCATAATACATATGAGAACTACAAAATAAGCAAATAACAGATTATATCAAACCTTTTGAATACAGGCTAATGTTTGAATAATTATTTTAAAAAAATAAGTAAAACAGGTCTGGTTAATCGCTCAATAGAAACTATCACATGAACAAAGACTTTCTGCAGTGCACCATGTTGGAGGTGATCAATTAAGTGGAGAAAGGGATGATCAATGGATGATACGTCTTTCACCTTTTGTTGGGAGGTGATCTCTAAAAAAGTATTTTTAGGAGGAAATGAAAAAAACAAAACAAAAACATTTTTTCTAAACATGTGATTAAATATTCAGCTCTCTACTCCATTGGTGTAGCCTGTACGTGTCATGTCATACGTACATACATAGCCAGCCTGGCCAACTTGAAAACTGAAGAAACCTACAGTTTTAGTCGATGATTTCTAATTATGCAAAACATTGAAGAGATTGTACAGGCAACCCACAAAACTGGTTTAGATACTGTTGTTGGGTTTAGGTTATCCATGTGTCCCAACATTTTTATGTATCTCTATATTTATGTATTCAGACTATGACCCGACCTAACCATTTATAGCAAAAACTCAAAATTTGCACACTTACATACACACACTCCCCTCAATGAGCAGGGAAAATGTTGTTTTTTTAAAAATTACCCTCCAAAAGGTTCAAATGGGAGGTTCAATTTCCAATGAAAGTTTATGCTAAATTGGTCCCTTAGTTTGTGTCCATCCCTGTTTTTTTAATTTTTAATTTTGACATTTTAGTGCCACTAAAGGCAAGAGAAGTAACTTATTCATTGATCACCAATTTTTCCAATTTATCACTCCAACATGACATGCTGCCAAAGCACATTAGTCGCCAGGTGGTTCGAAAAAAAAAAAGAGAAAGGGAGCATATATAGATGGTGGTGATTCATAATATTCCATGGAATACTAGTCTATATTATAATTTGCAATGTGTCCGACTATCTGTGATATAACAGAAAGAGAGGAAGGAGTTTGTGCAAACACACGAACACAAAATTGGCTGGTGCAAAGCAAGTTCTGTAGTGTATATGTGTTCACTGGCTGGTCTGAACAAATTTAGACTGATGGTACTTTGAGAAAGACAAGGAAGTAAAATGAGAGCAGGCAGAGGAGAGAGAAACAGAGGAGGTGTATACACAAAGAAAGGGGATGAAACAAATATATTTGCTAAAAGAGAACGGCTGAGTTTGTGTTGTATGCTGATTTCAACCGGTAATTGCTAGTAATATAACCACTGTTATAGTAGCGTGCACCCAAATAGAGATAATACTCTAGGTTGATATTACTAATTATGAAAATGAGTAAAATCTTATTCTATTAATTATGGCTTTGTTTTTCCTGACAATCCAATTAATTCTTTTTCGCATAATACAGTGTTTTAGTTTTCCACTCCCAGAAATACCATTATCAAAGCAACAGGTATTTTACTAATACTATATAAATTATCTATTATATAATAGAACACATTTCTCTGCCAGAAACAAATTGAGTCAATGTGGGTTGGTCAATTTCAATTTGATAAATCTGAGGCAGTAATGATCACTCTCAAAGACCAGAGGTTTAAAACCCAACAAATAAAATTTCCAGAAAATACAATTTATGTCAATGCCAAAACCTGGAATTGCTTCAATCTGTCACACTTCCAAAACTACTGTTTATTCAAATGCATCGTAAACATTGAAAGAACTAGCAGACTAAACTAGTAAAATATTCACATGAAACAGGCCCCTCTTTTGCTGTGGAATTCTAGAATTGAATTGGGATTCTTAAGATCTACAGTTTAACTTATTTCAAACAGAAATATTCAGTTCATGAGCCACAGCCTATCTGTTACTCTAGTAAACAGAAAAAAAACAAGAGTAATTCTGAAAAAGATCCTTGTAGCTAATCATAATTTGATGAAGAAACAATTAAGTCTCCACAATTTATTGACATTTCCATGTTTATTGCCATCATTCTCACATTATCAACACATAGAAAGGATGGAAGTGATCCCCAAAAACATCTTTGTCCAAATTTTTAAGGAGCAGCATTGTCATTATCAATTTTTGATTAGTTTTTTTTTTTCACATTTTTATTGCTTAATATCAGGTTGTTTTTACATTCCAATCAATGTGTTTATTTAATGGTCATAGAATCTAAAAACAACCTGAACATTGCAATAAAAAACACCAAAATTAAAATGGAAGCAAAACTAGTCAAAAATTAATAACATCTCTCATAAGTGCATCCCCTAGCTTGCATGTGTATCAGAACTAATTATCTAAAATTATCTGAAAAAATAGATCATTTATCTAAAATTATCTTGAATACCAGCATACAATTTGAGCATTGTTGGACCAAAATGATCACAGAGACCCAAAAGGCACTTTTAAAAAAAACAAAACAAAAGAAACTATGTTTAGATGATGTCTAGTGGTGTACTCAGACAAATTTTCAAGGTTCTAGCCCCAAAAATGTGACAGAGAGAAAGAGAGACACACACACACACACACACACACACAGATAGACAGATACTAACACATGAAGAGACAAGAATCTAGAGCCCAATGGGGGGGGGGAGGACTATAGTGATTCAATAGTAGAAGCTAATCAATATTTGATCAACAGACAAGAACGTAGGGTTGATTTTCCAAATATTTTCATGCTTAGGTTTTAATGTAGCCAGATGAGCCATATTTGCCCAGACGTCTGAAGTTCTATAAGTCCATCACTGATATAACTTATTCATCATTTAAATACTGTGTGCATCTGTCTGTTCAGTAGAATAAAGAAAGACTATCTTGAAAATCATTATCAGGATTCTACAATAGGGGTCAGCAAACCATGGCTTGTGGACTAAATCTGGTCCACGGCCTCATTTCATATGACCTGCCGACTCCATTGAATATGTGACGGTGCATATAAAAATCTTTGTTTCTTTATCTACCTTTAGTTAGTAAGCAATAAAATTCAGTCTCACTCTTACAATGGCCTCAAATGATTAAATGTTTTATAGCTAAGGGAAGACTGACTATTGCAAATGCCTCCCAGATAAAGGATATGCTTCCACTGGCAGTGGGGGTGGGGCAGACTGACTTCAAGACTGACCCTTGTAATTTGTGCAGAAAGAAAAGAATGAAGAGAAAAACTGTAGGGGTAGGGTCAGGGTCGTGTGAGGCTAGTCCAGCAGAAAGAAAGAAATAAAGATAAAACTTAACAAAGAATCATGACACTCACAAGAAGATTACATTTAAACAAAAAAAATACATACATTGCAAATCAATGTTGACAATTTAGCACTTTTCACCCTAAATTTAGCACTTTTCACCCTAAATTTAGCACTTTTCACCCTAAATTTAGCATGTTTCTTGTTTTGGCAGCACAAAAATCCAACAAGCAGAGCATTCTTAACAAATTTTAGCTACATTTCTTCAGCGATTTTTGGTATTTCCAGACTAATCTAACCGTTTTTAGCCATTTAACTAGTCATGTAAAGGCTAAAAATGGTTGTAGTGCATATGGGCGTTTTTTAATGCTTTTTCAAGGTTGATTTCAATGTGATTTAGCATGAAAAATTTTTTGATTAGGCAACATTTCTAGGAACCCCCCTATTTTTTTTCAGATTGGCTTCACACTGCTAACTTCTTTAAAATCTGTTGCTTGAGGATGGTTTTCAGTATTTGGCATAACCTATGTACAAGAAAAACTCTTCCAGAGATGAAATATATTAAATTTGTTTATAGGTTAGTCTTAAGTGATAGCCACTCTCAGTCAGTTCTGATTACAAGAACAAAAAAATTTGAACAACAATTTCACAAGCTGTTTCCGTAGCTTTGTATGGTTTTTATTTCTTTTTTATTCACCTTTACAGAGTTGGGGGACCTGTGGCCTTAAAGACCATTATGTGCAGCCTCCTACAGCCTTGATATCCCAATACTTTCTTGCAAAAAGCAATTTGGAAAAAAAGTCATCAAAAGGTTAGTAAAGTCTTTAATTTCTCTCAAGTAGTATATACAAATTAAATCAGAACATAAATTCTCAACCAGATGTTTAGAGGTTTAGATTTAGCTGGAAACGTAGTAAAATTTTCCTCGGTGCAGCCTTATTACAAGACAATAAATTTCAATTTCATGAAAAGGTACCCACTTTTTTTTTTTTTGACCCAGGCCCTCAAGCCATGTAAACATTTCTAATGTGACCTAACTCCCCAAAAGTTTGTTTAATCCTGATCTATAAGATGAACAGATACAGATTAATGAAAGCTTACTAACTTGACACTATGTAAAAATCAAAAGATAATCCCCACTCCCCCCAGGAAAACAAACGAAATAAGTTAATCCTTGAATGTAAAAATAATGTTAACTTAGCTTCACAATGGACTAAGTTTCAAAGTACTTTCTTAGTGATGTATATCCCAGATGGAATGTGCAAAATGTTATCAAGTTTAGGAAAATATGAGTATAAAAATGAGTTTTGTATTTCATTTGACTTATAACTTAAGGGCTGCTCGGTCAGTAGTAATCCACTTAGTCCTTTGCTTCCTCTTGTAGTAATAGTCTGCAAACTAATCTTTTTCTTTGTTTTGTTTTCTAGTTCTTTTCATTTTCATTTTATTCATTTATTTTTTCTATCCTATGAAAGGTAGATCCCAGGGAATATTTTGTGGTGAAAAAAAACAAAAAACTTCCTTACAAAATCATAAAGAGATTGTTTAAGCATTTAATTCTGTATAAACCATCTCAAACTAGAACTTCGTAGTCTTAGATTAGGTCTATTTCTGCAAGACAACCTCTGGTTGAACAGACTTATACACACACACACACACAAATACAAACACATACACCCACACACAACACACACAGAAACTCTTAATTCATACATTTGGGAACATGAATGGGATATAGACAGGGGTGGGATTTGATAGGGGTGGGATTTGATAGGGGTGGGATTTGACAGGGGTGGGATTAGAAATTCTAGATACATTCCATACATATTCCATTATATTTGGTCAGATTCTATTTTGCCTTATAGTGCTTTTTTTTCTCTCATGTTCTCCCTCTCCTTCTGTAGGGTGGCACAAGCCTGGAGATTGGTCTAATGCACCACCCTGGTTGTTGAAAACATGTACCAGTATAACTATCAGTTTTTGTGATAGAAGTGTGTGTGTACAGGGGTGTGGTGAGAGGGGGCAGATATGAAGGGGCACAAAATTTCCTCTGGCCTGTAATGCTTGTTAATTGATAATTATGCCCTTCCTGAGCATTGTCTTTGCCCCCGAGTGCTGGAAACCCTTGCAATGCCAACATGCTTAAATTACCAGCTGAATATTTGTATCTGTTTATAAACCATGCAAAAAGAGTATATATATATATATCTTCACTGTTTTTAAAGGTGGCTTTATATATGACAATAGGGCTCAATATTCTGAAAGGGCGTAAATAGATTGAGTAAAACCTCAGTTTAACAGACTAAAATGTGTTGTCTGTTAATTGTTGATGTCCGTAAAATTGAATGTTACTTAAGGAAGGGCATTTTTTTTAACCTGTTTTCAAATACCAATATTTTGATGCAAAAATAGCTTTAATAGAATATAAATTTATTGAATTATAAAACAGAACAAGACAGTAAAGTTTGCCAAAAAAAGCATTCACTTTCACTTCAATGATAAATTTCGCATTTGTAAGAAGTATTAAGTTTGGAATTCATGTCTAAAAGCAATTATTTAAAAAAAACCCAAAAAACTAAAAGACAATTCTTGTAAGATGAACCTCTGTGAAAATGCCACAAAGTAAGTGCCTAGTTTAGCATTGTAGTTACATTGTAAAAATCTTTTCTTCTAGAGACTAAGAAATTTCAAAAAGGTTCCAGAAATTGATTAATAGAATGCACCGGATATTAAAAGAAAAATTAATTCTCCAATGAGAACTGCAAGTTTTTAAAAAAAAGTATTTCTATCAAAATTTCAACCCTATCCCACATTTGGTATGGATTTAAAACAGTAAAAACCATTTTAAAAAATAGAAAATTTTAAATAGATATAAGATCAATACTTATTCTGAAAATAGAGTTTTTTTTTTTAAAACAGTTAAAATTTGTTAAATGGGAAAGATTTTGCTATCAAATAAATATGCATACTATCAACTAGCAGACACAAATGAGTTTGACCTCAGTCAGATAAGACCATAATTTTGAAAAAACGTTTTAATGTCACCTTTCATAACCTAATTAGGATACTGGTACTATACAATCTTACTATATCTTAACAATCTATACATTCATGTGCTTCTGAAATCCAAAATAACCACTGGATATATAATTGCTAGCTAGCAATCTGCTTTTACAATGGTGATTTCAATATATGAAAATTTTAAAATAGGTTGTAGATAGATATAGAAAAAACAATTGTCCATTGATATTGGAAGGGATAGGCATAGCCATCAACCAGTAAAAATGTACAATTGCAATAATAAATCTTCAAGGAACAAATCCCATATCGTTCAAAATGGAGACACAGATTGCCCAATACGCTATGTCACATGGGAGGCCCTATTATGCACACATATATAGGCATTCAAGGACAGAGGTTCTATATGGGTGTTACTGTAGAGGCTATCCCTCTTATATATAAATATATATATATATATATATATATATATATATATATAAATATATATATATATATATATATATATGTATGCCCAATATTATTTGTCACATGGGAGGCCCCATTATACACATGCATCAATTGTTGTATATGGGTGTTATTGTACAGGCTACCCCATACATATATATATTACATGGTAAACAACTGATGATCCCAACTAGAGAAAAATTACACATAATACCATAGGAACAAAGTATACATAAAACAGAAAAAAAAAAACTGAGGAAAATCACATAAATTACATTAACAGATATTGGGAAATAAGTGACTGAAAAGATACGGAAAAAGTTTTTTAATGTTTAGTGTTTAAAGCTGTAAAGCTTTCTAGACAATATATATATATATATATATATATATATATATATATATATATGTGTGTGTGTGTGTGTGTGTGTATGAGTACTCCTTTGCATTTATGAAAATGAGAAAGTCTATGTATTAAAACACCAGCCGTTAGAAAAAGAAGTATTCGCCATATTTGATGGTATATAAGACTTCCCAAAAAATGGCTCCAAAGGTAATTGTAACCTTCATTGTCCAGCCCTATATTGGCCAGAACTTGAGGAGAAGTTGAAAAAAAAAGCAAAAAAAGCAAAAAACAAAAAAACAAAACAACAAAAAACCCCTCCAAAAAACGCGTGATTAATGAGAAGAATTCAGAAAAATGTGTTTTTTCTTAATATTCCCAGCTGGAATAAGAGGGTGGGATCTTATATGCCATCAAATACGGTATGTAGGTATGCTTATGAAGAACAATAAAGGAAGCATCTTCAAAAACTTAATGATAAAAAGAGTCTATTAATGATGTTCAGCTGAGTGAAGGATTTTATTTTATTCTCATGTGACTAACAAAGAGTTTATTTTGGATATGAACAGAGTTTCTTGTTTCATTGGTATTGCAGCCTGTCTACAATTCTTCGGTAAAACAACAGATTTATCAACAGAATTGAAGTTGGTGCAGTAAAGTCTCCATTTTAAATCAGGGAAAAAAAATATGAAAATAAATCCACATTGGCTAAACATATCTGCTTGTCCACATCAGGTGACAGTTTGCAATTAAAAAAAAACAAATAAAAAACAAATTCAGCAATTTAAGCTGAGACTATTCATTTTCACTTTCCACAAATGCCCTTGGGGAAGGCATGAATCTACTACTCCCTGCAGTCCGTACCATTACCACATTCTAGATAAAACGAATCATCACTAGTCACAAATGTTGACAGAGAAGGCAAATTACTCTCTATTAACTTCCACACCCACCTAAGCAGTAAAAAAGTGGAGCCCTCATAGTTAACCTTGACAGGGGTCTAATTAATACATATTATGTACACAAACACATATGTGTACACATACAGATTGATGATCTATGTAAGGTATGTGCAGACAGGTAAGTCACCTAGCAGATACCTAGACTCAGCTGGAACTTGTACATTGTTTTAGGGCCTTCTCTAGAAACACTTTTTTGTATGGGCAACCCAGCTGGCTCCAGCCAGTTATAATTAGAGTTAGGAAAGGACAGAGATGGTATACAAAGAAACAAAGAGCAAAATCAAATGAATGAATATAAGGAAGTACAAAAAGATGATGAATGGTAGCAGAAAATGGAATGTATAAGAGAAGTAAAAAGTAAGGGAAAACCACTCTTAATGGAGGTTATTTGATATTTAATAACTTTGGGTATTTCGTAAAAAGGGTTTCTGTTACTCAGATTTTGTCATATATATATATATATATATATATATATATATATATATATATATATATATGAATAAATAAATAAATAATGTGTGCATGTGTGGTCCAACAATTGAATTCTAATTAAATCTCTTCCTCCTTATGGATGAATTTAGTTGACAAAGTTGTACGTACATTAAAATTCATTTTACTAACAGGTTTATCAAAGTGGTAATTTCAAATGTAACAATATTTGAAATATTCATTTATTTCAAGTAACAATGTCTCATGCTATCTGAATGGCAAGTGCCAAGTATCTTAAAATTGTGAAGAAGTTAAAATTAGGAGGATAGAGCAAAGGTTATGGAACTTGTAAGTAAAACAAATTCTAATTCTATAGTTACTGTTTTCTTTCCTTATATTCAACCATATTCATACTGATATATATCAACTAACTAACTGATCATTTTCATGTATCTTCTGACATTTAATGTACTGATAGTGTGTATTTTAACAGGAGGTTTACCCTAAGACTACTGCCATCCAATTTTACTAAAATATCTTCTTCAATAATGGTAACATCGATCATAGGCATCTACTGGCAGTAAAACTGCTTTTTACTATACTAAAGTCAAGAATGAGAAGGGCATTTTGAGGTTTGCAACAAATGTTTTCTTTCCCATAGACTCCTTGTAGGACTGCAAGTAGGTTTTATGGGGTGGAATTTTTAAGCCCTACATCTAGACTGTCTAATTGGACTAAAAGACCTCAACTGCTCTGCTATTTAGCAAATATTTGGGGGTGGATTCACACCTTTCCCAAGGGCATAAGTTCAAAGTGAAAGTAAGCAGCATTGACTAAAACGGGCAATAAATACTCTCCTCAGAATAATGTGTCAGGATTATAACTGAAGGAAATTTTCATTTGTGTATTAATCAGGATGCCAATCAAGAAATAATACAGGAGATTACCTTTTTTTTGTAAATACAGTAGTCCAGCTCTATTACATAGGTATTGGGGTTTAAGAAAGACAGCCGTGCTATAACTAAAGTGCAGATAATCAAAAGTAAATTACGAGTTCAGTAATGAACAAAGTTGATGTTCTCATCACAAAAACAAAGAAATTATTTGCAAAACAACACGTAAACCTGCTTTCTACTATACTAAAGTCAAGAATGAGAAAGGCATTTTGATGGTAACAACATATGTTTTCTCTCCTGTAGACTCCTTGTGGGGCTGCAAGTAGGTTTTACGGGGTGGAGTTTCTTAGCCCTATGTCCAAGATATGTGAATTGATAGCAAATTGAAGAAATTTGATATTTTGGTCATAATAAGAAAGTCTTTTGATGAAATTCTATGTATAGATAAGAATGTTGGGGGTCTACCAATCAATTGCCTTATATCACGAATATCTGGGATATGCCTAAAATTAAAAAGATAGTATGGAGGTACATATATTCTTCATAAGATTGGATAGAATAGGGCATTAGAGAGGTCATACCAAGTATTAAAGGCTTAGCCATGCAGAATACCAAATATCTGGTCTCCACATGGTTGGCAGTAATGGACTGTTATAACGAAAGGGTACAAAAAGATGGAAACAGCCTTTAAGGAATTGAATGATTTATTCAATTTTCAACAAGAAAACACATATTTTGTTCATGTTTTTGTAAGTGAATGTTCCTTATACATTTTAGTATTGTTTGGGTGTGAAGGATCAGTACATGAACTTATAGATTGATATGAAAATGCTCTGTGGGAAAATTGGGGTGGCTTCTGGCTCGCCAATGTCCTGGATAATCACATCGGATGGTCAGTAAGGCCAGAGCCAGAAAAGAGTGAAAGAAGGTGAGCACAAGCTAGTGCTATTTTTTATAATCAGGATAGTTACAAGAAGTCAGGGATTCTTAAGGGTTAGAAAAGGATGTGACAGCAGTTGTCACTATTTTTAGGGGGCCAAGTTGTAATGTAATTTCTAACCTAGATAATCACCACAATGGAAATTATACATCATTTCCTTAAATATATCAAAAATTCCATATTTCTGATGAGGAAATAACACATGAAAGGTCTATTTGATGAAGAAATGGAGGGTGGGATACATAAGTTGACAGAATATACAATGCTTTTTTTGCTGAATGTTTTTTCTTAAAAAAAACAAAAACATCAACTGTCACCAAGTGTTGACCAGCAAGTGGATAAGAAACACGAACAAAGCTGATTGACAGGTGAGACAGAATGTTGTTATAACTGAAAACAGACAGACGAACACGCACAAGTATGTATGTCTATGTATATGCATACATACCCATACGTATAGATACACGCACATAGAAATATAGATATACATGCATGCACATATATCTTTACATACAGAGAGACATAGAAATATAGATATCTCTCTCTCTCTTATATATATATATATATATATATATATATATATATATATATATATATATATATACTCACAAAAAATCATCTATATGCAAGTGAGAGGTGTCACACTGTTAGTCCGTCTGTCTGTGTCACGCTATGGAAACCATCTAAACATGGGCACAGCCCAACCCAATTTGGTATACATACTCAATGGACCTAAAACAAGGTTTTAAAGTTTTGTGAAAATTGAAAAGAAAAGAAAAAAAAACAATTCCAGAGTAGGATAATTAATGTAACTGTAATGCTAAACTGGAACCTAACTTTCTGTTCAATATACATAGATGCATTTACACATCTCGCTATTTCATATTTTTATACATAATTCTTTAAGGGTGAAAAGAGAAAGCAGATTCTACTATCACTTCCCCAAGGGATCAAAATGAAGGGCATCTTTTTTCAATCTTCAATGGTTCAAAAATGGAAGGAAACTTTTTTCAAGTCTAAAAGCTTTAGTAATTTTCTTTGACTCCTTAAATATTTACTTGGCATAGATAGGTACTTCAGCTGAATATACATGTATACAAACACACACACACACACACACACTATATATATATATATATATATATATATATATATATATATGAATTCAGACAAATATACATATACATATGTATAAACCTGTGCTGATGTGTGTTCAAAATGAGTTCCCTTATGATATTATGGGATTCCATCATGTCATAAAAAAATAGGTCAGAAATATAAATGTTGTAAATCTTTTTCTTGCTTCCCTTCTCTCACAATGTATACTTTCAATCTTTTCCAATTTGGCTTGAAAGATAGTGAATTTGGCTTTTATAAACCTTGCAATGCATGTAGGTAGGTCAAAACATAGTATTTGTCATTATCATATTTTGTACTCATTCAGTTTTCCCACGAGTAGTATTTGGTGACTTTAACTGAAGGTCAAGTGGCAGCAAGTTTCCTCAATAGCCCAGCATCCTTATTATTTGAGTTGATTTTAGTTATGCTGTCTTCTGGATGAATTGAATTCTTTCAATTTTTTTTGGAAAAGTTCTTTGGGACAATTCTAAAATGTATCTAAGGAGTAATTAATAACACTCCACTTCTTATACACACGCTCATATAATGAGTGTCTATATCCACACACACACACACACACACACACACATATATATATCTCAATGCTCTTTCAACTCCGGATGGAACACTCTAGTGAATGGTAAATGTATCACTTGAATTCAGTCTTACTGGCCCTCCAGTTCTGTGTAGGGCAGGGGTAAAATGCCAGCCCCTAGGTCTAAAATGAAGGTTTCGATCCTACCTCATGGTACTGGATGGGATATTTGATAGTCTATAGTCACTCTGAAGGGTTGTAATACAACGAGACAGCTGTCTGCAGATGACTCAATTGTTAATATATATATATATATATATATATATATATATATATATATATATATATATATATATATATATGTCTGTCCCTCCAATACCTTGTGTCTGTGCATATATATATATGATAAATACGAAGAGACATCAATAAGTATGTATGCAGCCTGACACACAGTTATTAGCTGAATTTTCAGAAGAGACGCCATGCATCAGTTCCTTGAATAAGCAGAGAAGAGGAGAATCATGAAAGGAGAGAATTATCTTTGTTTCTTTCTTCAGAATGATTCCCATTTGTATATTATAGTGTTTACATTTTTGTAGACTGTTAAGAGACCAAAAAACTAGTTAATTTAATATCAGGAATGCTTGGAATTTTTGCAGTCAGGTCTGTTTCTCAAGCATAGAGAAAATTTAGATGCTGTTCCTTTTCAAGTGAGAGAAATATGTAAATATCTGTCTTTCTTCTTTCTTAGTTAAGTTATATACATTAGGTACACACACATGCAAATGTGCTTGTGGCATAAACTAAGAGAAGAATCTCCATGATCTAAGTAGAAATCAAAATCAACTCCGATTTGAAACACTTAACACAGATAAAAATATTTTTCAGCAATTGAGATCACAAAGAACTATTTCTAGGCAAACTTTAAATAAAAAGCAACTCTTCCATATGTATATATACATATGTTTTTCAGTAGAAATCACTTTACCTTTGGTAATCTATTTTTTGTTCAAGGAGATATATGGGTGTATGTATATATATAGATATATATGGGTGTATGTATATATATATATACATATAGATGTATATGTATGTACCTTTCTTCTGGCCTATAACTGTGGCATTCAACACATCAAAATGAAGTACTTGAGACTGGCTCACCTGCTTATATACCTCTGACCCTGACATGCACAGTTGTTATGAGACAGTAGTTATTATTCTTGCCACATTCTGCTGGTCATAATGTTTAGGCTCATCAGTGCATATATATATATATATATATATATATATATATATATATATTCAGAGGTGGAGTTTTATCAACACTGTTAGGGAGCCATTTTAAAGTGTTTTGTTTTTAAACCCTTAAAACAGTTACATGGTAAACAACTGATAATCACCAAAAGAAAAATTGATATATATTACTTTAATATTCAATTCTGCGTGAAATATAAAAACTTTGAACACATTATATATATACTATATATATATATATATATATATATATATATATATAAGAAAATGTACAACATTGCATGGATTTAATGCTGCTCTGATGACCAACATCAGCAAGAAGCCACTCTTCACACAGCCCCTATCACCAATGAACTTCAATCTGTTTGTTCATGTCTATCACTGTTCATATCTATCTATCACAGTCTCTTCATATCTATCTTATTATCATTATCCATCTGTCTGTCAGTTCATATCTATCTATCTCTATTTTCATGTCTCTATCTGTTCATATCTATATTAATGTATAACTATTTATCGCAGTATGCACATATCCATCTCTGTTATATATATCCTTACCTAATCTTATATAGTCTTTTGATTCATATTGATTAATAGATATATAAAGACTGTAAATTGTTCACACTTTTAAGCATACAAGGTATGTAAAAAGCTTATTGTACACACACACACCATATATATATATATATATATATATATATATATATATATATATATATATATATCTATCTGCTATCAATACCCCAGAGCCATACTTGAATAGAAAAGGAGATAGAACATGTGGGTAGGTACAAAAATCACTTATCTTATCCTTTAAGTCTTTTTTTCTATGGCAAATCAATGCAGCCCAAAATGAACTTGCATCTGGATTGTCAGCCAAAAGAAAGAAAAAAAAAAAACCCAAAACCAACCCGAACAACCTTGACCACATGCATTCACCTCACAACACCAAAAATTTCTCTCTAATGTCTGCTGGTTATCATCACATATGCTCCCACTCAAACGGAATTCATTCTACAAAAAAATCATACAGTATTTTGAAAAAGAAAAATTTATAAACTGGAATTTTTTTGTTAACATTAGTAATGCTGCATGACATATCATCGCCTTCTTGTTGACAGTAGAGGTTCAACACTATTAAAAGTTTAAAATCGCAGAGAAAACGTGGAAAATTGTAGACAGATTGAAAAATATAAAAAAGAGAGAAAAAAAAGCAGCCCTTCAACTTCTGACGATTGGTGATAGAGACAAACACATATCAGTGCCACTCATTCAAACAGGCTTTGACAAATATGGCCGACAAATTAGATGAGAAATCTGGAAAAATTAAATCAAACAATTTCTTCATCCAGTAAATCCTTCAACCTCTTCAGTCACTTCTAGCCCATTTTGATTTTATCACAATAGAGAATCAAATCATAGAGGGAAATCATTTAAGAATATCATCATCATAAGTCCATTGCTGGACAAAGGCTTCTCCCAGCTAAATTTGATTATGCTAACCCAGCAAAAGCTAGCTTTGTTTAAAATAACATAGATTGGAAGGCTAATTAATTATACAAATAACTAATAAGCTGTTACTTAACCCCTGTCAAGAATAACCTTATAAGGGAATGTTACAGTGGACTTGAAAGAGATCAACGGGATATATATATCTTAGGATATATACATGTCCCAGGAGTCTGGAAAGGAGTTATACAAATAAAGATTGTTTGGTTAGAAAATCAATTTTCATTTCAACCATTACATTCTTTCATTTAATTTAAGTGATTGTGACCCTCAACCCATTTATTTCACTCAATTTGTTTGAAGTCAATGTGTTGAAAAAAAGATGTGTTCAGATTTTTCACCAATTCTTTTTGAAGAAAAAATCCATTTTATCTACTTAAATAATCCACCACATGATTGGCACTAGTTTTTGTTTAGAATTTTTGTCATTTGTCAATAGAATTAACTATTAACTTATCAAAGAGTAACCTCCCTTATTTATTTAATTATATTTTTTCTTGCAAATGTGTAAAAAGTCTAGATTGATTCTGGTTGAATATAAACAAGAAAATGTAGAGCAATATAATGTTTTTGATTTTTCTAAGTGAAGCATAGAACTTAACCAAAAGATTGACCCTAAAACTGAGAATTATGCAATGTACACATTAGAGAATCATGCTTAACATTGCATGGAGAGATCAAAACAGCAGAATATTAGAAAACAAATAGGGGTAAGAGATATCATAGAAACTTAGAAAAACTCAAATGGCAATGAGCTGGTCATGTTGCAAGAATGCCAGACAACCAGTGTACATTATGACTCACAGTGAAGATCCTGAAGATCATAACATTCCTCTATTCAGGGTTGAGCACTGTTTAAGTGAGGTAACTCGTTCATTATAAGCTTATGCAATGCTCTTCCATAGGAATAGAGCACTCTAGTGGACGGGGAATTTAACCTATAATAAATATATCGCTTTAATTCAGCCTTACTGACTGTCCAGTTCCGTAGCTCAGCGGTAGGATATCGGCCTCCAGGCCTGAAGTGAAGATTTCAATCCTGCCTCGTGGAACTTGATGGGATAATGGAAAGTCTATAGCCACACTGAAGAATTGTAAAACAACAAAACAGCTGTCTGTCGATGATACAATAATATATATATATATATATATATATATATATATATATATGTATGTATATAGTATGCTTGCTAAGCTACAGATTTCAGATCAAAATTCAAGTAATAACCAGGTGTTAGGCTAATTGATCCACCTTCATATAATATTATATATGTAATAATCAATACAAAAGAAAAATTTTAGGTTGATACACATGGCCATTTTTTTCATTATAGAGAATAATGCTGAAAGTGATAAATTTGCCAATGTAACTAAATTTTTTGCAGATTCAATGTAAATAGAAATATGATACGTCATTACTGGAGGATTTGGAGCCCTTAACATGAATTACCTTAGAGGAATGATTTCAAATTAGAACACAATGTTGCTAAAGCATTTGGAGTGAACACTACTATAGTGTGAACTGCTCAGTGTTGGTTCAATAAGTTTAGGTCTTGAAACATTGATACCGATAATGAACCTTAATGGATACACAAACAATTCTTATCAATGAAGAATTATTGATAGCAGTGACCAATGACCCATAAACATTTCAAGCACTTTTTGAAGACTTTAGGATTTCAACAGTGATTATAACAAGGCAACAGGGAAGTTTAAAAAGTTGGAAAAATGTACCTCACATGACCTGAATGAAATCTTCCATGATAGTTCCTGATCCCAATGAAGTCTTGCAGCATCTGTCATATTCACCAGACATATCTGCTATAGATTATCTAGTTTTCAACTTCATATCCACAATAGAAGATTCAATTTCAGGGGAGCCACAATGTGTGTTTTTACTGAATTAGTGAGCTCTAAACCTACAGAATTTCATAGAGAGGGCCATATTACCATTAGTGGATCATTGGAAAAAGGTTATTACCTCAAATGGGTCATTTTTTTAATTGAATATTTACCGTTTTTTTGTTGCTTATATCATCCTTCATCCTATAATTCAAAAAACGACATTTCATATGTAACAACCTAATATAAAGAAAATATCAATTAATAATTGATTGTGACAGGGAAGAGGTTGCAGTGCCTCCAGTCCATATAAATATTGTTGCAGCAAAAACTAACGTTGTAGGGATTTATAAGACAATGTTAAACAACAAAAGGTAAGGCTTTTAATTCAGCAGGTTGCAATTTTCCTATTCATTCATCCACCCAACTGATGCCCTCCACCCCAATGTAATTCTTCTTTTTCTCTCCTTACACTTCTATCTCTTCTTCTTTAATGTAACAAAGAATGTCGTACAAGTAGGTAGATAGTTACTGATACCACCCTGTACAAAAAAGAAACCGAAAAGAAATTGTTCTTCTCACAATAACAATAACTTACAACAATTGCAAAAACAAGATAGTTAAGGTTGTAGGGGATAGGGAAGGTTTTTCCACTCGGAGTCCTGCTGTGAACCCAGTGTTGACAATACAACCCACCAGTCTGCTGTCTGTCTACCTGGGGTCAGGCTAGGCCATCCAGTCAGTCAGGTAGCTTAGTTACCAGTCAATGGAGTAGATAACATAGAAGATGATCCAAACGATTCTGGTCTTTACATTGTAGGAATACCATTGCTCAAGTTCAGTAGGTTACATTGTATTTCAGTTAGGTTGTTTGTGCCAATCTTTTGTGTCCAATATCAGGCGGAAATAAATCTATACTAATTGCTAGGGTGAACAGTGTAAATTGTCAGGTAAAAATAGGGGTCTACTTCTGATATTCTGGTGACATGATTGGTTCATGTTTGAGTCAAGGAACAAGACTTTTGCACTCTATACTCCTTATTATGTGGTTAGTTTTCAATGCTTCATTTTGTCCAACCGTATTCATCCAGAACCAGCCATCCTAAGAATGTTGGGTGATCTTCCGTTTTATGTCAAATTCAAAAAATAAGAATAGAGAGGAAAAAATGAAAGAAATTTATTTATTGACAATAATAAATTGTTTACAGTGGATAATAGTGTCTAATCCAATAAATGAAATCTCTAAAAATGTCAGTAAAAACTTGAAAAACAAACTTTTCTAGATATATTTCCCACAAGCCTTTCAACTTACTATGCATATTTGCTTTGATGATTTTGTTTTAGATCAGTTGCCTTCAGTGGTGTTTATATGCACAGTGGCATCATTTGGAACAACAGATATTATGATTTACTACAGCATAGGGTGGCCCTTTCCAAAATTTCAAATAGGAGGACACTGTAGACCAGCGGTTCCCAACCGAGGGTCCGCAAACATATTACTGGTGATCGGTGAGCTTGTTGAGAAGCACACCCCGAAAAAGTACAGATTAATGCCAAGCTCAAGGTACTGCTGGATGGAGTGCTCAAAAGCTAGACTGCCCAGTGAAAAGCCAAAAATCTGGCCACCCTACAATAGCATGATGACAGAAAATATCAAATTTAGTCATCCAAAATTAACTTCAGTAACACCAGGGTTGATTCCAGCAGACAATCTCATTTTAACATAGCATTTCAAAACTTTCCAAAATGAAGTAGCCATTTTAGAGATAGACTTCAATGAAAATTATTTAATTCAATGATTAGCAACTAGATTTTGAAAAAATATCCTTCTTTACTTGAAACACAATGAAAAATACATTTATAACAACAAAAAAAAATACAGGTGTCTGTTACCTGTCAACTCGGTTCAAAGGTCAAGTGGGTGTTCAGTCACACTTTCTTACACCATAGGTGTTAAAAGCCTTCTTAAATTTACTAGCAATCCATGAGACAGCTGAGGTATGGATGACCAAAAATGACAAAACTTGATATTACCTACAATGGTAAATGTATATTCCCAACATAAAAATACTACCATCTGATGGGCAACACTCTAGTTTATTGATTGTCTAAGGAAAATTCAGTCAGTTTAAGCCATATTAATTTGAGGCAAAGACTATAACCACCATCATCCAAAAAAAAGAGATTTTGAACTTACAATTCATATCATATTATGCAACGTGTCTGCACATTTCCATCAGACAGATTTGAACAAAAATGTTATTAAAATAGATGTGATGTTGCCAGTCAAATCAAGCATACCCTCTGAGAAGTGCTTCCAGCTTCTAGAACCAGGAACACCTAACAAATATGTACCCAATCTAACAAAATTTAGAAATTTTTTTGAAAGGAATGGAATCATGGTAAAAAGACCATGACAAGTGTAGTAGAGAGGGAGAGAGAAGCAGGGTATGAGTGCATAAAAGTTTTGGGGATGAAACAAAGATATTCACTAAAGGAGAACAGCTGACTCAACCATTGAGAAAAAATGGAGGGAGGAAGTAAAATGAGTTTTTTTTTTAGACATAAGGAGTAAATGTTTCATTTTTTTATCCCTTCTACTTTATTGGTACGGCCTGAATGTGTTATATATACATAGCCAGCTAGACCAGCTTAAAAACTGAAGAAACCTATTTTGACAGTTTTAGTTGATGGTTTCTAATTATATATATATATATATATATATATATAGATAGATAGATAGATAGATAGATAGATATAGATATATACTAACCTAGTTTGCACAAAAGATTGCCGATTTGCACTTTTTGGATCCAATGAAATTATTTTTTAAGTGGTTTTTTTTTTAAAGAAAAAAAATATTTCATGATACAACAAAAAGAGGTCAGATCCATGTCAAAAACATTTCTATATGTTTCACTAGCAGATCCTTACATCAAGTCAGGATAGGTTAAGTGTTGGTGTTGACTCATATAAGATTCTAAAATGACTTTTTTAAGTTTACAATCAAGTGCAACTTGACCTTTGACTGACTTGACCGCATGGCTAGATGTTAAATGAAATCTGAGGTCAGAGAACAAATTTTTGTTCTGAAATAAGGTGGGTGGTCTCCCCTATATATTTATTTGAGAAGTGCATGTTTTTCATGTTAGTCTCTAACTGTCCGACATTGCTCAATTTGTTCTCCATAATTTTAGTCTGGTGCTCATATTTTTTTAAATAAAATTTTACATTTATTCACACCTACCAAAGAAGTTGGAGGAGGTTTCATGTATTCTCTTATGTTTATCTGTCTATCTGTCTGTTCATACAATATCTCCAAAAGTTTGCAATGAATTTCAATAACATTTTGGGGAATGCTGGGCAGAGAAATATTGATCAAATTTTAGGACAGATCTGGGAAACTTTTTGCATTGAGATATCTTTTTCATATATTATGACAACAGTCTGAAAATTAGAAAATAGAAACTCACATAATTAATGATAGCTACATTTGAACCAATTTTTCATTCTTTTGACGGAGATAAGCACCCTCAAAGCTTTCTAATTTCTATTTTTATACCATATATTTCAATAAGATTTTTGGGCTCACACTCATTTTTAAAGCAAAAAAAAGCTTAATTTATATATTTCTATTTTAGATTTGAAAAAAAATTTGAGGGTCACAGTTTTTTCAAGAAAAATTTTACATTCATTTTCAATTTCATTTTCAAATGATTTTAGGGACCAAAGTTAATTTTTAAGCAAAATTTCACACTAATAAATTCTGGGACTAACACTAATTTTTTAAGCAAAATTTTATATTTATTTAAAATTTTGTATTCAAATAGAATTTAATTTTTTTCAGCAAAGTTTTTTTTATACATGACTAAGAGTAAAAATGTAAATTTTCACCTCTCTAGATCCATTGGTGCGACCTGTACTCGTAATAAACACATAGCTAGACCAACATAAAAACTGAAGAAACCTATGTTGACAGTTTTGGTTTATGATTTCCAATACAAAAATCATTAAACCAATTATGTATATATTGTATCTAATATTTTACTTTCTGAAATATCACTATAATATCAAAAAGGGTTAAAAGTAAACCAAAAAAGATATTTTAGGTTCCAACCAACAAATGACCATATCAGACCTGAAATAAATTTTCTATTCTTATCATAGAAGCACGTGTTTCAAAGAAATAAAGCATATTAGAAACCATCAATCAAAACTGTCAGCATAAGTTTCTCCAGTTTCCAAGTTGATCAAGCTGGCCATGTATATACATAATGCATGTACAGGCCACACCCATGGAGCTAGAGGGTAGAAAATTTAAACATTCACACCTTATTGTGTCTAGGAAAAAACTTTTTCTCTTGTTTTCTGAAAATTAAAAAAAGATATAGGTTTCTAGAGGGGATGGGGTCAATTTGCAATGAAAATTCAAACTAAAATGATCCCTCAATCTGTGTCTGGCAGCAGTCATTCAATTGTGTCCAATTACAGTTAAATATCAGTGTCCTGACCATTTTTGTCTGGTTTTGTAAGTATCACTCAAGCTTTCAGCTAAAAAAATGCAATTTAGTAAGATGTAATCTGGACCATATGAAGAATGAAATTTTCATTGTGGCAAAGATTAGTACAACTCATAGTTTTTCCTCTTTTCCATGCCAGGTTGCTTTGTGTCCAAGGTTTAGTCAAGTGACTCAAACTTTGCTCGCCCTAATCATAATCATTATATTACTACTTCTAATGTATTTATCAATTTATATTTGGTATCACTAGAGCATTTTTGCAAAGATAGTGAGAACAAACATTTTAACAGGTGAACAAACAGCCACCAAAGGTGGAGAAGGCTCCTATCTTTTTTATATTAGCATATGTTTGTGTGTTCTAGCAGTCCTGGTCATACTGTTTTGCCTACAGGGTTGGCATCAGTATTCCACTTGAGCCTTTCTAAAAATGTTTTTTTTATAATTTTTTGAAAAAGGCTTTTTCGACCATTCAGGGGTCTAATGAAGTTTTCTTTCAAGATTTTTTTTTTTAAAAGTTGTTTCCTAGTGGAAAATTTATTCTGGCCATATTTATTCTTCAATGGCATTTTTTTCATGACTTCAAATTTTGACACTTGTTCATTTATTGACTATGATGGTGATTTTTTATTAAATTTTAGAAAAAGTCAACATTTTTAATGCAAATCTTGATTTGCATCAAGAATTGTAATAAAAAGGTATGATACTACTGTTACTGATGATGATAATAATCAAGAAAATAAACAGTAGCATTAAAATAGTTTCAATTGCCTCAGTTTTCTTCTAAGATTCACCATCTATAGTAATTTACTGTCCTGAAATGTTTCCAACTAAAATTCATTATTTTCTCCATTAAATTTACGGTATTCTGTTTTTTGTTTTCTTTTGTTGCTTTTTTAAAAAAAATTCCAAATGTGTGTTATATTAAACCTCGTGTACTTAAGGCCTTCATTCTTGTTCTTGAATAATAAATTATGGATACATTGTTAATATTTAAGTCCCCGACATTTTTTTTTTTTGCATTACAAAAACTATACATTGCAGGCTCAACTAGTGATGGGAAATTTTATTAAAAAGATAGGAAAAAAGCAAGAAAAAAGATGAACTCTATGAATCTGCCTAGAGACAGGAAGCTACAAGATTAGCAGTAATAAGGACTCTCAAAAAATAAATAACTAAGCAGCAGTGTCATCAGTCTGGTAGGTAATTCCAAATGAAAATGAAGATATTTAGATGATTGATTGACTGGCCAATCAATAATTGTAAATGGTGTAATTATCAAAGCCAATGGATCAATAGTAATACAGCAAGCATTAGGCACCATGATTTGCTAGCCACAGAGTAGCCTCTTCAATTAGGTATTCTAATCTGATGACACATGATTGCATTACTACAAAATAATTTTGATAGTATAACTCCACTGATTGAACAATGCATGTCTAAACACTAATACGATCAATAGTCTGTCAGGGAAATAACCTTAAACATGTGTCATTAAAAGAATTTTTTTTGCCAAGAAATAAGGAAAGACAATTTTTTTAAAACTCTTATTCATCTTAAAATATTCACATAGTGTTCAGATGAGATTTTGTGTAATTTTTCTACAAATAATGATCATTTTAAGATATATATGTGTCTGCACATGGTAAGTGCCTAACGAAATATTTACAAAAAACAAAAAAAAGAAAAAGTTGATACCTTTGTTATTTTCAGAGCTACAATGTTCAGTTTTCATTCTATTTTAAAGCTTGAACACACCATAAGTCATAATACAGACTGCTCAAGCATCAAAATAAGAAAAGTGAGCATTGTAGTTCTAAAAATAACAAAAATATCAACTTATAATAATGTTTATTAAGCAGTTATCTTGCATGCCCACACATATTTACTATGACTTTTAAAGCATAATCTATGATTTGTAAAATCTCTTGTAAGTACTGCTTAGTAACGTAGAAAGTTCAGGCCTTGCACAGTACATGTAACTAAAGTCTGTGGACAGGGTAAATCCCTGCTGCAAACAGCACCTCCCTATTGCAATAAGAAGTGGTACATTCTGACATCTGTGACCTGACTGAGGAAAATGATATAGTATCATGTTCTGAATGAGAAAATATGATTATGATGTACAGTGACCAAAACATTGTAATAAAGATAGCAAAGACAAGAAACCTAGTTCGAAAGAATCAATGTCTAATAGTAGTAACTCCTCTTCTAAAAAATTCAGATAGAAAGAAGGCCTGAGGTACAGTGATCCAGTGTTGTGATAAAGACAACAATGGTGAGGAAAGTTGTCCGAAAGAATCAATATCAGATCAGGAATGAAGATGATTTGAGATGTTCTACCAAAAGCTGGCATGAATGTCTAACCAATATTCCTCTGCCAATTTTAAGATCTGAAGCTAATTTCATCTGGCTTGAGTACTAAAACACTAGTCAAAATTAGTAAAAAAAAAAAAAACTATTCTTTTGCTAAATAAAACTTTGACCAGTATCATTGATACAGGTTTTCTACTGCTATTTAAAGTAGGGCATTCCCATAAAAACCTTTTTAAGTCAGAATGGCCAAAAGCAAAGAAGCAATAACCATTAATTTATATTGAAATATTTCTTAGGAATCCCAGTCCCCCAAAATCATGATGATTGTATATTAGGCTGAGTTGCTAGAGATTGAGGTGGTGAGAGATATGGAAGACTGGGGTGTAGAAGAGAGAGAAAGAGGGTGTGCACTGGGGATACCTGTATAGTAATATTGGAGCAACTGTTATGCTATGATGATGTGTGTAGAGTAGTTTAAAAACTATCAAATTGAAATAACTAGGCCATGTATACAATGTACATAATATCCTGTTGGTAATCGGAGTAGACAAACTTATATACAAATATTTATATAAAGACATTGAGAATATAACAGTTAAAACACACACGTTCAAGTTCGAGCGAATAGCAAACATTGTGTGATTATTTTTCTTCAGTCGCAAAAAGCATCAACTATGATCCCTATCAAAGTGAGTATTTTAACAACACTGCAACAGTCAATAGATTATTACTCTCTTTTCTGATTGCAAAAAGTATTAACTGAGCTCCCTATCAAAATGTGTATTTTGAACATCACTGCAATGTTTAATTATTACTCCCTTTATTAAATATCAGATATTTACAAACCCAAAATAAGTTTTATATATACATATAACAAAACAATATATATATATATATATATATATATATATATATATATATATATATATATACATATATAGTGTGTAATACTTTTCAATGACCGTACAAATCCTAGTCTGATCCTAGGCAGAAGTTCCAGAGAGTGACACTTAGATCCTTGGCAGAGCACACTGATCCCAAGCAGAAATGCTGATCCATACGGAAAAAAAAATCACACAATTTTTTATGGGTACTGAACTTGTAAATATATCTTCACAAATAAAATACCTTCATCAGCCTGACATAGACTTTTAGAAATTGTTCAAACAACAATGCAGGAAACATAGCCAATAGATGGTGAACTAAATATCAGTTAATAATAACAAGGAATACCTAATAATAATAATAATCCATATTGTTTACACTGGGAACTGTGCGGACAACCAGAATTTTGCCAGACAAAACCAGAGCCTGTCTTGGAGAATGAAAATTCAAAATTCAAACTGATTACCCAATTCAGGGTAGAAGACCACATCTGATAATAATAAAATAAAAATAAGGAATTCTTTCGGATGACGGATGTTGCTACTCCAGCGAATTGCAGAGTGAATTTGAAAGAAAATAAAAAAAAGCTGGAAAATAACAGGACTTCGCCAGAGAAATGAAGGTGACACTTGTGTCCATCATTATCGTTGGGCTTAGAACAGTCTTGAAGAGACTTATGAAGTTGCTTGAAGAGACTTATGAAGTAGCTGGAAAAATTGAAATAATCCAGACAAAAATCAGCAAGAATACTGAAGTGAGTGCTAGTGTATTGAGAAGATTTGCCATCACTTGATCCTCTGTGAATTTACTACTGTTATTAAAAATCATAATAATAATACAGGTATGAGTTGCTTAGGGTCTAGGTTATGTTCCGGCTAGTAGGACATTAAGTGATTTAGACTATGGGGAACATTGTATTAGACTGCATATTATACAAGCCTATGGCTTACTGAACCATAGTTACACTACTTGTATTGACTAAATTACAAATTACACACTATATTGCAGATAATCTCACATACTGCAGACATTTTTTAAATTGGATATATTTTAGATAAAACATATCATTATGCTAGCTACAAAGCTTATGATAGCCTAGGCCTGTTCAAGTACCAACATCAGCTGTCTACAATTGTCATTAAAAAAAAAATACTGAAGCAAATACACTTTTGATATGAATTAAAGAAATATTGTACAAGTACAGTCTGTATTACAGTACAGTTATATACTTACAGTTATGCATCGGTAGGTGTAGCATAGACTAGCCTACATAGACAAAACTTGACTCTTGTTTACATTTGTCAGGTGTTGTAAATTTCAGTACATATGTACTGTTTCAATACCAAACATTCTGAATGCAATTATTTCAATATCTTGAAGATTCACAGTCAAGGTTAATTTTATTTTATCAAAAGAAACAAGTGTCAAAAAAAAAAAAAAAAGCCCGAAAATTGATAAAAGATTTCATGAAAGGAAAAAACTCATAAGGAAAGTACAGTAGCATGTTAATTGACATTTCATATGAAAATAATAATTGATTAAAGTAATAGGTAGGTAAAAAAAAAACACCATAAAATATTGTAGTAAAATTGTATAGAATGTTGTCAAAATTGAAATATCACAACAGCCTACCTAGTGGCATAACGATGCGCTTACAGGGGCACAAAATTGATTTTGTAAACAAATTACCCCCACTCCTACACATGATTGGGATCATAGACATCTACAGTAATTCATACATTTTCTCGAACAAGAAGACTTATCAGGTCTAATAACTGGCATTGAGTCACCATTAGCAAAAATGATAACATTTCATTCTTAAATGTCTGAAGGACCTGAGCGAGTCTCTTCTACAGGAGAGGTTTTCTCTATAGAAATATGTTCAACATTGTTTGCCTAATTATTATTAAATGAAATATTGGATGACATAATTTTTTACTAAATATGACTAGTTTTTATCTTTACTTAATATAAAATCACATGAAAATTAAGATGTTTGTTTTGTTTCTCTTGATAAATTTGCTTATACACAGCAAAAACAGTATGGGCACCTTTTCCTCTCTTTCTTGCAAAAACAAAAAAACTTGACATTTCCAAATGTTTTTATCATTTTGAAATAAGGTATTGAAGATTTCTCGAATTGTGCAGTCACTCCTATACTGTAGTTTACAACATGAAAACTATGGTCTTAGTAAAAAAGGAGAATCAACATTAAAATGATGATAGAAAATACTGTTGTGTGTATACATGAACTAGTGACATACTTGTTTAATATTGCCATAGAATATTATAGACAGTATACACTGTAGATTATACTGTACCATCCATCATACACCTGGCTTTACAACTGCTTTGCTTATGTTTTAAAAGCCACCACATCTGCTTACATCAGTTTCACCCCATTCGCCAATCAGAGATTTTCAACTGTATTCAAACCTTATAAGACCTTAGATGTATGTGTGATTGGACGTTAAGTGGAAGGATATTGAGCAATGGATACCTGTAATATCTTGACCTTGCTAGAGAACTGAAAAAATATATGGAACAAGAATGTGACAGTAATACCGCTCATCGTCTGAATCCTGGGAACACTCCTAGAGTTCTTAACAAAGGGGTTGCAGAACCATCCAGGTGCTAAAATCAGCTAAAATACTGAAGAGAGTGCTAGAGTATTCAGGGGACTTGCTATCACTTGATCTCCATTGAAAGCCACCAGTCACAACTTGTGTGAAAACTTAACCAGTAAAAATGAAATAATCTCAGTAATAATGATAGTTTTCCTGTCTGTATGTATGTATATATGTATGAAAACAAAACTTAACAAAAATGGCACATGGTAGGCAGAATTATTTCAGCTCTGCATCTCCAGGGTGCTCTAACTAGGATGTGAACAGTTAAATTGTTTTAGTATGGGGGTTCAATTTACTATACAATTAAAATGCAGAACTGGATCCTAAGTTTATGCCACATGTCTTATTAGATAAATTTGGAATTTTATGACATCAGAGAATCTTCTGGAATTTTTTTTTCTAAAAACACTTTTGTTAGGAAGTTAGTTTTTTTACCTGACCTCATATTCATATTATTATATTGGTACTTTGCAATATATATTATACAAATCAATGCCTCTTAAGTATTGCAGTTAGTTCCCTTGACTTCATTAATAAATAATTTTTCCAAAACATGGATTTTGGAGGGTGGGATTCTATTAATGATGTGACTATACAGCTGAGCAGCTCACTCTCTTTCTGTCCATCATGTGAGACTACTGCTCCAAAGTATTTTGATTACTTATTTTTACTTCCTTGAGAAATCATTTCCCCTAAAAACAATTAGGAGGAGGTCTATTTATGATTTAACTATATTGCTGAACTTCCCTTAACATCCATCATACAAAACTATGCCTTTGAAGTATCTTGGTCAAAATGAACTCCACTGAAGAAATCATTTTGCTAAAACACAAATGTTATTTTGATTCTATTTACAATATACGTATATTTTCCATCCATCATACGAACATACAACCTTATTTGGGTTACTTCCATTCAATTGAGATATCATTTGCTAGAAAATTTTTTTTATACTCCTGGGGGTTGGGGTTGGATTGAGGGTCTATTCGTAATGTATCTACACTACTCTAGTGGATCCTCTCTTTCTATCCAATGTACAAAACAATGACTTTGGAGTATTTTGGTTATTTTACTTGCTTCATTAGAAAATCATGCTTCAGTAAGCAATCATTTTCTCAAAACTCAAAATTCGGGGTGGGGTGCTCTATTTACAATGTTGCTATAATGCTGAATTGGATCCTTACTTTCCATCTAAGGTATGAAACTTTGGCTTTGAAGAATTTTGGTTATTTTCTTTTACTTCTTTTAGAAATCATTTTTCCTGAACAAAATTTAGGTTCTGAATAAGGACACCTTTAAAATGCACGAACTTGAAGAAGCATTTGTGTTCACACCGAATATCAATCAAATGGGACACAGAATCATCTAATCATATTGTACAAATCAAATACACATTATATTGATACAGGAATCCCGATATAATCCATTTTTTTCATGTATGTATTATACAAACCAAAGACATCTATTTTGCAGGTATAGATATAATGTGGTATGAGTCCATCTGATAATGCATAGTTCGCTATATATATATATATATATATATATATATATAGAGAGAGAGAGAGAGAGAGAGAGATAGATATTGCTTTGTTTGCAATATATATATATTGCATAAATCAAAGGCAAATTTTTACAGGTGTCCACTGATATAATGTTTTTCATGTTCCCCGAATATAGCGCAGTTGGTTATAAAAATTCTTACATAATCAATTCAATACAAAGAAGGAAAATAACTGGAAGTTGATTATAATGGCTGGCGAAGACTAGTTTTTCAATCAGTCTGTATGTATGTTACTATAACCAGGCAAAAATGGCAAATGTAGGCAGACTTGTTTTAGCACCACACTTTCTAAATGCTCTGACTTGAAAAATAAAGCAAATCAAGTTACCTTACCTCATACCTTGAAAGTTGTTTTACTTCCTGGCTTCATATTCTGATCATACATTTTTGGGAGAAAGTTGGTGTAAAAATGAGAGTAACATTTTTTTTCTCTTTTAGGGGTCAAAACAGAGATAAAAATCTTTTTTCACTTTCAGGTGTTTAAAGTGAGTAGAAACTTTTTGTTCATTCTCAGGGAGTCAACTGTGAGGGGAACATTTTCTTCCCTTGTAGAGGTCAAAATCACTGGGAAACCTTTTTTACTATTTAGAGCAAAATTCTTATACTGTCTATATCAGTAGTTTCCTTCATTTACTTATTTGCAAATAATTATGATATTTATTCAATACAAAGGAAGTGACTTGACATTGACTTGAATGGCTGACAAAGGTGGCCTTTAAGAAAGTAATAACTTAAGTTCTTGAACATAAAGATAGTGCCAATAATGGTTGGAGCCTTGGGAATGGTCCCCAAGAACCTAGCAAAAAGTCTGGAAGAACTAGGAACCCGTGTGCTAGGAACTGAAACTATTCAGGCAACATCAGTACTGAAATCAGCCAGTATTGGACAGATTGCTTTCATATGACCTCCAGTGAAAAGCACCAGCTGCTGTTGGTATGATGATGAAAATGAAAAAAAAGGTCTGGATCTAACTTTGAGCAATTTATAATAATAATTTTAAATTTCATAGAATGAAATTAAAGAGAAGGATTAAAAAAAAAGTAGTCTAAAAATAGATTTATTAAAAAAATCTGTTCGGAAAACTAAGGATTTCAAAGTATAATTAATTGATGATAGTTTTGAAATTTATTCCAAGGAGTAGAGTTGCCAAGAAAAGAAGAAAAAAACTTTGGTAAAATTCAGTAATGCAAAGTCTGCTTTTGATTCTGTCTGGCAGACTAGAAATATCAATAAGGAAAGAGTGTAAAAGTACTTTGTGACACAATAATTTCTTGAATAAATTCCCATACATTCTGGTGGACCTCCCACATCAGGGTTAGGGCCTTGTCAGGCTCAGATGCCAGAGGCACTGGTTAAAAGATCATCCAATGCAAAGCAGTCTATGCAATGTACAGATAAATCTTGCACGGCCTTTGACACTGTTCAACTTTGGAACTTTTTATCTTTCACTTTTTAATAACATTACAAAAATAAATGTATTGTGTATGTTATAAGAGCAACTATGCTTGAGAATAAACTTTATATATTATAGTTTTATTTTTCCCCCAAAGCACATTTTTGCCAACAGAAATGTATTACTTTCTTCTCACCATGAGAATTTTGCTCTCAAGATTGAATTATGATATCACAAAATGCAGACAAATCATTCTCTGAAAGAAAGAAGGAAAAATACAACAATTTTATGGTTAACAAATCATAAGAATCGAGATGCACAAAATATCAAGAGTGGGGCAATTATAACAGTAAAATGAATCCTTTTTTTTTAATTAGAGGAAAAAAAGAAAAAAAAAGCATGACAACCCCCAACCCAAAAATGGATGATTTAGCAAGAGCACAAGCAATTTTAACATCAAAACAATAACCAAAGTGATGAATAGATTGGAAAAAAAGCTGTTGAATAAACCAAGATAAACCCAAAACCAAGTAAGGTCTCAAGATGCAAAAGTAAAAAAAAAAAATGCAATTAATAATGCAAAAACAGATATATAAACAAACTAAAAAAACAGACAAGCTGCCTCATTCCACTGTGATGATTAGATGAAAATGAAAAACAACAAAAAACTGAAAATAGTGCATACGGGGATCATGGCCTGGGAATGTAACATTGATGGATCAATAGGTAGTAAAATAAAAGTGTAAAAGGTAAAAACAAAAATTTACAATAATAACAAAGTAATTATAATAATAAAAATAATAGTAGTATTAATGGTGGTAGTGGTAGTAGTAGTAGTAGAAGTAGTAACAGTAATAATGATAACAACAACAGCAATGGAAGTGGTGCATGGGGATAGATGTTTGCACATACGTCCACAGGTTCTGGGGTGGTCTCCATCTCCTCGTCTGCACCTTCAGCAGACGATTCATTATTATTGGTACTGTCGTTAGCAGCAAGTGGTTGTTGTTCTTCTTGATCTCGCTGCTGTTGCTGCTGCTGCTGTTGCTGGGCACTAGTAGACTGGGAGCTGAAGATGCGCTCCAGCTGGAAACAAGGCAGGGAGAGAGTGAATAGTAATATTATTCATAGACTTCAAGAGACTGGCACCGGAAAGAAACCAATAGTAATAATAATAGATATAATAAAACAGAGCTGAAAACTTTCGATATGTTGTATTTCTTTTTCAGTCAAAATTTGATGTGTGAGTTTCAAATTTTCATTTTGTTTCTCTTTGCAGTTTCCAAAATCTTCTTACATAATAGTAATAATAATCATCAATAATAGAAAAGCATAAACAAAAAAAAAACACACACACACACACACACATTAAAACATATTTAATCAAGACAATCTACTTACTTTTTCATGATCTGCAACCAACTATTTTTCATATATATGTCTGTATCCTATAAATATTTGTGTATTTACATTTGTATATAACTATATAGGTACATTCATGTATTTATATACTAACATATCAGCACACACATGCAAGTTGATCCATTTTATATGTATAATCATGTGCGTGTATATATATATATGTATATATACATATATTTATGAATGCATTATATCATATGAAACTTTTTGAAATAACCTTCCATTGCAATACGGTGAATGAGTCACTTGGCCTAGACAGCATAAATAGATTAAACAATGAAAAAAAAACAGGAGGTAATTTTAAATACTAGAACATATTAATAAATATTATCGGATTATATATCCACTTATTGATAACATACACACACACATATAAATATATATATATATATATATATATATATATGTAAAAGCATATTAATGCGCACATTTTATTTGTGTAATAATCATACATTGTGTCAAGATATACCTACAGTAATGAACCTAACAAAGTCTTTACTATAAATGATGACCCTGGGGTTAGGCATGATTTTGGCATTACCAGTAACGCAGAATACCCCCAGTAATATCTCACAATATCATTAGACTTTCATTCCTTTGCTTGATTCTGATTGCCTTAACCGATTCAATACAATACCATCTGGGTTTTGTAGCTTTTTAACATATCTGTTTTGTCTGTGTTATTCATATCTATGATGTTCTTTTAATGTTGAACTAGCATATATATGTTTGGGCTGATATCTAACCTTTTACAAGGACTAAAATGAACTTGGCCAACATTGCTCCAAGAAAGGTAGCACACACACACACACATAGTGCCACAATAGAATAGTGATTAGAAAGTCTTGCTGACAATCATTGTTGCCAATTGAGTGCTTTAGCAGGTTCCTTGCTTTGGCAGTGCAAAAATTGCTAAATTAGCACAGACATGCTAAAACATTTCAGCCATTTTTTTGACTATATTTAGGTGTTTTGGGGCCATTTTTGGCTATTGTTGGTATTTAGCACTCATTGGCAGTCAAACTAGTGCAAAAATATTATTTGAGTTGGCAACACTGCTGACAATTATCATTACAGTGGCCTTGTGCCACATTAACTTAAGTAAATATTTTTGGCACCCTGGAGTGGGGTAATGGTTAATGAGCTATCCTAGCATATAATTACTACTGTAGTGAGATTGATCTTTACTGTGGCCTCATACCATACTAATTTAAGCATAGTAAAATAACTTGTATTACTTATTCAAGCATAGTAAAATAACTTACCTTACTAATTTAAGCATGGTGAAATAACTTACCTTACTAATTTAAGCATAGTAAAATAACTTACCTTGCCATGAAGCAACGATTAACAAGCTAGCCTTATAGATGATTACTATTGTGTAGTGAGTTTTCTCTTTACTAAGTGCCTAAGACTTTAACCTTTCACCAGATTAAGCTAGGCTTAGTAAAAGTATGTGTGTGTTTTTGTGTGTACGTATATACATATATCATCAAATACCCAGAAGCAAATGACCCTACAAGAAAATTCCACTTATAGTACTATAAGATCAAATTCTGTACAAAAAATCAAAATCAAAACCCTAGTATATCTTTTGATTAGCAGTTATTAGTGAATGATTGATATGCATAACATAAATGAAAGGAACTAATGAACAGAAACAAGAAAAATTCTGCACATAAGTTCTTTAGTTAAAATTCATGTAAAAACATCTTAAATGCTTTAAGACTGAGAAGCTTTCTATGTTAATAAAAGAAAATTTTTTTCAGCAACAATTTTAGTGCGTAAAGCTATATATATATATATATATATATATATATATATATATATATATATATATATATATTACTATAAAGCCGCAGATTGTTTGTTTGTTTGTATGTATGTATGTGACTTATGGCTGGCCAAACAGCTAGCCCTTAGGAGCTGAAAATTAGTTTAGAAGGGTAACCTGACTTGAAGATGAAGATGGGATAGGTGGCACTGACCCTAAGGTTACTAGAGGTTGCCACAATTAAATTTAGTGTCAGAGCTGCTATTTCCCTAGACTGCAAAAGAGACAGGTTTATGTAAACATTTATTTCTAAAAATTTCAGAAGAGGTGGCCAAGCAGTTAGCAACACAGAAAATGGAATCGTAAAGCCAAGTTCAAACTCTAAGATGATCTGTGTTCATTTTGTACCCTTGGAATAGGCATGAATAGAAATAAATAATGCAACTGTCATTGAAAAATAATTCTTGATTATGATTAAAAAGAATCTATTTATAGTAATAATATAAATTTGGAGTTTATTTTGAAAAAAAGGATCATTAAAAACAATTGCAAGAATAGAATTCAATCTTAGGCCCAGATTTGTTTATTTATATTTATGTTTCTGTGAATTTTTCAAGTTAAAATAGAACTATTTTCCTAATTCCAAGATAAAGTGAAGATTGTTGCTGTTATTTTAAGCAAGTGATATGTAGTGTATAGTGAGCTCATAAAATTGTATTCATTTTAAATATTTAGAAACCCAGGCAGGGACGGGTACTTCTGCAACTTATATAAATGTATATATATGTGTGTGTGTGTGTTTGTGTGTGTGTGTGTGTGTGTGTGTGTATGTGTATATGCAAGATTGGTATGGATTTTAGAAAAATAAGTGTCCAAGTTAGTCATATACATATATAATATCATTAAAGCACAATAATTCACCATCTACAGAGGTAATTTGATTAAGTACAGATGTATAATGAATATATAATGAATATGATGCTTAAGAACAAAACCTCTATACTATTTTTTAAAAATTGAAGCGTACCATTTTCAGGTTTCATTATAGTACCACTTTGACAATAGCAAAATATCATATACATAACTGTATTTGGTATTTTCTAAGAATTCACATTGACTGTTTTGCTTGAAAACCCGAAAGAAATTTTAATGAAGAAATTTCTTCTATTCTATGTTACCATTTATGTCAGAAGACAAGCTTCAGATAAGATGAGATCCCTATTTCAGTCTGAATTTCATGATTTTAGTTCACCATTTAGTCACTGTTTTTGTATCTGGCCTATAAAATGACCCCATTTGAGAGGGGGGGTATTTTGAGTACCACCTTATCTGCTGAAATATACAGAAGGTCATTAACATCCTAACATTTGTTAGGACAATTGAAATACTTTTTTCCATCCCAAATTTGGTCAACACAATGTTTCAACTCATCAATTGTTCAGTTTACTTCAAGTGCAATATTTGATATCTTCAACAAAAATTACATCAGAAGAAAACTGTAGAATATATTGTCAGAAATGTTGTGTTTACAACATCCAGATATTGAATTGTCTGAACAAAAGTTGTGATGTTAATGGCTTTTCTCAGAATTATACACAGTAATCCTGACAAAGTTATCGACAATATTCACAATGCCATAGGTCAGGGGTGGCTTAACTTCAGATCATGAGCCTGATGTGGCTCTTTGACATTTAATGTATGGTTCATGTAAATATGTTGGCCGAGCTCCTTTTTTCACCACTTTTAATATAAAAAGGAAATAGAAAATCATCAGTCAAGATTTTGAACCATTTAGTATAGATGTTAGTGTAATGGTTAGCACGTTTGTCACACACGCAGAAGGGTTCGATTTTTGGTATGAATGAAGAGTGTGGAAAACTTCCATAGGACAAATTTTCCGGTGCATTCAGTAGCTAATTGAGTACACCCTAAGCTGTGTGATTAGAATGGACATATCCCTTTGGTGGACTTGCATCCTACCAAGGGGGTGGTCAGAAAAAATATGTTATCAAGTCTTGGTCTCGACTAAACTTGAAACTTGCAAGAATCACTGAACTGATGCATGCAGCAGGAACCAGGACTTCGTCACCAGTTGAGATACTCTTCTAGGGATTGTCTCTTAGGAGATGGGACACTTGACCTTTTCTTTTTACTTTGGTATATATGTAAACTTGGTAATTACTGTAACTAATACAAATTAACAGTTAAAAAGAATACATAGGTGAATAAATATTATTGTGTACATTTATTTGTTGATATTTATCAAAGAAATCTTTTCAACAAAATGTGTACGTAAAAATAAAAATGTATGTAATTTTTTTTATGTCTGAGGTTTATCATATGTGGCTCTTGAATTAGGCAAGTTTGTCCACCCCGGCAATAGGTATTAACAGTATTACTTAACAAGCGTGCATGGTATGAAATGAGAGTTCAATTCTTATTAATGATTCTTTGTTCAAGATTCTTAAAACTGAAACGACTAGAAAACAAAGAGTGTATATCTCTGCATGCACCATTGTTGGGAGAAGTAAATGTGTGGGGATTTGCTGAAAGATCACTTTTTCCGTAGTCAATAGTCCATGTTTCCCCTAGATATCATAGAAATCAATTAGGAATCTATGGAGATAGTGTGCACAGACATGAAATTTAGGGGATATTATATGGTTTGGACATCTAACTATAATGTACGGGAGGTAATTGCACATGGATCCTCTTCAAAATTTCATCAGTTATCCCTTAGTCTATCATCCATTCTTCCCCAAAATCTGAATGAAATTGATAGATAACTTTTAGAGATATCTGGCAGATACAAGGATCCACTCCAAAATTTTATCAGTTCTCTGGTAGCCTATTGTCCATCTTTCCCCTCAGCAGAATTTCATTCAGAACTTTAGGAGATATCGTGCAGACACTTGTGAGCGTATATATAAATGTATATATAAACGTATGTAAAAGAAAAACAGAAAAATATCTATCAATCAATAACAAATTTCTGGATCCACTCCAAGATATTACCACCTTTTTTGCATTAGTATCCACCCTTACACCAAATTAAATTGAAATCCATTCAGTATTTTTTGAGATATTGTGAGGACAGGTGAACAGACATGACTAAATACATACACCTCTCATCAAGTTTGTCGACAAGGGTAAATCGAAATATGATAAAAAAGAAAGAATATTAGAGAATATATGTAAAATAGTAAAATAATGAAAATACTTAATTTCAGACAACTTGAAGTATTCAAAATCAAATTCAGCCCTTATGCTAGGTCTCTGTTCCTTCTTAAAAATCATATCACCAATTCTTCTCCATGCTCTTCTGTCCTCAGCGAGACTTCAAAGTTCTTTGTTGTTTGCAATATGTGAAGCTAGACTGTGGCAACCGGCACCCAAAGTGAGGTCACTCACTGCAATTGCTATTCACCTATAGCTAGGGTGAGAAGGGATAGATTCATAACTTTCCAAAGGGTATTAAAGCTAAGTGAACACAAGATTGTTTCAATCAGAGTTTGAACTCGGCTCACCAATTCCTATTGTCTGTGCAGCTTACTGCTGGGCCATCGGTATCTCCCTTAAAGTATTAATACTTTAAAATTTATGGTAGGTAAAATTTATGGTAAGTAAAACTTATGGTAAGTATCAAAGAATGGTGACTTATAAAGCAGAGCATTTTCTTTTAACTTCTTGGCATTTATCAGTTAATCAGATATGACCAACTCCTGTTTTCATATGATACACACAGCTGAGTTTGCTCTAGATAAGTTCGCTTTCCCAAAATTTATTTGACCTTTTAAGTAGCAAGAGCTGTGTGCCATTGTTTATTATTTTATTTTGATCACAGAATTTTTTTTTTCAATTTATTTCTTAATATTTATCAGCATGGGGTTATTTGACATGACAACTCTGTTAAGGTACCCACCAAATCTTCTGTCTTCTGGGAAAGAACCTGAAACTTTTGCTCAGAGTGACCCCAGTCCCTTGGAGTATTGAAAATATCTAGACTTGGATTTATTACATTCTTCACATTGATATTCTGACTTCTGACAATTCTCTAACCAAAGAAACAAATTCTGACTGGTAAAAACAGGTTGTTTTCAAACAAAGTTCTATGCATGTAATTCCTATTTTTGTATTTATTGTGTGTGTGTATCAATATATATGTGAAGTGTGTGCATATATATATATATATATATATATATATATATATATATATATATGCACAAATACACATATTAGTCAAAAGTAAACAGACAACTATTTTCAAAGAAGAATCTCTACTCAACAATCTTGACGATTCGAAAATATTTCATTACTAATATCAAAATTTTGGTGGATTTTCCAGAAGTAGATTTTAAACTTTACTTATTTAAGCATCGAATTAATCAGATCTGCTATTGTCTCTTCTGAGATAACTAACCAGGCTGCATTCAAAACATGAAATCAATCATTTTTTGAAAAATATTTTATAGATATTTTCTTTAATTCACAATAAAAAAAAATTCATGCCAGGACATTAATTTGGCCTTGAGAGTCACTTGATAGAAAGTGGCACAAAATTTGTGAAGGGGTTTTAAACATTCCTCTCTTTTCATTTTTAATGATCTTTAAAATTGTTCTTAAATGAAATATATAAACAAGAGGAATTTAATTAACTAATTTGCAGAAATTTTACCTTTCTTATGCTTGCATTTTCAAGATCACAAATTCTTGCTATTTCAATAAGATTCTCTATAACATTATGTGCTCCTCTGCACATGTATATGATTATAAGCATTTGGTTTTCCGTTTTCACGGGTGATCACTTATGGAGCCAAATTCTTGAAAACACACAAACAAACGACGAATCATGGACTCAGATGGAGGTTTCTGCATGTTCAAATAATGATAATATGCTTCCGGGGTTAACGTTAGAGGTATTCAAACTAAAATTCTGTTATTTTAGTTTGTCACTCAGTTGTGTACTTTTCTATGATGAATTCCCAAGGGTTCCTTCATAAAGAGGAAATACAAGAAATATTGAAATAGAAAAAAATGACTGTTTCGCATTCCTTCATGACTTTTGCGCTACTGACATCATTTTGAGATCTGTCATCTTTGAGCCTTGTTTACAGGAGCTCTATCTTCCATGAAAAGGATGCTAAATTTGTAGGAATCGGGGGAAGTCCTACTTGTACAATGAATATGTAATCTTCTGAATTCCCTTTCTACCATGATCTGAAATGGCTTTTCAAGCTTTGAATGACTAGTGTGCTTTTTAGATATCAAGCTACAACCAAAATCTGCAATGTTTTATAGTGTGCAGCAGTTCAAATGAAATTCTTGGTTAAGCAATCTCTACAGCTATAATTCTTTGCTGTTTGAAAGTTGAGCAAATGAGGACTCACTTAGGAAAAATGAGCGTGTGGCAAGACTCTAGCGGTCAGTCAACCATCTCAGTTGACCACTGCTTTCTCTAATGAGGTTCTTGCTTTCTTCTGGCTGCTCCGTCATAATAACACATGTAATATATATATTACTACTATTTTGGGGTTGCTTTGTACACACACCACCATATTTGCTACTTAGCAATAGGGAATTTGGAAAATTTCTCGTCTCATCACACAGAAACAGAAAAATCTTATTTTGTTTATCTGTCTGTATCTTCGAAGTTGCCGAAACAGTGCATTATAGCCAGAGATATTGAATTAAGATACTTCTAAAACGTGCTAACTTAAAGAATGTAAAGTTGGGGTGATTTGCAACTTTATAATAATAGTGTGGGGTCAACCTTGCACTTACCCTGACAATAATGATCTGATTTCTATCTATCTACCACTGAAAGTCTGATTTTGTTTATCTGTTTGTGACCTCTAAGTACTTGAAAGTTGCTTTGTAGCCAGAGGTATTGAATTAAGGTAATTACGACTGAATGCCAAAACAAACATCCGTGAGATTTGCAACTTAATATTTATTTATTTGAAAATGTCTAAAAAAAATCCGGGTTTATTCCAGTCACATAAGATCGCACTACCGCCCCCCCCCCAACATCTGGGTGATTTGCAATTTAATATTTATTTATTTGAAAATGTCTAAAAAAAAAAAAAAAAAAAAAATCCGGGTTTATTCCACTCACATAAGATTGCATTAATCCCCATCCCCAGACACCGACCTCTTGGTTGATTTGCAACTTAATATTTATTTATTTGAAAATGTGTAAAAAAATCCGGGTTTATTCCAGTTACATAACATTGCACTAATTTTCTCCAAAAAGAAAAAGCCCCAAAACATCTGGGTGATTTGCAATTCAATATTTATTTATTTGAAAACATGTAAAAAAAATCCGGGTTTATTCCAGTCACATATTCTAATTTTCTCTAAAAAAAAAACCAAAAACAAAAAAACATCTGGGTGATTCGCAATTCAATATTTATTTATTTCAAAATGTGTAAAAAATCCGGGTTTATTTTGGTCACATCAAATTGCACTAATTTTCACTGTGACCTGATGGGTCACACTGTTTTGTAATAAATATATATTTATTGGTATGATCCTGGAGTATGAGGTACTGTGAAGTGATTGTGTGGGCATTTATTTTGCTTTTTTTCAGAGCAAACCAAGTAATTAACAGTAAGTATATACTTATTAAATGCCAAATCTGAGTAGAAGAATGATGTTAACTCATGTCATATGTAAGTGTATGTTAATGCACACATATTAGAATTTAGAGATAAAGCAGTTATTTAGGTCGTCGCATTACCAGCAGCTGTTTAACTCAATGGTAGAAGTGGCACTTCAGTAAAGTGGCTACCTATCAGATGCAGGTTTGATTCCTGCAGCAGCCCCATCTTTTTCAATTGTTTATTTGATTTACACTGTCTCGGCCAAATGATGCATTCACTGTTAAGTAATGGGAGCTTGTTTCAAACATTGAGTTTCAAAGTATTAATTAAACGAGAGCAACTGACATTCTGACATTCAGAATAATCTTTGTTTGTATGGATGCATGCATTTGTACACACACACACACACACATTTCTATCCTTATAAACACCAGTGTCTATTGTGTTGTAATGCTAAAATGGTTGCATTTAATTTTTGCTCATATTCAAGTGTTTAGACTAGCCACAACTCCATATAACTCCAAGATATGTTTGAATGAAAGGATATGAAAAAAAACCAAAAAACATTATTTTTAGTGTTCTTAAAATCTTTGTACATGAAATAGGGGATCAGTTTTTTTAAAATTGTTATTAAGTAATAAAATAATTCCCCCATGATTAATTCAGTGTAAGATGTACCTGACCATAAAAAGGGGGTGATTTTCTATTGGTATTTAGTTGTAAACTGACCACCTCATGAATAATAAATCTTTATTGCTCAAAATTTGAAGACCACATACACATTTCATATTTTGCATACAAAACTCAAGATGAATGAATTATTGTTTGAAGCTTTGCACTGCACAAGACATGTAAAGCTCTGTTCTTGATTAGAAGAAAATTCCGAACCCCATAACTGGAAATCTTCCAAAAATAAAGCAGCGTTCATATAATTAGGATTTGATGAAGATCAATCAATTTGATAATTAAATAACTAGATTTTGGATAAAATACTTCACCCTATTACAAGCAATATAGTGAGAATCACTTCCATTGTAAAATGAGTTGAATCACTTTTCTTTACCCACAAGTGATGAAAGCCTGCTTTGATTTATGAGCTTTCGTGAGACAGATAAATATGGATGTCCAGTAAAAAGAAAACTTGATATCTTCCAGAATGTTTTAGTATATTCCCAGTATTAAAATACCATCATATGATGTGAAATATTCACACACACACACACACATATATATATATATATATATATATATATATATATATATATATATATATATATATATATAATTATTAATGAAAAATGTTTCATAAAAATTTGTGAGTGCCTACATCAGTTATATATGTATAGATATTAAGAAATGAATATATATAATCCAACAAAATAATTATGGTTGTGTTTTATAATTAGGAACTATTTGGTTTATTACATGGAGAATGTGTTACTTGGCCTAAATAGCGTGAATAGATTAGACAATTAGAGAAAATGGGGCTGCTGCAAGAATCGAACCTGTGACAGATAAAGTAGTCGCTTTAATGTAGCGTCACCCATCCTATCAAGCTGAACAGTCCAGCAGGAAGGCAAAGGCCAAAATAACAGCTTTATCCCCATGTTCTTATCTTTCTGTAATTGTTTATTCTATTCACGCTGTCTAGGCAAAGAGTCATATTCTCTGTGTAATAACAAGAGGTCATTTCAAATAATATAACACCTTCATTTTATATATATATATATATATATATATACATACACACACATACATAAAAAGCATTCATAAATATTGTGATGTAAAAACTGACAAACTGAAGAATATCCATGTACACACACATGTATTGGTATTTATACACACACACACACACACATATATATATATTCATATACACAAATATATATGTATATACAAACAAATATACATGTATGTATGAATGAATGAATATACTTACACATATGCATATGTAAGCATAAACAAAATATGCAGGGAAAAATGTTTAATAAAAATCTAGCCCATACAGTCAACCATCTGTCTTTCACTGCACTCGGAACCCAGATAGGTGAAAAAGTGAGGGTTAATTGAATATTTCTAACAAACTCCTATATTTTTTTTAATTTTATTTATAAACCGATTAATATTTTTGTAAAACTTGAGCTCAACATAATTATTTACGCAACAATCTTTTTACTCAATTCTAATCAACTGATATCATGAATTTACTAGACTTATTCATGTTTAATATATAAACATCTTGATTCTTATATAAACAAAGTTTTAAAGCAAAAATTAAGAAGCAAAATAAAACTATAAATTTAGAAATATAGAAATGTTTGAGTTTTAAAAAATATCAGGTCTAAAAAAGTTAACATATTAAATTATACGGAGAAAAATTTTCAAACAAAATTTAAACTCATCTATACACACATATATCCACAAATGCAAAAATATATGAATCTCTCCAACTGTATTAAATCACACTTAGAAAACACATCATGTGGGAAATCTACAACAATTTTCTGTGATTCCAGACTGTCAGCTTCAAATTTACCAAATAGTTTGACCTGAAAAGATAAATATGATGGGGGGGGGGAGAGAGAGAGAGAGAGATGGGGAGAAAGAGAAATTGGGAGAAAGAGAAATGGGGGGAATGAGAATGAGAAATAGGGAGAATGAGAAATAGGGAGAATGAGAAATAGGGAGAATGAGAATGAGAAAAAGGGAGAAAGAGAAATGGGGAGAAAGCGAGAGGTAAAGAAAGAGAGGGAGAGAGAGATGAAGGAAAAATGAAAGAGTAGATAGATAAACACAGCCTCATCAATATAATTTATTGATTGTTTCCTCAAGATTTTTAAAAAGTCATTCAGCCAAAATATAAATTGAATGGCTATAAAGTTACTCACTGAATTCTCCTTGAGAATATTAGTCAAAAGGTTTTAATGAGAAGAGACAGAAATTTATAGTTCATAATGTTACCTAAGTGGATGACTGTTCTTGAGCTCTTTAAGCATAGTAGATTGGATTTCAGCTCAAGTGCTAAGAGGAAGACTCAATCTAGATCCACTATAATGTGCATAACCGTTTCTAATGAAATCAAACCAAAGTTACAAGTTGTTACACTACTAAAAGTACAAGACACTGATCATGCTGATCAAAGGACTTTCCTGATGACCGCAGCCATAGTTATCATACAGAGCTTCTAACTTGCATATTTCTAAATTTGGAAGATCCCCCAACCCCCCCAAAATGACTATACTTTGTTAAAGACCTTGTACCTTAAAATTTTTATCTTAAAACTCAAAATGTTGCAAAATATGCCAACATATTAGATGATATAAAAGACACTTCCCCACCTCCTATTTCAGCACGAAATATTGAGAAAAATAACATTACCTTGAATTTCCTGAGTTTTTTAAAACTTTTCCTCAAGTTCTGACCAAAGTAGGGCCAGACAACGAAGGTTACATTTACCTTTTGAGACCTTTTCAGGGTAAAAGGTGGGGGGGGGGTTCATATATGCTGTAGTAATTTTCTATTGGTGCTTTTTTTTCATTTTCCTATTATAGATGATTTGAAAAAAAAAAAAAAATGTTTTGTAAGCAATTAATTCAAATATTTTTTCCCTAATTTTACTAACATCTTACAAGTTGACTAAAAGTAATTTTTGTATTTTTATGAATTTTTAAAATATCAGTATCTGTGCTTAAAGTTACAGACAGTCGCACAGTTCTGATTCTTCTTCAAAGGGACCATAGAACTCTATAGCCAGCTCTGGCACCTACCAAATACTGATTATTCATATCCTGTGGTTTAACCGTGTCAGCCTTACTGTTGAAATATTCCCACAAAGGATTGGCAGACCCCCATAGCCGGCTAAGACATCTGCCAGGAGAAGGGCACTCCTGTGAAACCTCCGACGTAGGTGTCTTGCTCGTATTTGCACCAACTCAGTGGACCATAGGATACAAACCCTTGATTTAAAGGGTTGGGTTAAAATTCCACTGCTCAAGTCAAAAGGTTATTCCATGCACAAGTTCTATCGTCAATGGTCTTTCTGGTATAAAAAAAAATGCCCTCTTTGTTTGTGAAGCTAAACCCACATATAATTATAACATTATGTACTGAGATGCCCAGGGAAGCATTATATGTAAATGAATATATAAATAAATAAAGAACTTGATATTATAGTCAATAATTGAACAACCGTAGTATCAAAATTCAAAGTCATGAAAAAATGCTATTGGAGAATAAAGATGGTCAGCATAAATTCCATTTGTGACATCACTGGTGTTTTCCACAAGAAAACATTTTAAATAGTATAAAAAAATATCTACATTACTGAGATGCCAATTTTCAAGACTGCAGACAAAACAGTACAGCCAAGAGTGCTGAAACACACAAACAAACACAGGTACATTTAAAATATAAAAAAGGATAGAACCCTTTGCAATCTTTGAAGGCTACAGTTGTTCAATTTAATGTGGATGACACTAAAATAAAATAGTTTTTATTGTTTCATAACGCACCTCCAGCAAATTTTGCTGTGTCACTATGAAATGATAAGAGTGAATTAAAGTTTTGATATATTTGTTTAATAAATCCTACCTGTTATATGATGGGTTACCTCAATAGCTAGTAAATAAATAATTTCTAAAGCAGTACAATTCGCAATGAATTTCTATAAATGCTTTTAGTATTTGCTGAGTCACTATATATGCAATCATTAAAGGAATGAGAGTTCTGATGTATTTGATAAATTCTGTCTATGATATCATGCGTAACATAAACATCTAGTATGTAAGATTTACAGAAGCCAAATGCTTAATTAGTATAATTTTTAACTAAAAGTACTTAACTATTACATCTATGGTCTTATAACAAAATTTTGCTGAAACAAAAACTTATATTATCAATTAGATTTCCTGAAGGGTCAATAAAGTTAATCAATGTTTGATTCGGAAGATAACTATCTGAGAATTACAGCTATTAGATAAAAAATTTGACTTATTCTTAAACAAGTTATTTTAGATGCAAAATGTTAATAAGTTAGCTTATGAAACAAACTACGAAAAGTTCGTATTTTGACTGATGCTTCGATAATAAGTTTGATATGTCTACATAGAGCTTTCAGCAAAAGTTAGATATGTTTTTCTGTGTGATTAAGGAGGATTATATTTCAATTCAGAGGGGCATATTTATCAGGCAGAAAAAATGGTTAAGTATCCTGTCAGGAAAAGTGTATTCAACTAACAGTTCTTGTCTTGATTTTGTTGGACGGGGTGTTTTAATCGTGTATCATAATATGTGCACATTTAGTCAGGCTATTTTCCTTGGTTATGTTGCTCAATTTTTCACGTTTTCACCCTAGTTTTTACATTAGAGAATAAACAAAACCCGAGGAAGGCCGGGGAGCACACTGCCAAAAGTTGAGAAAAAATGAACAACATAGACAAAGAAGATAGTCTGACTAAACTACAGACAATGAATTCAGCTGAAACAATCAAACAAATTACATTCCTCTCTCTCTCAAGCTATGTAAAATAAATTCAATGAAATTTTAAGGACAAAAGCAAGAAAAAACAAGCGAATAAAAAACAAATAATTAAGGATATTCATTTTCAAGGGAAAAAAATAATGATGGAAAAGCACCAGAAAGAAAAGAAAAAAATAGACACACAAAATAAAAGCAACATTTACAGAGGAAAATATCCTGTCTCCAATGACTCAGGGTTCTAGAAAAAAAAATGAAAAAAGTAGGATCAATATTAACACATCAGATTATCACCATCATAGGCACACAAGCCAGGGGGTTGCAACAGCCCTCCAAATCCGGGCAAAACAGGGTAAAATCTCGGGCAAATCAGTCTAATTTGGGCAAAACCGTGTAGAATTTCGAGCAAATCAAGCCCTCTGCCCCCTTAACCAAAGAGTTCCCATACACCTATTATCACTATATAGTCACAAACATTTTTGTGTTGGAAAACTTGTTTTGTGGCATCAACAAATCTCTGAGTTAATAATATATTTAATTATATGCAAGATTTTACAAGATAATCAAGTTAACAGCATCAGCACTTAACCCATTGTATCTGAGAACTATCTGAAAATACCAGGGACTGTCCTTGTCTAGCCACATCCCTGATGGCACTGGTAACCAAACTTTTGTTCCCACTACTGATCTTACATAGATAACACATTTTTTAAAATGTCACTGGATCATTGGAGGAAATTAATGAGATAATGGTCACTTAGAATGGAATCTGTCCAAAAACAAATTTGATAGAATTAGATTGAATTTAGATTGCTTATTACCCTTCAGTTTTTCTAAAAGATGAATTGAATTCCAAGACTAAATCTTTCTGGGAACACAATGTGTAAATAATGGATGGAGATAGCGAGGATATGGATAATATTGTCCTTAGCTTTCAGTAGAGTCATTAACATTCCAACTTTTATTCAGACAATCAAATCTCTCCTCTCCATCTCTGCCTAGCTTCATCTGGAGGAAAAAAAGGTTTGCTTCTTTTCTTGAATTATACACCTGATGAGAACTGAAGGATGGATTAGTAGTAACTTTCAGTTGACAACATCATAGGTAGAAAGAAAAGATTTGTCTTAAAAAATGTTGGAAGGGTAGGAGTAATGGTTTGGACATTTCTGCTTAATTTTTTTTTCTATAAGCAGACACATTCTAAGTTATCTAAGAAAGTATTCAGGTTGCATTGTTTTTCTTTCTAAAACAAGTTCAAGTCTAATATTATATTGTAAATTCTTGAAAGATACAATGAATATAGATTTGTGATCTGTGAGTCAGTTTTAACTTTGTGTATAATCAAATTTTTGATAGATTGATGTTTAAAAAAAGTTTTTTCATTCAAAAAATTCTTTGATTCCATAAGTTTGGGAATGGGGCATATTTTTGTATGTATATGACAATAGCAGTCGATGCTACAAATGCCTTCATAAGACAGAGTTTAAAATCTGTATAATATTTAAGGTGTGATTCTGTTTATCTCTAACCTCCGGAGCCTGTAAGAACCAGGGGTATTAAATTGAGGTACCCCTAAAATGTGCTGACTTGAAAAATGCAAAAAAAAGTCAGGATGATTAGCAACTGAATAATTAGGGTGTGCTTCGCATTCATCTCTAGCTATATTATAAAGACTGATTTGTGAAGGAAGGTATTTATCAAATTCTACTTTAAGGTTATCTCCCTTATCTGTCTACTTGCAAATGTGGAAATCTAGGTTTATACTGGTCATTTCAGATTGGACTAATTTCTTCTCAAAAGGTGACTCAATGGGTCGCTGGGTTACCATTAAATAGAATTGAGGAAGGTCAAAATATTTTGTTTGAAACATATAGTAATGAATAGTATAAGTATAACAAAACATTATTTCTATATAATTAAATCCAATTATTTAATGCACTGGAAAATAATCCAATCATATAATGTGTGCACAAATAAATAAGTATACATACATGATACACATCTATGAATAGACAAGTAGTAATCACACATAAATTATGTCATTGTGTGTACAATGTATATGTACATGAAAAGCACACATTTTTAGTGATTAAAAAAAAAGACAAGTATTTTCGTAAAAATTATCAATTATGTATTTACTTTTGAGTTTCCCAATACAAATTCTCCACTTTGTTCAGAAATAGCAATATTACAAAAAGTACATAAGAAAGAAATTGGTCATAAGGAAAGATAGATAAAACAATATACTTACGTATTAAACACAAAACATATACATATATATGTATACATATATAATAAAAAGAAAAGTATGTGATTGTGTTCACACATGTATAGGCCAACACACACACACACACAAAACATGTGCTAGCACCAAAGTGATTATCTACACACTGCAAAAATATACGTATGTATCAGCCATCCTGATAATTCTAGATATGACAACCACTTTATAAAAAAATGAGGTGAAAAAGGAGTCATAAGGAATAAAGAAAATCTTAACATTGTCTTGCTATCAGTAGTCAACACTTGGTAACACATATAGCAATAAAGGACAGGTGTAAAAGGTAGCAAGTTTTACCTAGGTATGAATACAGTATGTTTATAATCAAGTAACTTCAGTCAACACCTGATAGTATCAAGAAAGAAATGATACATAATATTTGACGAAAAGAGACAATATATTTTGGGCCAATTCCTTCTCATAGTTCCTGTCACATCAGTGTCTGTCTAGGTTGAGGAACTGTGGCAGGGAAGGGTTTGAGTTGCATTGGGTGGAAGTGATGATAGGTACAAGGAAAAACAGTAACAATGAATCAGGCAGGTAATATTACATTCTGGACTCGTCAGTTAATAGGTAATATATCTAGCTTAGATATAGGTAATATATCTAGCTTATCAGCAAATCCAAAACTGATGTAAGGAAAAAAAAGGCTGCATAAAAATAGAATAAAAAATCAAGCAAAAAATATGGTATTAAAAGTGAAGTGTTCACAATTAGGAATAGAATGACATCAAAGAAATTTGGTTTAGCAGAACAAGGGCATACTTGAACTCATTTTTTTTTTTTGACTGGGCATTTTGGACTTTTATCACAGCAATTGTATGGTGAAACCTGGATGGCAAAGGTCATAACAACCAAACGTAAATAAATGAATAAATAAATTTATAAAAAAACAGATGAAATAAATAAAAACAATAATGATAACAGAAGAAAGGAAATTTGAAAGAAACAAGTGTAAAACATAATGCAGAAGAAAGAATAAAGAAAAACAAACTTTTCATGAAAACTTTTTCAAAAGCAGCTAAAATAACTAAATTTTCAATATCAGAACAAATACAGAAATGCATTTTATTTCTGAGAAATAAAAATAAAACGCATTTTATTTCTAAGGTCAAAAGTCAAAAGCAATGCATATTTTATCACTAAATCAACATAACCATCTTTTGTAACTAAGTCAACTTTTTCAAAGAAAATTTTCATTTTCAAAACACTTAATTCTGAATATAGCATATTTTTTTACATTGCTGAAATATGATATAAGCTAAGAATAATACCCTGAAAATACCAGCTATATAAAAAAATATATCTATCTATCTCTTTCTCTCTATATATGTATATATGTGTGTATAATTCTCATTTTATATGTATGTATCTTTCCAATTTACCTTGGAATATACATATATAAAAGCTTTGGGTATACAACAGTCAATATACGTGTATAGGTCTTGCATATGTGACACCTGATACTTATTCACATCAGCAGGAACCTATGCATTATTTCAGGGCCTTTTCCGGTATGGGTAATGTCCATAGCACGGATATAACAAACCTAATTCCTGGAGATCCATCTTTTGGGCAGTACCTCCAATTGTCCTAACAGAGTAGTCAGTAGTACTCCTTGATGCTTACTGCAATATGCTGACAGAATTAAGCAATTTATGAATCCACCTATATACACAGGATCCCACATCAACAGAGGCCTTGTGCCAAGTAGCATCTCTGTTAGAAAATGGATAAATTGCAGCAGATAATTTCACCCATTGAGACATTAGAAAGATGGAAGGAAGGAAAGAAAGGAAAAAACAGTAGAAAAGAAGTAAGTAAAGGGAGAATAGAAAAAAAAGAAGGGAAGAAGAAGAAAGGAAAGAAGGGAAGAAGAAGAAAGGAAAGAAGGGAAGAAGAAGAAAGGAAAGAAGGGAAGAAGAAGAAAGGAAAGAAGGGAAGAAGAAGAAAGGAAAGAAGGGAAGAAGAAGAAAGGAAAGAAGGGAAGAAGAAGAAAGGAAAGAAGGGAAGAAGAAGAAAGGAAAGAAGGGAAGAAGAAGAAAGGAAAGAAGGGAAGAAGAAGAAAGGAAAGAAGGGAAGAAGAAGAAAGGAAAGAAGGGAAGAAGAAGAAAGGAAAGAAGGGAAGAAGAAGAAAGGAAAGAAGGGAAGAAGAAGAAGAAAGGAAAGAAGGGAAGAAGAAGAAGAAAGGAAAGAAGGGAGGAAGAATGAAGGAAAGAAGGGAGGAAGAATGAAGGAAAGAAGGGAGGGAGAATGAAGGAAAGAAGGGAGGAAGAATGAAGGAAAGAAGGGAGGAAGAATGAAGGAAAGAAGGGAGGAAGAATGAAGGAAAGAAGGGAGGAAGAATGAAGGAAAGAAGGGAGGAAGAATGAAGGAAAGAAGGGAGGAAGAATGAAGGAAAGAAGGGAGGAAGAATGAAGGAAAGAAGGAGAGGAATAAAGAAGGAGAGGAATATAGAAGGAAAGGAATAAAGAAAGAAAGGGAAGAAGGGGAGAAGAAAGGAAGAAGAAAGAAAAGGAAAGGAATTAAGGAAGAAAAAAAAGAAAATACCAAAGGATATTCCCATGTACTCCTTTCTGTGGATTAGCATGAATGGTAGCTAGAACATTTGCAAGGATGTCAAGTTGAAGTTTATGCTTGAATCAGACAGTTTCCTGAGACATGTTGTACACACAAATATAGAATTACTATTAGATTTCCAAACAAACACATATCTGCATCTATTAGGTATCACTGACTGTATTATCGTATTAGTCATAGTAAATGAAAGCTTTTAAAATCCAAGGCCAACCAAAATGAAAATTATAACATAAATATAAAAGAACTGAAATTAAAACAACTGTGTACCTCAGATACAAAAGATGGCCATGATTACTTGAAAAATAAGAAATCATTCACATGTGATGCTTACAGGCAAATTTCACCAAAAAAAGCTGTGTTTCAAATGTTGCACAACACCCCAACATATGCATAAATTTTGGTGGTCTATATCAGAGGACCCTCTAATTCAAATGAACTGCAATAACCCATAAAGGCACACATAATAATTGACATGTCAATCAATCATGAACACTGCTTTGTTGACAAAAGGTTTTCTTTTCATGGGCCAAGTATAAAATGCAGAAATATTTGTTGATGAAATTATAAATTCAAAGTTGCCTACTGAGTTTACCCCAAAAAATGTTGAATAGAAATTTAGCAATATTGTTGCCTATGTATTTAATATTATGGTGTTATGAAAAAAAAAAGAAAAGATTTGTAAATGGTTAACAGATGATAATTTTAAAAATACTATGCACTTATAATTTTAATAGAGCTCTTAGATATCCACCCCCAATTTAATCAAAAGGATAAATCTGCTTAATTTGATTTAAAAGTGTAAATGCTTTTTCATTTGGATATATTCTTATTCACAAGTCATGATATTATATTTGGAAATTGCTAAAAGATGGAAATAAACAGAAATTCCATACATACAAAGAAAGAATGAAATAGTACAGTTTTTGGTTTCAGCATTATTTGATAATAAAAAGAAATAAGAACTGATTTTAGTGCAATTTAGTGATTGTTTAAAATGTTAGTTCAGGATTAATTGAAGCAAAGTTAATCATTTTATTACCTTCATTAATTTGTCTTACCTGCTTTTGTCACTTTGAAAAAATGCAGCCTCACAGGAGGTAAACTGAACTTTCAGGTGTTAGAGTCAAATATATTTAGCAGAAACATTTCTTAGTAGCTAAGTTTTGTGAAGCAGATCATTAGAGTGATAAATATACTCGAGTTTGTTAATAAAATGGATAGAATGTACTTGCAAAGCTGGTTTTAGTTAGTAGTCTCTATAAAAGCATTAATAAGTTTGTTGCCCATTTAAGACTAGAGAGTGTTTGCCCATTGTATAGACAAACCAAAAAATCAACATAGCAGTGACATTGAAAAAGATCAACTCCACCTCACATACACTTAGTAGTGACTTGAGTGACTTGTCTTTTCGTGGGACAAACTTTTGCTCAGAACGGGGCAAAGCGAAGAAAGATTCCAACTGAAATTACAATAAACACAAAAAAAAGGACACATGTAAATGTTTAAGGGATTAAAACAAAATGTGCAAAAAAGAGAAAAAGGAACAATAAATGAAAATAAAGAAAGAAAAAATAAAGGGATGTATAAGATTTAAAAAACAAATAGTAGGGATTACTTTTTAGTACAAAAAAACACATAATGTTCCAAAAGAATTTTTAAAGTACATACCATGGATGAATTGAACTATAGAATCCTGTTACATCATATTTCCTAGTGTCAATGATGCTACTTTATTTTTCCTTAATAGACCTTGAAAATTTACCAAATACACTTGAATATCTTAGCTGTGTACAAAAGTTTCCAAAGAAAACCATTTTTCAACTGTATATTCAGTCAGTAGTTTAAAAAAAAAAAAAGGTGCTGGGTTCGATTCCTGGTAGGAGTGAAGAGTGCAGAAAACTTTTCATAAGGACTAATTTCCCTGTGAACTCAGCAGCTATCTGAGTATACCCTAAGCTGGGTGGAAAAAAAATTTGGAATGGTGTTGAGCCCTCCCCATTTGAAAGGATAGTAGTGAACAATGAGGAGTCCTCGTGTCATCTCTAACTATGATCACAGTACAAGTCTTCAACTTGGGCTGACATGCATCGACCGGCATACATGCATGCGTATGGTCAAATCATGCTGAAAGCACCAGTTCAAGTTGAGCAATGACAAGCCAGATCAGTACTTAGATGGGAAACTGCTTGGAAGCATGGGGTACTGTAACCATGTGCACATGTGTGAGCCCCCACATAAAACTGACCTTATGTCACATCCTAGAGGTAGCGAAATGAGTAAATTTATTATAGGCTTATATTTAATCATTTATGATAATACTTGACCATTCCATTTTAAAAGTTATTAAGTTTTTATCAGCATTTAAAGGTCAATTATTAGACATCATATTCTCCCAAGTAAATTTAAGACTTGGGAGGGGGTGATGGGTCTTACCCTGACATTCTGATCCATGGTTTGTTATCCTGGCCAGAGTTTGAACTTCACTTACAGATCCCATTTTCCATTAACTGCTTGGCCACTCACACCACTTAAAATTGGGCAGGACAAATCGGAAGATCATCATGGAAGCCAATGTAACTTAGTTACTGAGAAATATGGTAAATTATTAAGATTTGGAGTCTCTAAGATTTGGGATGCAATTTATGAAACTTAGCAAATATCATAATTTTGAAGAAAATCAGTTATAGTGGATATATTAATAAACCTAGCTTAATTTAGTACAAAACCTCAAGTATAGGGTACCCTGTGAGGATTGAGCTCACTACTAAGTAGGCTTGTTAACCCTTACTTCAGGGTGAAATGCTTCAGACTGGTGTAACAGCAAAAACTGACTTTTCAATTTATTACTCACTCAAAAAATAAATATCATGAATCTTACATAAGTAAAATGTACATTTTCTAACAATCGAACCAAATTGTTTTTAGACATAAATTCAAAAAACATTTGGTTAGAAGTTAACAAAAAGACAGTGTAAAAGCTTTAGGATAAATTGAATCAAATTATTACTAAAGGGATTTATTCATTGCAAGGTATTTTTTTCAAAAGCATTCTTTATTATTGTTTGAACCATTGCATCTAAAAAATTGACCTGTTGGATTTCAATTTTTGACCAATGTTCTATGGGAGGCAACCAACTTGCATTTGTTGATTAGAGACAATGTTTAAATTAGGTTATCAGAAAAAATGTTTTCTCAACAGAAATTAACGAACTTCCATTCAAAATTAGAACTGACAATATGAAATTCAAAAAAAAAGTTATCATAAAACAGACTTCACTAAAACAGTAAAGTGAGCAATTGGCTTGTTTGAATGATTGATGGATTGGAACATAAAATATCTTCTCTGGGCAAGGGAGTTGACTGAAGATTTCACTGCATGACTATGCCTGTCCATGTTTTAAATGCAATGTGGCAAATGATAATGAAGCTGGGATGGGAAGTTCTCCCACGTGGCATATTTTCCAGATCTCTCAACTTCAGACTATCATTTGTTTCACTCTAAGCAGCTGTCCTTTTCTGGTCAGCCGTTCCAACAAGTTCAAGATATCAATACAATTTCTTGAAGAATTCATTGAATCAAAACCAGAACATTCTCATATGATACATTACAGAGTTTTGCGGGAAGGTGGCATAAGGTTATAGAAAACCCAGGAAAATACTTTGATGACCGAGTAAGAATGGCATGAATCTATATAAAGAGAAAAAATTTATCAAAAAAAATTCTGAAAACTTTAATATCAACCTTATACTTTTACTTGACATTTTAAAATGTGAAGAGAAATTCTTGTAATTCTATGTAAGAAAAACAGAACCAATAAACAGAATTCCAATCTTTCAGCATTTAAGACAAACTCACTACTCCCAAAATAGGGGCTTAAAGAAGGCCGTGTTCTATCCATCAAAGTTCTTGTAAACATGAGAAAAGTGAAAAATCACTTTTCCTCCTTTTCTTTCCTGCCATGGAAATGGTGCATATTATACTTAAAAACTACATGATATAAATATGTCAGATTTTTTTTCTGGTCTGTTTTGTTTTGTTCATTGCTCTCTGACTAAGTCCAAATATATCTTTTGACTTGTTCAGGTGTGGTTTCCTTCATTTTATGATTAAAATTAGACTGAAATTCACAATTTTGTAAGTGGTAATCAACACTTGTTTCCAATGTGTTTTCCAAATGGCAATTTGTATATAGGAGACTGACCAGGAGGAAGAGTTGTATACAACTAACCCACGTTTGTTTCTATTCTTGACCAGTGCATTTTTCATTTGAAGTGCTATGTTTTGAGGTGCTGATGGTTTTGGCAAAGTAGGTCAGAGGTCATGGATACTACATCACCAGAGTTTGGCTAATGTAAAGTAAACCCACACATTTCAATCTGGTTTAACAATCATTGAAGACTACAACACCATGGTAAACTACTACCATTTACCCATACTCTGCAGTTTTTTTTTTTTCCTCAAGAAGCATTTCATTCTTGGCAATTATTAAAGATTTCAACCATAGCTTAGATTTTACTATATTTTGTACTTCAAACTTTAGATTCTTCAAGACATTTAATAATCATACACACTTTCCTTAGTGGTATTCCTCTCCTAGTACTTAAGATAACAACTACAGCATAGATTTTACTCTATTTTGTGTTCTGATATTTACATTCTATAAGACATTAATCATACACACAAGTCTTTTCTAAATGCTATTCCTCTCTTATAGAGGGGCTGATTAGCCAAATAATTGTTCATTTTATGATAAAAGTATATAATTTGTTCACACTTATAACCAAAAGCACTCCAAAAAATATATTGAGCCATCTTGAATAGCATTTATTTGCAGACTCAATGTAAATAGAAATATAATTAATTATGGCTGGAGGTTTTTCAGCTCTTAACCGAAATTTTGCTTACCCAAGAAGTTAGATTATTTTCAAGTTCAAATTAGGACATAATGGCGCTCAAGCTGCTGATGATATCAACAATGACTATTGAATGAACACTACTACAATGTAAACATTGATTCAATAGAATCAGGTGTGGAAATGTGGATACTAATTATAAACCTTGACAGAGACCCAAACCTATTAATTATTGATAACGGGGACCAATGATCCATGAACATTTATAACTTCAACAACAACCATATCAAATTATCTCAAGGAAATAGGAAAGGTTATAGAGTTGGAAAAATGGCTAATGTGAACTGAATGAAATGCTTGAAGAGAGTGTAGGACCTCACACCTCTGCTGACTGTGTCTAAGCTCAGAGAATTGGGATATGTCTTGCAGCATCTTCTATATCCACCTGACATTTCTCCTACACATTAATATCTTTCCAATTATTTTGAACTTCATATCAATAATAAAAGGTTTAATGATATGGAAACCATAATTTATACTCTTATTGAATAACTGAAAATTAAACCAGAAGAATTTTCTTACAGATGCCAACTACTATTAGAGGATCAATGGGGAAATATTATTGCTCCAAATGGGTCAGAATTTGATTAAATGATAACGGTTTTTTGTTGCTTATAAAATATTTTTGTATTACATATCCATGTTCTAGGTGCATACATCCACTGCCAATGGTGGCTAGGCAAAAGTCAAAACTTCAAATGCTGATTTTCAAGATTAGCTTACCCTACTCATTTTGAAAATTGGTGTAACACAACCCTTCTCCCCTCCAATTCAGCATAGTTAACATGATAAATATATTTCATATATAATTGCCTAAAATAAATCATGCAGACACATTATGTGTATATATATATATATATATATATATATATATATATATATATATATGCATATATACAGAGAGAGGGAATTTTGTACATGTTATGGATAATGCCCTACTGTAAATATTAATCTAAAATAAAAAGAACGAAACAATTATAATAAACTTAGTGCACATGTTGTTGGGGATGTTTTCATATGAAATGGTAGAACTCTATAAGTATATTTCTTGTTATGCTATGTGGGAATGTGATTAATTTTTTAGTCAGAAGTATTTGAGAGTAGAATCTAGATCTCTGATTGGCAAGGGGCCAAATTCTAAGTTAGTTTTAGTAGCAGGAAAATGTATTGTTTTCAGAGATGATGAACAGGAATTCGATCAAACACCCTTAAAGTCACTTGGTATCTAGTTATAATGATGAAAGCAGATCTGCTTCAGATGGTAATGATTAGGATGCTGGCAGTGGTGTATCTAGAACTTTATGGGTCAGATACTCTGTTAGTCTTTAGTGGGGGTCAGATTATTGAGATTCAGACTAGAATCATGATTATTTTGTACTTGAGATTAATCTACATTGATGGTAACATTACCAAAGAAAAGTATGATAGAAACTCGGAGAAACATTCATAGATGATAACTGAACAGTTATTAATTTAGTTAATATTTTCATGTTTATCGCTATCATCCTCACAACAATTTCTTCATATGGAAAGAATGAAGACAGCCCCGAAAAACATCCTTGTAGTTAATCAGTTTTTGATTAAGAAACAATAAAGTCTCCTTAATTTTGTTAATACTTCCATGTTCATTTCCATCATCCTCACAACATTATTTACATTTAGAAAAGATGGAAGCAACTCTGAAAAATATCTTTGTAGCTAATTATTAATTCAAAATTCTTTGATTGACAAACTGCTTTTACAAATCAACAAAATATCCTCAATTAAAAAAAAAAAAAATTCAATAGTTATCTCAACTCAGTCAGTTTTGGGGTTAAATTAATACAAAATGAACTATTTATACATCATAAAATTGTATGCAGGATTCAATTAAATGAGAGAAAAATTACCCTAGTATTAACACAAGAAATCACATAGGTCATGGGATGGAGATAGCTTATAAATTATACCAAGTTTTTGTTACTTGGACCAGCATTTTTTATCGAGTCTCCATTATCCAAAAATTACAGGAGATAAAAGTCATGTTGATGTTATACTTAGTGAAAATACAACAGGAATCATCCTGGATTATCAGACAAAGACATTCCTTTCAGTCCTGGGAAAATTTCTAAATGGTATCCAATCTACAATATAACATTTACATTGTACTGTTGAAGGCATAATTTAGAGCCTATCCTAAAATGTTGTTGATTTATTTCTAACTGCAGTGAATGTTGAGACCAATTTTCAAATCGGTTAACAGCATTTGTGAGGAATAAAGTCGCACGAGAAAAGTATGGTTTAAGAGAGATCGTGTTCTTTTAAAAATTTTTCAAATTGGTTCATAGCATTTGTAAAGATAGAAAGATAACATATGGAATATATTTTTTCTTTTTTACATCATGCTGAATCTTATTCCTTCTTTTTAGATCTATTCTCGAAATGACAACATAGAAAGTTAAAGAAAGAAAAAGATAGAGAGGAAGAATAAAAGCAGACTATACAGTGTTTATAACTAATATATATTCATAAATGTTTCATTTTGATTTATTTTCGATGCAAATATTTCTTTTTCGGACGATTTCATGAGGATTAGTTTGGAAACTCAATCGAAAACAAATAGTCTTATTATAGAAATAAACGTAGACAAATGCTGTCAAAAATTTGTATACGTCATTTTTTGAACAAAATCTGTTCTTTCTCTTTTTTGATGAAGTATTGTCAATTATTATTAATCTTTGACAAGTAATTTTATTCCATCTTAATTTTACTTACTTTTCAATGAAACTACTCAGGCTATCAATCTATGACGAAGAGGAAACAATGCAGATCAGAAGGAAAGAATACGCTCAAGATGAGACCCCATTTTGGAATAAAGGATAAGTTTGGTAGGGTCATATTTAATCTCCTGCCAGGGGTAAGAGTTCTAGTAAATCAGTAGAGCAGTTGCTGTATATGAGCAAGCAAGATTGAGTCACACCAAGAGCTTATTCTTTATTTCAAATCTTACCCATTGCTGGCAATCTGAGTAACTGTGATGAAAAACATCTAAAATTAAGATGAAAAAAATACCAGTCAAAGATGAATAATGTTTGAAATTTTGTGTTTGTGATTTCATAACAGATGATTTTTTCCCACATTTTTAACTAAGAGCTAAGATTCAAAGAAAGTTTAATCCCAGGGAGAAAGTTCAATGGAGATTAATTGAAGTATGAAAGTATCTGTCAAAATGAAAATAACTTTATATACATACATATGTATTGATTCAAAACATGCTGGCTCATAAGTGTTGGAAAAGGGGATGAGATAGCTATGTCTTTCCCAATGACATTAGTTCAAGATGAACGCAAGATGTCTCAGCCAGGCTTTGAACTCAGCTCATCAATCCGATTCTCAATGCCATTAACTGCTCAGCCACACACACACACCTATACTGTCATCAAATTTTGCTCGTTGCCAAAAAGCTTGGGAAAATGAGGATAGCTATTGCTGATAAAAGTTGTATTAACTTAATGGATCTTTATATTCCAGAACCAGATGCTATGATGCTTGTCGGTTGGGATTTGAGGAAAATATTTTTATTCTTTGCTGGATACATCTACTTTCTATTCCACCCTGGTAGTGACAGCTGAATTTCTACAGCCTAGTTAATGTTTGGACCAAAAATATTTCACACCAATACAGCAAAATCTTAAATAATGTGGTTTTGATTGGTGCAGGTTTTGATGTAGTAGGGTTATGGTATTGCTGTACAAATGAATGTAACTAAGTATAAACTGGAAATAAATACACATTAAATTATAGTAGGACCTAGAACAGTGCAGTTCTGAACAGTACAGAAAATTTTGGAACTAATCAACCATTGTAGTGAAACACATGTTGGCACCTCAAGCAAAGAAAAAGGGCACCATAAGCTTTTAGCAAGAATTGGTTTTGGGGTTGGCTGGCCAATCATAGTCTTCCTTATGTAGAGTTTTGTATCTCTCTCTTCTCATTGGTTGACTCTTCAAACAAAGTTACCCTGAGCAACAGCATCAGCAGCAGGAGAATTTGAATTGTATAGTGGCAGTTGGGAGAAAGACATGAGAGGGGAACACATCTTTTGCGAGCCACTGCTTGATGAGGCAGCAGGGTAGTAGTAAAGGATCTATGAAGTTAGGGTCCATACAACTCAATGTTTCTACCCCAGTGGAAGTAACAAGTGAGTTACTTGCCCAACTACGTATGGATTAGAATTTTGTTGAAGAAAAATTCCATTCAATGTTTTTCTACTTCTGTTTGATTTGAACCCCTCATTTTTTCCATCTCAAATCTTTGTTCAGCTATTTTTACATGTTGCTTTCATCTTTACTTTTTGAAGGCTGTTCTCGTTACTTTAACAAGCTGTTAAATTTGCAAAAGCTTCTCTTCAAATTCTTGTATCAGGTGCATATGTTTTCAATGTGGTTATACAACACCACACTATCTAAAGTATAATTGCCCATTGTTTAATGTTTCCTCTATGGGTGAAATCATGTTATATTGAAGCTTATCATTGGAGCAACTCAACAGTCAAAATCTCAACAAAAAACAAAAATTCTTACTGTTTGCTTGTCCCCAGAATTTCCCGCCTAATTTTGTACAGTCATATAAGGAACCATCTGATAGCTTTATTGGTGTGCACAAAAGAAAATAATCAGTCAGACAGTCACACTTGGTTTGGTTTTGTGTTCGGTACGGCTTGCTTGTGCTACATCATAACACTTGTATAACAATTTCATAATTTTTTTTTTGAAGTATGGTATTTAAAAAAAAAACTCAAATGTAATAATGTAGCCAAATGTAGGATATTTTGGTAATGTTTACCCTCCAAAACTTTCATCTCAAGGGAGGAGAAAAAGGCCCCAGGGTATAAAGCAGCAAAAAATTGGCTCACATTGTTGTTAGGAGACTTGAAACTTAAGCCATTGAATTACATACAATTTTCTTTTAAGGATTTTTGTATATGTAGGTCTTATCTGCATAAAAAAATGTTTTACCTTCCTCTGATAACAAAGTTTCTGATAACGAAATAAAAAAGTAGAGCATGTTAATTTCACAATTCGAGGTACTGGTGTACATTATCATCAGTTTATTAGTACTATCATTATCATCATCACATTACTATCATTAATTATTCACAGCATTGAGAAGACTTCTTTCAACTTGACATTAGTCTTCTACAAGTGCATCAATAGGCAGATTTCTCTTCGATGGTGGATGTATGGTATCAAGTCATTGAAACCTGATACTCGAAGCTGGATGATTAGTCAGTAAGAGGAGGTACCAATTTCTAATCACCAAAAGCACAATGACCACCACTTGACCACTGATACTAAAATGACCACTATTTGATCATTGATAAGAAAATATGATATCAGGTATCCTTCACTTTGCAAAATCTTTTTTATTTTTAATTTTTGAGAAAAAAAAAAAAAAAAAGACTTCTTTGACATTTTTTGGGCCTTATTCTAATGGGATTATAAACCATATCCAGGTTCTCCAGAATCTAGATGTTTCTAGATTTTTTTTAACGGTATTTCAGATGCTTTCTAATGGAAAATGCTAGTAATGTCATAAATAGAATTTGTTCTGATCATATTTTTTAATCAATAGAAATTTTTTTTACAAGACTTCAAATTTTGATGTTAAGATTGTTTAATTATTGACTGTGATGGTGGGTTTTACTTTATTTTGGAGGAAATCATTGTTGAATATAAAATGCACATTCAACACTATTGAATAATATTTAGATGTTTAGTCTAAGAAAAATGCAATAGAAGGGAGACAATGTATTACTCAAACTTTTGGTAATTTTCTTTTGTATATGTAGGTCTTATCAGTAGGTGCAAGCATGTACCAGAAATGGTTTTTAAAGTTTTAGAAAGTGGATTTTGAGCTCAAAGACAAAGAATGCTCTGGAAGATCTCAGAACTAAACAAGACTGGCTGCTGTTGGGTCAAACTCTACTCTAACTTCTATTCTAATTGAAGATGATTACTGTAACTTTTGTATTGTAAATATGATAAATAAAAATTGTTTTTGTAAAAGAGTATTTATGTATTAGAATTGAATAAGCCTGTGGGTGTTTGTATGATAAATTTTTTTTTATATCAAAGACTTGTCAATTTAGCTCAAGTTACCTGCAGGCAATCAGTTGGTTGTGAGTTCAAATCACAATCAGGAAATGTAGGTTTCACATATTGGTTTACATCCCTAATTTTGGTGAGGACTGTTCCTGTTATTGTTATGGTAGGAAAACAAAGTCAACTCCATACGCTGTACACGAGTTTGACAAAATCTGAAGAATCAGAGGAACAGGTAGGAAGATTCAGAAAAAAACGGACTGAATTTGTAAGAAAACATCTGTACCTTGCGTAAATGAAACCATTGCCTGCCTGTGTACCATAACTATCTAAAAAATCATCGATTTTTCATCTAAAATTATCCAAAAAAATACCAGAAGAAGATTTGAGCACTGTTGGTCAAAAATGACCATAGACACAAGAAAAAAGTAATTTTTGTGAAAAAAAAAAAGGTAGTTTTTAGCTGGTGCCTGATGGTGTTCTCATGCAGATTTTCAAGGTTATCATCCTCAAAATGAGACCATGAGTGCACAGAGACACAGGCACATAGATATAAACATTCAGAGAGAGAAGAATCTGTAGCCCACTTGGCTGGTTGGTCGGGCCGTTTGTGGGGCAACAATGATTTAAATACAGGTGAATCAGTCTACTCATCTGAATGATGCTTAAGAACAGAAGGGGCAAGGAAATTGTCCAGTGATCTTGCTGTTTGAAAGTAGCTGTTCTTACATTGCAAATGTGATATGGCAAATGATCATGAAGCTGGAATAAGATGTTTTCACACATGCAGTGTATTTTCCAGACCTCTCACCTTTATACTACGACTTGTTTCATTCAATATAATGCACCTTGTCAGTGATTCCAATAAGTTTGAAGTATTGAAAGATTCCTTCTCAAAAAATTTATCGGATCAAAACCAGAATATTTTTATGATGAAATTTAACTGAAGATAATGTAAAGTAAAGAAGTCAGAAGATACTTTGGTGACTGAATAATGCTGTTATGAATTCAGTTGTATACAATGTTTTGTCAAAAATGCTGAAAACTTTTGTATCATCTAATACTTACTGATATATTTTGGCAGATAAGACAACATTTGAACCATCTAAAAACACCTAATGGTTGTCCTTCAAGCCAGATACAAAAACAGTGAGCTAAAACCATGAAATTCAGACTGAAATAGGTATCGTCTTATCTAAAGGTCACTTCATCTGTTGGAATACATGCAAACTAATTTTTGATATAATTCTAGGCAGAGTGCATAGATATTCTGATCTAAAGCACAAGTGCTGATCCGTACATGGATAATCCTGTCATTTTTCACAGGTAGTAGTAATAATAATCAGTATAATAGCATCAATTGAATGTTAGATATTAACTATCCATTAACAAAAACTATCAAGTATAACATAATCTATTTATCAAATAAAGATCTATTTCAATGTTAAAGATTGTAGTTGAATATTGACCAAATTTTTTTTCATCTTAAAAAAATATAAAAATACATCCAACTTTTACTTTTATACATTGGCTGATTTTTTTAAGCTGTTAAGATTAGAGACACAAATGATCAGGTATCAACGTTACATTTTTCAATTTTTTATCTTTATATGGAGAAGATCTACAATGTTTTTGAAAGCCAGGCAACATTAGGAAACCTTGCTAATGATAATCATAAAGCTTCAGATGGTTGAAATAGTTTGTTCTTGATAAAATAACAAAGTATCTTAAAACTCAACTTGTAACAAAATACCTCACATGGTAGCATACATATTTTAATTTAAGACTGTCTATAAAACAGCATCAAAATAAAATCCCAGTGGTACAATAGCCATATGCGGATAGAGGGAAAGTTATCCAAAATGTTACTTAAGTAGGATATAAGTGAATGATGCCAATCTTCCCTGAGTATATAGCAAGTCTGTGTTCCAGCCAATATGGCCTGATTTGCATTTCAAGACTGCAAGAAAAAAAAATAAAAAAATAAAAAATAAAGAAAAGGCCCTAGAGACGGATCGTGTATCTATACACAAAACACTGAATTTTCATTCCATTCCATTCCGTAGACAGTTCACAGAAGAAAAAAAATTTTCTCACTATATATGTATATATATATATATATATATATATATATATATGTATATATATGTATATATATATGTGTGTGTGTGTGTGTGTGTGTATATATATATATATATATATATAAACAAACATACACACACATAACAAAAAATGAAAAAGTGGGGGGAAAAACTGTTGAGTAGAAGCCATTTGCAAAGAACATATTTGTTCTGTTTAAAGCCATCTATGTAGGATTTTGGTCTAGTTTCACAGTCACAAAACATGGTTCAACCTGTGTTAAACACTTGCCAACTGTTGAAGTGTTGGAAACAGACAACTATCAAAATGCAGTAAATATGATTTAGGGCGATTAGATCTCTGCAAAGGAGCCAAGAGGGAGTTTCTATATGCAATTGGTCTGCTCTATATATGTTATGTATATATGCTTATGTATATGTGTACATAAACATAATATGTTTTGCAAATTTCCCATGTATTCTATGCCATCATATTAGAAAAAAAGTGAGCACCTCTGCATGGAGAAATAAATACAGTTTGATTTTAATGATTTTATATCTTTTGGATGAACCTAAGCAGACGCCTGGGATGCAATGGTTTCAGGGGTGCACTCCGAAATTGAAAATACAATCAAGGGTGCATGAAATCTTGGTAACAGCCCTGGTATCTATGAATGTATTGTATGAGACCATTTAATACAAGGACATGTGTAAGCCTTATTTCCACTCTAAGACTTGGAAATTGTTCACAAATAAGTATGAAATATGCTAATGTATCTATAATATAAACAAGAAAAAGAACAGACCATTCAAAACCTGCAACATTATTTACACAATTTTTGGCAACACTGTTCCTGTAATAAAACTACTGTTTCCAATAGATATTTCAAGTTAATCCCCTTTTAAAACATCTGAGAGGAAGATAAATTTTCATGGCATCAAAAATAAAACAAAAAATATTGTCCAAAATGCCATGTAATCCATTGGGAAATGAAAAAATCATAAATCATTAAGTAGTGGATTTATTGATGTGCATAAAGATATATATGTTATATATATATATATATATATATATATATATATATATATATATATATATGTATGTATGTATGTATGTATGTATGTATGTATGTATGTATGTATGTATGTATGTATGTATGTATGTATGTATGTATGCAGTGGTCCTTCATTAATATGAATTTGATTAAAAATCATAGATTATGAATGTTTTTTTAAAATCTTTATGTTAACCTTTCGTGTTTATGCACAAGAAAATGCATATCTGAATTCAATGAGTATATCAGTGCATCCTTCTGATAGACATGTACTGAGCTACAATGTGAAACCTAACCAAAAGATTGACTCTCAAACTAAGGATAAGGGCATATCATGCTTATCATTACATGGAGAGACCGAAAGTATAGTATAGTATACTGGAGGGGAGTCAAAGATATCATAGAATCTATTAGAAAAAAGATGGGCAGGCCACGTTGCAAGAATACCAGACAACTGCTGAACATTACAATTCGCAACAAGGATCCCTTGTGATCAAATGCAAAATTGTGGCCGACAGAAATTATACTGGTGACACAATGTCTGCGATACAGATATCTGGCAAATATTTAGGAAGGTGTATGGCAAGTTACTCATGGAACTGAAACATAGAACCTAACCAAGAGACAGACCTGCAAACTGAGAAGCATGCAACGTGCGCATGAGAGAATCATGCTCGGCCTTACATGGAGAGATCACAAGACAGCACAGTATACCAGGAAGAAAATGGGAGTCCGAGACATCATGAAATCTATTAAAAAAACTTGAATGGCAATGGGCAGGCCATGTTGCAAGAACGGCAGACAACCGATGAACATCACGACTAAGAACATGGATCCCCAGAGATCACATGCAAAACCGAGGCCGACAATACAAGATGGAGAGATGAACTAGACAAATTCAGAAAATACTGGTTCTGCGACTCCCATGATAGAGTATTGTGGCAAATCCTGGGGAAGGTCTATGTCCAATGACTGATGATGATGATGATGTCCAACGACAAATGTTAAAAGGATACTGCTGCTACTGATGATGATGAAATATTGTCCAAAAGTTTTGGATCTTGTGTTTTTGACCATATTTTGCCCATCATCAAGATCAGGGAACAAAAATCAGTCAATGTTATTCATTTTCTAACTTTTTAATTACTTTTAAACTTGGCATTGTAAAATTTGTATGTTATAATTATATAACACAGGAGGCTACATACTAGAAAAATACTTCATTTTGCTGAATGTATATGTCAGTTTTCCTGATAAATTCAAAATCCTAGTGCCTCAGCTTATTTAGTTTAGGGTTTCTTGATTTTATAAAGGCTTTGAAATTCTGAAGCTTTCTATTTCAACAATTATTTTACGTAGTATGTGCATATCATTAGTGAGTATTTGGCATATATTAGTAGAAATATCAGTGCCTAGCAGTCTATGTTCATTAATACGAGCAAAAATGGCATAGCATGAGAAATTTCTAATTTTAAAAGGGAGCATATTGTTGATCACTCTGAAGGGGAAATGAACCAGCTTTAAAAAAGTATTGAACCATGTGATAATACAATTCATTAATGGAGGAAAGGAAACCACTGCATCTTATTCAGGCCATCAGAGAGGAGGTGAATCCAATGGCATAATGTCAGTGTCAAATAGTATCAACAGTGAATATTCCACTTTTAACAGGGAACCATATGATCGTACAATTCATTAATAAAGGAAGGAAACCACTGCATCTCATTCTGGGCCATCTGAAAGTTGCCTCCATGTAATGAGATAGGAAATTGCAAAAAAATAATCTATCACAAAGCAGCAGATGTGGTAGAGTGTGTATGAATCATCTTAAGAATAGTAGTACAATATCTTCATCACATGGGTTATTAAGACTGAGAGGCCAGAAGAAAACTGCTTTTTAAACAAGTCAGCATTCAAAGAGTTTTTCAGATGGTTGAACTCTTAGTTGTTTGTGTTCTGGCCGATCCATCCTATAGCTTTCTTCAAGTATATTATCTGAATGTGATGGTTAACAGAATTTTTTCTCCTATGGTAGCAACATTTATAATTCATAGATAATATATCACATTCGGGTAGTACTCCTGAAGAAGCTGTAGGATGGATCAGCTGAAACGTATTAACAACACAAACAACAAGGAATTCAATCGTCTGAAAAACACTTTGAATGTTAATGACCCTTCTAAAACTATAGACAGTTAGTTAGCATTCATCATAGAAAACAGTGGGCAATTAAGATGATGGACAAACCCATTGCAGTTATTCAAATGTGTCCTCATTTGTTCAATTTTTGAACAGTGGATGCTGATGGGTGTGGTGATTGTCTAACCAAGAAATTTGTTTGAAACAGCTGCAGTCTTCCATCAAACATGGTGGATTTTGGGTTATGGCGTGTGGAGCAATGTGGAGCACTGGTGATTTCATGGAGCGTGTGGGAAATATCTAAACTAATTCCATTAATTTGATAGAGGCACATGAAAATAATTATCAACTCAGAAAAAAACTTGTAAACCTTTGGATGTAATCAAAGTCAGAAGAACAAATGTGATTTAAGTAATCTACTATGCAATGGATTCATGAATTTTGAGAAATTGCTTTGAAGATATGTTAACAATGATAGTGGGCATGATGGAATCATCATCATCATCATCATCATCATCATGAAAGATATGTTCACAATGCTAGTGGCCACATTAGTATCATCATCATCATGAAAGATATATTAACAAAGATAGTGGCCATGTTGGAGTCATCATGATGATGAAAGATATGTTCACAATGATAGGGGCCATGTTGGAGTCATCATCATCATCATTAGCCATTTACAGTCTATTGTTGAACATAAGCCTTCTGAATGATTTGCCAGTTTTTTCACTCCTGTGTGTCATGGTGCCAGAACATTCTGATTTTGTCCAGATCACCAGGCCATCTTACTTTTTGCTGCCTACACTTTTGTCTTTAGTCGATTGATACTTATTATAGTTTTTTTTACACGAGCATAGTACTTGTCAAAAAATAATGAGATCATTTACAAATTGATCAGTATTTCTGCTTAAAAGACATTCATGTCTGCTGGCACTCTTCTAGGCGGGGAAGGCAAAAGAGGGGCAAAAAGGGTATATTCAGAATATATCTTAGTGGCTATACTGTTATACGATACACATTCTGCCCACTATTTATAGTGTAAGTAAGTACAGCCCACTGTAAGATCCGCATGTCAAATGGTGTACTTGACTTAATGAAGACGCATGACCTAACCTCAGGATAACACGGTGGAGTGAACTCCAGCTAATAATAATAGTCTTTCTATATGAGAACATCGTTGGGCTTACATAAAAAAACTGTACCGCACCATTATCGTTTATTGACTACATTGTTCAAATTTTTAAACCTCTCATCCTCTGTGAAGGCTTGATACAGGGTGGGGATGGCGTGGTGTTGGTGTCGGTGATGGGGATGCCCATGATCAGAATATCTGTATATTCTAATTAAGAATAAAGTTTTGCTCCCCAGAATTAGTGTGGTATCTGCATGCTCATTGAAAAGTTTTACACATACATAACGGCTTTAAACACTAAACACATTAAAAAACTTATTCAAAAATCTTTTTGTATCACTTCAGTCATTTATTTCCCAAAATCTGTTGATGTAATTTATGTAATTTTCTTCTGCGTTTTTTTGTTTGACATACTCTTTGTTATTATGGTACTATGTGTAAATTTACTTTTGTTGGGATCATCAATTGTATACTATGTAACTGTTTAGGGGATTTTAAAAACAGAACAATTTATCAACATGGCACCCTTGCAGTGTTGATCAAGCACCACCTCCCTTTTAGCTATGATTTTAAAATATAGCTTATGTCATATTTTATCATAATGTATAGTATATGGATGTAATTTTATACTACACATTTGATATTTTTGACACAAGGCTTACTTACATAGGTTACCCCAAAAATGTAATGTAACGATGGAGGATCAGTAAGTATAACAATAGTGGTGACTTGCTGTTTGTGTCACTTCTATTGAGTGTTCACCCCTGTGAATATTTAATCTGTTGTATCAATTCTAATCTCAGACAGCATGCAAACCAACTTATGATATCATCTTAAAAACTAATTATACAGAAAAACTTCTTCAAATTGATTCTCTACCCACATATTCAACTGAAGAATTTGACAATGTTTTTCCATTGATATATATATATATATATATATATATATATATATATATATATATATATATACATGGATACACATTGTGTTATATATGTATGGATCTGAGAATATGGCATTCTATCCACTACCCATGCCAGTCAAGCTCAAAGTGTTGAAATCAATAATATCAGACGAATGTGAAAAAACTTCTGGCCACAGGAACATCCTTACAGACTGTGAATATTCTGTAAGAAGCTACATGTGGAGACACAACCAGGTGCTAGAGAGGTCCTTGTTGAGCCTCTAAAAAGATGTGAAACTGCAAATTACCACATTTCTGTGAAGGATAGAAACATTCTATGATGTATTTTCAGTAAAAAAAATACAAAATGTTATTTAGTCATAAGAATTAGAAAGTCAGAGGGCTTTTGAAAATGTCATGTCACTTTTTTAGCTGAGATTATGTTAACTGATCAGTATCTTGACATTGTCACATGAAAGCTTGATTTAAAAAAGATCTGCATAACCGAGTTAAACAATTCCTTTTGAAGAAAAAGTAGACTGGGCTCATGAATGTAAACTGAAAAAGACTGGGAACAGAATGTAGAAAATATGTCTGGAAAATAAAAGAAATTCTCGGGGGAGTGGGATATTTAGGATTTATCATTCAATCAATACTTGGCATACCATGCTAAATTTAGAATTACTACATTGGAAAGGGAAAATATATTGAAAAACTCCAAGAGGCTACATTTGCATGGGACTTACACAAAGAACAAAAAAAATATCTGGTGATATCATGAGGTATTGCTGAGGAGCCCTATGTCAATGATAATGATGTTTCAACCTTGAATACAAGCCAGAGGAATAGCAGCTATTTTTATAGCAGTAATCGTATGGAAGTCTAAAACACTGTAGTATCTGAAAAAAACTCATGGAAGTTGCCTGAAGCAACTATTCCCAGCACTTGACTAAATCTCCTGTTTACAGACACTTGAAAGTGAGTTCAATTCTGCCTCATTTCTTGACAACTGAGTTTGGCTGTTCTCCTTTAACGAATATTTTCATTTTCCCCCACTAGACTTTTGTGTACCCACATCTGCTGCTTTCAAACTTACCTTGTCCTCTTTGCAGTCTTTCAATGCAAATTCATTTTCAGAGTCTCCCATCTAACCTCACCCATTTCAAAGTAAAATTTAAAAAAAAAAAAAAGAAGATTTAATTCATTTTTATACTATTTCCCACAGTGGGAGAGAGAGCACAGTCATCTGTCTCTCACTGTCAAAGGTATGATTGCTTTTGTCCTGGAGGGACATGACTATTGGTTAGAGGGCCATTATATACCTTCCATCCAGATCACACAGCTTAGAGTGTACTATTGAGTTCATAGCAGAATTTGTCTAATGAAGAGTTTCCCATACTCTTTGCTCATACAACCTTCTGTGTGTGAGGCAGACATGCTAACCATCACATCATCTGAGCAGACATTGAAATTTTTAATTCTAACTGCATGATGACAAATAAGAGGACAAACGAACAGACATATCAATTATTACAAATTAGATTTTAAACTTCTAGAAAATTTTGGATGTGACTAATTTTGGACAGTTGAGAAATATTCCATTTGGATTTATAAAGGTAAGTACAGGCACAGGTTCAGGGAGTGTCTAAGGGGTGGGGACATATCAGCTTAAAATTCTGGATCAACCACTGATGTAGCAATACTTTTGTAATATGATTTCTGCTTTTAGAATTTAAAAGATACCTGTGGATCAGTTAAAGACAGCTGATAGATAAAGCAATAATGCTTTACTGGTCTCATCTCCAAGTGAAGCAGATAGAAGGAATTCAACCGCGTCAGCCGGCCTAGTCCAGGACTCAATGGGGATGAAAAGCAATGATGATATGCCATAACCAATCATGATAAGAATTTCCAATTTTTGCTATCTGAATCAAAAACGTCATACAGGTTCTATTAGTAACTCATTAGTAACCAATGTCTTCTGACAGCATGCCATGTTGGGGGTGATGAATCAAAAAAATTGGAAAAAATGGTTGATCGAGCAATAAGTTACTCCCCTTGCCTTTTGCTGGATCCTTAAACAGTTTGAATTAAAAAAAAAAAAAAAACAAATGGTCACAAGCTAGTGATCAGTTCAGCATAAAATTACATTGTAAATTGAACCCCTTCACTAAAAACAAATTAAGGGAGAATTTACAAAAAAAAAAAAAAAAGAAAAAAACTTTTTCCTAGATATAAGGAGTAAATGTAGAAAATTTCAGCCTTCAAGCTCAATTGGTGTGTTCTGTATATGTGATACATGTATAGCTAGCCAACCAGGCTGACTTGTAAACTAAAGAAACCGATTTAGACAGTTTTGATTGACGGTTTCTAATATGTACATTCAAAGTATGTTGATATGAGATTTTTCTGGATACCAGAACAAGTTAAAAATCTCATATCAACATACTTCGAATGTACTTATATGACATTTTTAATTCAGATAGCAAAAATTGGATATTCTTATCTTGATGGGTTGCAGCATATCATCATTGCTTCTCATAACAAAAATAATAGTACACAGTGCACAAGACTATACGCTAAATGTGGAAAGGAAAAAAATTGTTCCTCTGATGAAGGCTTATACAAATGATGAAGTAATCATTTCAGGGTCAAGGTTCAAACACACACTCGCTCACTTATATATACATATACATATATATATATATATATATATATATATATATGTATGTATACATGAATATATGAGCTTCTTGATATGTTTCCCGCCTTTCTAATGTAGATGTACCAAGTAAGCTGGAATTGGCAATAACAATTCAATATATTACTTGGATAAGAAATAAATCACGCTTTAAGCACCAGTTCCCAATCAAACACTGAAAATAGACATCAATGAGCCAGTTAAGATGGGTGACCACTTTGGAACACCAGGTACTGTAAGCATGTATTGCTCACACGAATGCATGTGGGCCCCCACAGTAGAATTGAAACATTCTGCCCTCATAGGGAGGTAGTTAAAAAAAAACTACTTGGAGAAGAAATATATTATGTAGGTATTTCTTCAGTAATCTTCTTGTAAATCATATTTGTCATCTAAAGGAAATGTTAACTCAGAGCAATAGAAAGTTAGGAATAACTCTTAGTGATAGAAAAAGATCAACATGGATCTGAGAGAGGACCACGGAGAGAGATATCTTACAAGTAATTAACAAAAATGGAAATGGGCACAGCACATAGTGAGAGGGGAAACCAGATGGAGCAAGAGACTAAAAGATTGATGCCTGTTGGACAGTAAACCCAGCAGAAAAAGACCAGACACAAGATGGAGGGACGTAAGACATGACAGAGACTAGTGCAATCACAGTTGTCATAGAAGGAAATGAAAGGCTTTTGTCCAGCAATGGACTTATGATAGCTGATAATACATATACGTATATAATTATTAAAGAAATAAATGCATTTTTATCATTTTAAAGATGTCTATACATGGATAATTGAGAAAATTATCTGAATATACATTTGTGCACATTATGGTGTTTGGAATATGCTTCACGTGTAAAGTACCATTCTTTACTCTTCTTATGTGCATATATAAAAATGTATACATATCTTTGAACATAAATCACAAACATGTACTCAAATGATTGTGTACATTCATGTATTACATATGTAGTTTCTAAGCATTAATTTATATATATATATATATATATATATATATATATATATACTAATATTTTCATATGTATGATTATATATATGGAATTGCAGAAATATGTATTTAATTTCATTATATCTACTAATGTATAATTATAAACATAAATACATAAGTGTGTGTTTTTGTGAATATAGATAATTGTACATACAGGAATATGTAATTATATCTATCTACATATGTATACGATTGTATACTTGTCTGTATGCGTGTGCGCGAATATATATATATCTTAATGCCTACATACATAAGCATAGTAAATATCTATTTATGGAGATTTACATTAATCCCTTTCCCTATCAAATCTTTATGTATATATATATATATATATATATATATATATATATATATATATATATGAATGCAAATCATGTGTATGCATCTGTGTGAATAGATGTATAAATGCATGTATCAATGCAGAAGATGAGTGAATATCATAGTTTGATTTTTAATCATATGCATTTTAACGAGAGCTCTGAATAGATGGAAGTCTAGATGAGAGAGAGTGTCTGTCACTAAAAGCCAGAGGCAGGGCCTGGAGGTAAAGAAGAGAGAGAAAGAACAGGTCTGGGTAATCACTCAATAGAAACAGTCATGTGACTTATGTCACTTGGCAACAGGCTGTGTTTGAGGCGATCAATTTAAAAATTGGTAAAAGGGATGATCATTCAATAAGTTACTTCTCTCAAATTTTGATGGGCAGTGATCACTAAAAAAGTCTGAATTTACAAAAACCAAGTGGACACAAACTAAGAGGTCAATTTTGTATAAACTTACATTAAAAATTGACACCCCAAACTAAAAATCTATTTAGGGGAAGGAATACACAAGAAACAAAAAAATATTCTTTCAGGTATAAAACATGAATTATCAAATCTTAATTTTGAGCCAGCCAGCCAGCCATACTAACTTGAAAACTGAAGAAACCTATGCTGATAGTTATGGTGGCAGTTTTGCTTGACGGTTTCTAATAGAAGTAAAAGCAGAAATGATAAGGGTTCCTCATATCCTTTCCTTGCAGAGCATAATAACAACAAAATCTCAAGGGTCAATTTCATAAAGCAGTGACAGCAAAATTATCATGAAGAACATGTACTTGGAAAATTTTGTAATTAACCCAGGCAGAAAATAGACTCTCCTGATGTCTGCACATGTATGTATGTATGTATATAATATATATATATATATATATATATATATGAGCATGTATGTGTGCATACATATATGCACACATGCACATATATGTATAATGTATTTATGAATCTGCAATGAGGGAATCCAGTTATATTTAGAGAGGAAGAAGAAAATTATCTCATATTTGTCTAAGTACAATTACTATGATCTTTTCATGAAATTCCAATTATGTGGAAAAATCCGGAAATAAGATTTGTGGCGGGACGCAAAATAGATTACAGTGTTGTTGAGAAAAATCAAAATTTTTTACAACACTGAACATTAGCGTGTCCTACATTTGTACTCTGGTTGCATCTACTGTAGAAAATGGAGAGATCATAGAAGACCATGGAGGTAAGAACAGAGGAATAGGAGGAAAGTAGGAGAAAAAAGGAGGAGGAAAAAGGATAGGAGGAAGAGGAAAGGTAAGAATCGAGGGAGAGGAGGAAGATAAAAAAGGAAAATAGGAAGAAGAGAGGTGAGAGCAGGAAGAAAGAAAAAGAGGAAATTAGGAAGAAAAAGAGAGGGAAGAAGGTGGAAGAGGAAATGAAGAAGGGAAGCATGAGGATAAAGAGAGGAAGTTAGAGGAAGAAGAGGTGAAAATAGGAGGAAGAGGAACAGGAGAGGAAAAAAAAGAGAAAGATGAGGGGGGAGAAAGGGGAGAGGAAACAAGGGGGAGAAAGGGGAGGGGAGAAAGGGGAGAGGAAAAAGGGGGAGAGGAGGGGAGAGGAGGGGAGGGGAGAGGAGGGGAGAGGAAAAGGGGGGAGAATGGGGAGAGAAGAGAAGGAAAGGAGAAGGAAAGGAGAAGGAAGAGAAGGAAAGGAGAAGGAAGAGAAGGAAAGGAGAAGGAAGAAGGAAGAGGAGAAAGGAGAAGGAAGAGGAGAAAGGAGAAGGAAGAGGAGAAAGGAGAAGGAAGAGGAGAAAGGAGAAGGAAGAGGAGAAAGGAGAAGGAAGAGGAGAAAGGAGAAGGAAGAGGAGAAAGGAGAAGGAAGAGGAGAAAGGAGAAGGAAGAGGAGAAAGGAGAAGGAAGAGGAGAAAGGAGAAGGAAGAGGAGAGAGGAGAAAGAAGAGGAGAAAGGAGAAAGAAGAGGAAAGGAATTAAGGGTAGGAGAAGAGGTGGAAGAGGAGAGGAAAAAGGAAAGGAAAGGAGAAAAAAGAGAAGGAAAAAGAAGAGATGAGAAAAATCAGAAGAAAGTGAAAAAAAAGAAAAGGCACGCAGAAGATCAGAAGGACGGTGTGTGTGTGTGGGTGAACAAATGAGAAGGCATAAGACGGGGATGAAACAAAGTAACAAGTAGCTAAAAGAAACCCTAAATATGTTAGTTATTATAAGGTAATTCATGTGGGATTATAGCCCACTCAAATATGAACCGTTATCATTTTTATTATTAATTTTTTTCATGATGCTATTCAGCTGGATCTCACTAATCTTTCCCAAGCCACACCATCTTCTTGTTCTAGTAATTCCAATAAAACCCAGACTTGTAGGCGTAGCTAGAGATTCAGGGTGGATTGGGGAGACTTTGGCTCGGCTCCTTGAGGAGCCCCCTCCAACATTCATTGAGATTTGTCAGTAGAAATGCAGTAGGTGAACTACTATTTATAATTCATAAAGCCTCAAGGCCTCCCTCCACTGGGGGCCAGGGGATGTTTTCAAATAGCCTTACTCCTCACACTCAGCAACACCTCTAAACCCCAGACTGGATAACTTTTATCACTAAATGACTAAAAGTATTTCAAAGAATAAATAGTTTGAACATTTTAAATATTAAATCATTTGAAAGAAAAACTCAGAAAACTTTTAGAAATTACCATATTTCCTGGTGTTGAATATGCTATTCTCCCCACCCCTGGAATGAGACCTTAAAATTTACCTTGCATCTTGCAGGGCAAAGGTTACTTGTTTCATATGCCCATTCTAACCCTAGAGGAAGGTAATCTATGCTAGATAATATCCAGAACTCCTGTATATGACCTATGAATGAAATGTATAAACTGTTCTTAGTAGAGAGTAGTAAATAAGCTGAAGTATGATAAATAATATACATAATCACAAAAATTCACTTCTCCATCAGTATACTATGGTAGGCTGGATGTAAATTCTGGGTGTAAACTTACTGTGTTCCCATATTGTAAGAGAAAAGTGAAAAAATTCAGACTGTAGGTGATCAAGAAGATATACATGCTAAGCCACTCACAAAACATCTTGGCGAGGTATGTGAGAGTGTTGAGATATTCATTTTATGTTCATTCTCCTTTTTAAAAAGTAAAGGTGCATCTTGAGGCTGGAGCTTCCTTGACAGAAGGAAATATGGTATTAAGTCATAACAGTGATAGAGGGAAGTTTTAATATTTTCCACCGGCACCACAAAAATTAACAAGACCATTCATGACAGAGTGGGTGATCATATGACAGTCAATCTCTTATATTTAAAGACAATCAGAAGTTTACACAATAACAATTTGACTCTTTCAGAGGTGAATCTATGTTTTTTTATACCCAAGGAAAAACTACCAAATTTATTGTAAGTGTTAAAATTTATTCAAAGAAATATGCAACATATCACTTTGGTAAAATTGATATTATGATATTATTGGATAGATAGGCATAACTATTTTAGTAAAATTTATTATACTCTTTATTTTGGTTGTAAGATATAAAATGACCTTTTTCCTATTATTTCATACTTTTGAAGATCCAATGTGAATAAAGATAAAATTTGTTATTAATGGAGAATTTTGAGCTCTTTACAGCAATGCTGTCTATCAGTGAAGATTTTTATTAACATAGTTTCAAATTTGGACATAATGGTGCTCAAGCTGCTAATAATGTCAACTAAGCATTTGGAGTGAGCTCTACCACAGTGCAAACTGTTGTTAGTTCAGTAATTTCATGCCTGGAAATATGGATACCAATAATAAATCTTGATAGAGCCCTAAATCTGTTCTTAATCATCATGAATTATCAACAGCAGAGGCCAATGAGCAGTAAAGAATCGTTGGAGCATTTCTGAAAACTCTAAGACTTCAACAGTAGCAATATCACATCATCTTGAAGCAATGGGAAAGATTAAAACATTGGAAAAAATGGACCTCACACGAAATGAAAGAAATGTTACAAGACAGTTCCAGATCCCATTCCTCTCAACTGACTGTGTTAAAGCTTAGAGAATTGGAATATGAAGTCTTGTAGCATTATCTGTATTCACAAGACAGTTCTTCTATGGATTATCTTTTGAAGCATTTATCTGTGATAAAAGGTTCAATAATAGAGATGTCATAATTTCTGCTTTTACTGAAGTTATGATCAGTAAACTTTAAAAAATTCATAGAGATTACGTATTAACATTAGTGGATAGTAATAGAAACTATGGAAGTACACTTGTAAATCTCCAAGTCTATAAGAATCAGCAGAACCAGGGAAATAATAGGAAATATCTTCAAGTCATTTATAGGTTAGTTGATTAAGCTATGAAAATTTTTGTGAACTTAATGAAATAAAAACAGGTTTGGTTAATAGGAACCGCCACATGACAGACATCTTTTTGGCAACATGCCGTCTTAGGGGTGATCAATGAATGAGCCACGTCTTTTGCATTTTGTTGTGCAGTCATCACTAAAAAACCAAGTATTACACAAACTAAAGGATCAATTTAGTATAAACTTACATTCCAAATTGAACCCCCACTAAAAACTATCTAAAGGGGGAATTCAAAAAGAACAAAAATGTTCTTTTCAAGCAGAAGGAGTAAATGTTTAAATTTTCATCTCTCTAGCTCCATTTGTGCAGCCTGTATGCATAATACATACATAGCCAGCTGGACCAGCTTAAAAACTGAAGAAACCTGCAGTGACAGTTTTGGATGATGATTTTTAACACGTGGCTGCAAATTGCAAAGACTACAACTTATATTTAAAGTATATTGTATAATGGTGGTAAGAAATGTTTCATTTGTTTTCTTTTTTAAAGTTTCATCAAAATTATTGCTTTATTATTGACCCTAGAGGAAATATTTTGTTAAGGGAAGTTCATTTAAAGTACATTAACTCAGGAGAAATATCTTTACTTAATGTAGTCAATTTACTTATCAGACCATCCAAAGATGATCCAGATAAAATCGGATCTAAATGTTGAGAGGAAAGAAAACAAGAAAATATAGATGTTAACAGAGGCGTAGCTGAAAGCTGGTAGGGAGGAGGCTATTTGAAAATGCCCGACCCCCCCCCCAATGGAGGAGGGTCCTTGAAAGCTTTATAAATAGTAGTTTACCAAATGAATTTCTACAGACATTACACAATAATAAGAATATATATGTACATACATAAATTGCACAAATAATATTTCAACCTTTGGGGTTGTTTCTTACCAATCAAATGATAGTGCATGTCTATTTATTAATTTTACTTTTTCATCAAATCTCATCAAATGTTGGAGGTGGGGGGGGCTTTCAAGGATCCAAGCCCCATCCAGGCCCCTAAATCTGAAGCTAGCTCTAGCTACACCACTGGATGTTAATCTTGAACAACTTTTTAACGTGATAAATGATACTATCAGTTTTTGAAACATTTTTACATTAGCACAAGACTACAGATCATTTTGTGAAACTATAGAAAATATATGATTTTAAACAAAAATATTATGAATATGCCAATCTAAAAAATTATATAACTACCTTGTTTTATGAATATAAAACATTTGAACTATGATGCTAGAACTAATTTGTTGTTTAGAAAAATATGGAAGAAGCTATACTCTATCAATAAATCTTGGGGCAAGTCAACCTGACTGGAGGGTATTTATTTCTGGGTCAAGACTATATTTTTCATTGGTCATGCTAGTGTCTTCAGGAGTTTAGAAATAATGAAACTGTGAGCGAACATATTTTTGCGATGAACACATTGATTTCTCCTTGCAATAAATATTGTCAAGGGGAATGATAAAAAAAAAAAAAAAAAATGTGTCACTGTAGATTACTCAGTCCTTAAGACTTTGTGTTTGAAGTTGAATTCTTGAATCCATTTTGATCCTCTGGTAAATCTAATGGTATCAGTGTTTGGGGAAAACACATTCTATGATCTGAACATTAACCTTAGACATGCCATATTTCTTCTGAGCAAAATTCTATCCTGTTGTTTCTACATTTGACCAAATGTAGCAGAGTTGTTCCAACAAAGCAGTCTTTGAGCCAGTGAGAAGTTTGGTCAACATACTGGACCTTGCACTTTTCACATGTTGAGACATCTGCCACACCTAGTGATACAGTTGAGCACCTCTGATTTGTGGCATTGTTTCATCCCATTGTGTTCAGATCTTCTGAATTCTTTGGGCACTCCATGGCATAACTCTTTTTTTAAGAGTTGTCTGAAGCTCACCATAGGATGTTCAGGAAAGATCTCTTTCATGCAAGGGTCCAAAACCACAATCCTCCACTGCTTACTGATGATACTTGAAAATGTGAGGTGAACACTACCCATTCAATTTTTTTTACCCCCCACAAAATGCTTCCCTCTTTAGGATGCTGTGTTCAGTGCTCCTCTTTCTGTACTGAGTAACAAATCTCTGAAAGACTTGTGTGTGGAGCTTATCTTGACTATCAGAATGCAAACTAGAGGAGAAAGGAATATTATCACAAAAATGACTGGGGTGGGATGAGAAGGGTACTAAGGACTGTGTTCTGTCCATAGGTTTCCTGTAGAGGTCACTGATGACTTTCCCATTCATAATGGCCGTCTTAGTATCTAAGAAGGTTGTTGGATAAACTGAGAAGAGTCATTACAATTCAAATGTAAGCCACTTTCCTTGGATTAAGTACCTGATGAGGGCTGGAGAATAGATCAGCCAAAATGTTGTGCTGATAACTTAGAAAAAAAATCTAAGGATGTTGAAAGGAAATAAGTTTAATTTAATCAGGGGTGCATGAGAGCAGATCCCTCTGCCTTCTTGGCAAAGGGAGGAGGAGGGGGGCTATGTGCCATATAGGATAAAGGGAAAGTGTAAGACATACTGAAATAAATATTTATTTCTTATCGCCAATTGAATAAATATTTTCTCATAACAGCAAAAAAGTTTCCACTATAGAATAGAATCTCTGAATTATTCATGTTTTCTGTACTATATAGGTTGAAAAATTAAAAAAAAAAAAAAAAAAAAAAGAAATTTTATCGCTCAAATCTGTAGAATAGCAAACTTCTGTGTTTTGTCAAATTCATTTCCTCTCACAATATGAAATGAATAAGTTGTCATCATTGTCTTTTGATCTTCAGCTGAAGCCATAGAATATGACAAAATTGTTCTTGCCTGAACTCTTTCGGAAAGTCACTTGTAGACAATTAAGTGTTGCAAAATTAATCATTTATGAATTGATATCTTATTCCATATTTCTCTTCACATGCTAAATGAACAACAGAAATTTTGGTATCAGTTCATTTCCTATGTCCACTCGAGTTGTTATTCTAGGAGGAAAATAGCATATTTTCATAATCCAAAGGAATCACTAATTAATGAATGGAAGTTCTTTAATTATTGATGAACTACAGAAAGTGTGAGAAAAAAAAATCTAGTCAGATGTCAGTGTCCTGTGAGCCATCTTACATCTTTTATAATTTAAATGGTATACTTTGAAAAATTCAAAATAAAATTAAAAAAAAGATCAATTTTTTTTTGAAAATGCTGTATCAAGTTAAAAAAAAGATTTTCCAGATAAAGAATCCAATATCCAAACACCATCATCATCATAATTTTTTTTTTCAGAAATTTTATACATCCCTTTATTGAAAAAACAAAAATAAAGAATAATATTTCTAGGATATCGAGAATAATTAAATATAAATAAGGAAAGGTTGAAAGTAAATAAAAGGAAAACGTGAAGGGGAAAACTTAATTTTTTTTCACAATAATTATTGAATACAAAGCATGCAGAAAGTGCAATGGTAGTACTTCTAAGTGTCAGACAAAATATATTTTAACATGTTAATGGCACACAACTTATCTTACAGTAATGTAAAAAATAAGACATTGATATTTGTGTTTAACTTTTAGTGTTGAAATTCACATTTATATCTTCCTTTCTCAATGTGCTACTTTATATTACAATTTGTGAAAGGATATATATATATAAAAAATCATTTATATCTTATGTTTATTTTCCCAACAAATGGAGGGGTTTTAGAGACATAACCTAAACTAGAAAATAACAAGTATAAAATTTAAAAAATATATTTGAAGAATCTAACAGATATTTGCCATTTTAAATTTTCATTTAATTTATACTTAAATATGATGTTCATTTAAAAGGGCAAGAAGATGGCTTGATTTTAATGTTCCTAGTTAGTTTCTCTTTGAAATTATAATAATTGAATAAACAAAAGTTATCTAATTTCAACTCCTGAAATATCCAAAATATTATTGGTATAAAAAGAAATCAGGGGAATTCCAATTAAAAACATTTTTACTCAGTTATTTAATAGAAAGAAAGAAAGTAGAATGAGTATGAGAGATGAGATTGTACGTGTTGCAATTACTGGTACGTATGAAAAGAAAAATGTTTTTAAAATCTAAGATTAGAACATTGAAACCCAAACTCTATGTGGTACCCTAAAAAACATTGGATAGAAATGGTAAAAGAGAGAAAAGATAGCTGAATCCTTTTATTCTAATGAATTGCAAAAAACAAAATAACTTTATGAGTCAACTCGTTATTCTACTGGTTGCTTTTGTTGTTATCACACCGTGTCAGTCGATCTATTCTATAGCTTTCTTCGGATATACAGGGTATTTCAAGCATTGGATATACAGTGTGTTCCAGAAAGGATGTTACAGGAATGTTTCAGTTGGTCTATTCTATACCTTACCTTGGATGTACTGGATGCTTTAAAAAGGTTGTAACAATCATTTTGACAACTTGTATTCAAAGTACTTTAAATCTAAAAGCACTAATTATGAAAAGATTACAAAAAAGATGCTTATTACACACGTTTTAACTTTACAGTAGATCATGAAAGTGATTTCTTTTAACTTCAATGCAGGTTTGATTCATTTCATTGTGTGAATTGCTTTGGAAAATGACACAGCTGACATAGCACAAAGGAATGGATGCTCGAATGATACTAGCACATAATGCAATCATTTCAACTGCTGATTACTGTCCTCTGTGAGTATAGTGTTGCCTCAAATATTGTAGCAAAAAACTTATGCGCACATAAATTCTACCTTCTCATCCTTAGGGTCATGTTCATATGAAATACCCTGTATAATCCAAATATGCCATAGAATGGGT
>OY735243.1:17325061-17380061 GCA_963457665.1 Thysanoteuthis rhombus
TTTTTCAGAATAAAAATACATATATTGACAAATTTCGCTTCAAACAAGATGGCAGAGTTAGTTAATTTGTACACATTCAATTTCTAGACACTGTAATGAAATTTCAAAGGTAATATTTTTTCAATTATCTCTTATTAAGATTCAATAATAATATACTTATATTGTTTTATAAAGTTGATTTAAAATAATACACCTCTAGAAATGATTATTAAGGAAACTATTGTATCATTTAGCTGTGGAACTAGCCACATCTGTTAAAATCAAGGGAAGTAATCTAAATAGTTACTTCAAGGAGTTGGGTAGCTGAATAAAAAGGTAGGAAGGAAGAGAACAGAAAAGATAGTTAAATGAGGGTAGGAGAGAAAGGGGAAATAGGTTAGGGAGTTTACTGATGGGATAAAGAAATTTTCAGACAAAACTGACCAATGTTTGCATATGGGAAAAAAAATGGGAGAGAATGTGTAGATACAGACAAAGGATGAAAGAATATAAGGGACATGAAATAATCACAATTGTCAAGACAATGGAATTTCCACAGGTCCACTAATACTTATAATAGCACTATTCTAACGGTCATGTTAGCATAAATTCCAGACCACTGACAATCACTTTCTCTTCAATTTTGATTTCTTTAGTAAAATCATCAGGAATGCATTTACACTATACCTAAGTACATCAATAAGTTCATAGCCAAATGATGGAAAAAAAGGATTTGTAAGTAATATCTCTTTGAGATAGGAATGGCCAATATGGAATATAAAAATGGCTAATATGAAGGAGTGGCTTTTTGAGTCAAGATAATTGCAATTGGTATGGTAATATCTCTTTGGAATGGGACTGGCCAATATGAAGGAGTTCATTTTAGAAGAGCAAAAATATCACTCGATCTGTTGCTATGACATTCTTGACATTGCTCATGGTATGACTCAATATTTCGCAAAAGGTCTTTTCATTAGCAAAAATAGGATGAAAAAAAGTCTGAGACTTAGAACAAATTTCTCTCTTAATTTTCTAAGATGAGGAATTATCATTATCATACACTGATTTATTTGAATTTGTGTCCACATTCTTGTTGTTATAGTCACAAAACTTCAGCATGACTGCACTCATTTACCTTCTTCAGGTGTCTGTCATAGTTGGAAATCTACTCCAATTTTGAGACAAATCCTTAATTCAATTCATGGAGCAAGATTTTTCTCATTAAAATTAATATATATATATATATATATATATATATATATATATATATATATACACACACACACATGAGGGTGACAATTCGATAACAAGATAATTAAAAAAATTAGGATTTTGACGTATTGTGTTAAGTAGGTTCCCATCACTGTGGATTGAATAAACAAAATTCTGAGAACATTGCTGACGACGATAAGAAACCCCAGAGAGTATAATGGTGGGTATATTAAGACCATAACAACCAAGATGAGGATGCTAGTTTGGATAATTCAGTGTATAACATTGAAAATAATTCAAATTTTTCTCCTTTTCAAAACCACTATATATCTAATTTATTTATTTAAGGTAAAAACCACAATATTTCGATTGTTCTGATATAATCTTTGGTGCAAGTATTAATGCGAAGTTTTAATGAAACTGAAGAACACTAAAAACACGAACATTCCAAGTTGTTCCAATCAACATATAGTGACAACATCATTTATCATTCAACTATTGTCTACAATAAATTCTTCTTAGAGTGAATTTAGTAAGGAAGAAACTAGATCTAAACTCAACATGAATTCACACCCTAAAATGAAAATAAAATTGGTGTAACAGCTGAAACTGGATAGCTTTTCACACAACAAAAATATATTTACACTTTTGATAAATCAACCTTAAGAAAAGGTTGAACCAAAAAAAGGGGTGAGTGAGAGAGAAAGAGGGAGAAAAAGCTAAAAATGTGACTGTTCATAGACTGTCATTTTTAAAGTGAAGGAAATGATACTGTATAATCAGCAAGTATTCTTGGTACTTCTGAGAAATTTGTCATGAAAAATAAATAAACTGTAAGAGAAAAACATTTCTTGTTTGGTGCAAAACACGAGTATTAACATTTACTCTGGTTTTGAACTAACCCTGCCCAGAATTTCCCAGTCGCTACAAACAGTATACAGTCCAGTTCCAGAAAGCAATCCCCCCAGGCTGCACCTCACCATTGCACTTAAAGCGGTAGGGTTAGGTTCATTGCCTGATGTCTGGTGGTGTCCCAAAATGGGAAGGACTGACGGAACTGGACAATTTCCGGATCCACCCACACAAACACGTGAGGGTCCCCACTTTAAACTCAATATTGTGTCATATTTCACCCTTATGGGGAGGTGGATAAATGAATTCAAAACAAAAGGCATCAGTCAGAAGGACAACTACAGTAAATTAAATTTCAATTGTGTTCAGTCAAAAGGACAGCTCTGTAGGAGAGAAAAGTACGATTTTTTAAAAATCATTAATTATTCTGTTCTAAATAAAATCACAATAAAACTTTTATACATTAAAAAATATGAAAGAATAAATGAAAACATGAATTTATGACATCATTATGATTTGATAACTGGTTGTCAGGTAAGGGGTTAGAGAGCGCTTAAACTGAGCTGTCACTGTTCATAGTGACCCCTTGATACCTGGCTTCTATAAGGTTCCATCTTTCAAATCTTCTGTGAGAAAGCCTGATTCAGGGCAGGGCAAATGCCCCTTTTGCACCTCCACCATATACCCATGTCAGAAGGCACAGATTCTCAAATAGGAGACGGGGACCTTAACTCCAAGGGAAGGAATTTTAGCCAAGAAAGGAGAGGAACGTATAATGGTGAAAAAATCATTAGATAACAGTATGAAAAAGGGGAAGAATTGGGGAAATTAATTTTTGACGAGATATCATAGAATCCATTTTAGAAAACTCAAGTGGCAGCAGGAGACCCATGTTGCAAGAAGGTCAGACAACTGCAGGACATGACGTGGATCCCCAAAAATCATATACAAAACAGCATCCATCAGAAGATAGTGTGATGAATTGAGCCAGTTCAGAAAGTACAGGCTCCTCAATGTCCATGATAGAGAGGTCAGGTAAATCTTAGAAAGGGTGTATATCTAATGAAGGATCAGAAAGGCTGCTGTTGATGATTGACTTTCAAATTTTTTTTCTAGTGGCTCTTCATCACAACTTACTCTACAGTAGTGAGTACACAACAGAGATAATAAATAAAGAATAAGTTTCAGGTGAGACTTGGACTTGCATACCTTTTAAGTTGGAAGCAGCCTATCTACAGTAGTGTAACTGTTATTGTGTGCTATATTTGTTTTTATGTACACTAGTTATAATAGTAGTGAGTAAATGTTTTCAATTAAATCATTCCTTGTGACATGTGATGTATCTAGCACACGAAAGTTTGTAATGATTCAATAATTTTGATTAAACTAAGTTATACTTATTGAGTAAGTATATAAGGATTATATCCAATGTTTCAAGTATGTTGAAACTGTATACACAAGTAAAAACATACATTTTTTCACACGCTGAAATTATTAAATTCTCACTAGATTATTAAGCAGAGACTACTAACAGACTATTAGGTTAAAGGATAAGATATAAGGTCAATCTTGTTTTTACTTTTTAATTACTAAATAAATGTTTACAATACAATTATAGCATGTATCACAGATACATAAGGATCTGGAACACTCAAGTATACAAAAGAATTTTAATTTACAGAATGTTATATTTACCCTGTAAGTAAAGTAGACTTTTATCAAATATGCATACAGAAATTAACACTGATATGCCCTTCAGGTTTTAGAGTTGATATTTCCTTAGCCATCATTCTCCAGCATGACTGTTCAGGCAGTTGTTGATTTTTTTTAATGCAATGGACACCAGTTGTATTGAGAATTAGGTTTAATGTTATTTTTGTTTTTGGAAAGTACTAAATAAATATCTGAATGATGCATTTGATGCCTGATGCATAAAGCATCTGGAACACTATTGGGTAAGGAAGGGTATACAACCAATGGATCCTCCTGATAGTCACCTATGGAGCTGAAACATGGAACAACCAAAAGATAGACACTTAAGCAGAGAAAAATACAACATGCAAAAGAGAAAATCATGCTCTGCATCGTATAGAGAGATCACAAGATACCACACTATATTAAAAAACAAACAGGGGCCAGTGGTATCATAGAAAACATCAGAAGATTCAAATTGTAATGGGCTGATCATGTTGCAAGAATGTCAGACAACAAAGGGACATCATAACTCACAATGTGGGTCCCCAAAGATCATATGCAAAACTGCATCTGACAAAAATAAGATGGCGTGACAAACTAAACAAATTCAGAGAATACTGATTCCACAACACCCATAATAGAAAGGTGTGGTGAATCTTCAGGAAGGTCTATGTCCAATGATGGATGTTAAAAGGCTGATTATTATGATAATGATATTTGCTGTGTTAGTGAATCAGGATGTTAAATACTGAATGATTGTCTCAAATAAAATTGTTTTTACCAAGTGCATAAATGGTCTATATACCATACTGTAAGGTATATATAATTGAACAAAAAGAGCCATCAAAGATGGTGAAGGGTTCTATCCTTTTTCGTATTTGTATGTGTTTGTTTATATGTTTGTATTCCAGTCATCCCAGCCATACTGTTTTGTCTAAAGACTTGGAAATTGGCATAAGTACTCCACTAAACCCTTCTTTTAAGAAAAAAATAGCTTTTTTGACATTATTTGTGCATTATTTTGATGGGTTTATTAAGAACATCTGGAGTCTGGAGAATCTAGATGTTTCTTCACTCTATTTTAGATGTTTCCCAGTGGAAAATATCAGTGATGTCATTAACAGAATTTATTCTGACTGTGTTTATTATTCAGCGGAATTTTTTTTATACGACTTCAAATTTTGAAGCCATGGTTGCTCAATTATTAATTGTGATGGCGAGTTTTAGATTATATTTGCTGCATCGGTGAATTAAGATTTTGATTACTGAATAAATGTTGAAGATAAAATCTTTACACTAAGGAAATTTCTACATAATGTAGTGATAATTTTCACACAAACCGACTGACATGATCCTACTGAATAACACAAGAGATGCTGACTGATATAAAAAAGTGCGCAAGAATTCAGAGTTTGATGATTAAAAATAAGAATACTGGTAGGAAACAACTTCAAAATGGAAGATCATTATGTAATTTACTAAGATATCTATTCTCCCATGCATTTATCTTTGGTATATATTTTATGCAATGTTGATTAAGATATCTCCAGCAAATGATCATGCAGGTGATTATACCAAGAAAAACAACAATGGAACATGGAGATCTTTCTGTACAAATCATTTAAGGGTACTCAAATAAAAAATCTCTTAAAGATTTTATAGATACTAAATGCAGTGTGTGTGTGTGTGTGCATGAAATATTTTGAATGGTCCTTATGTTGTAAATATCTTGGGACGAACATAAAATCAGCAAATTCAAATCTATATGAAATCTCCAGTTTCTGCAGATGTGAAAATATAATGTTGTGTGTATATGTATATATATATATGTATATGTCAATAAATGTATGTCTGTTCCAAGTTGTTGGCTACATTTTTGCAACAAGGAAACTAAAATTTGGTATTGGGTATATTTTTTCAATGCAAAAGTAATAGGCTACATGACTCTTTCTGACTGTGTATGTGAGTGGATCAATTTTTTCAACACAAAATTTATAGGCTAAACGACTCTTTCTGACTGTATATATGAGTGTATCAATTTTTTCAACACAAAAGTTATAGGTTAAATGGCTCTTTCTGACTATGTATATGTGACTGGATCAATTTTTTCAACACAAAAGTTATAGGCTATATGACTCTTTCTGACTGTGTATATGAGTGGATCAGAACATTTTATTTTTTGCATTTTACCAATATTTTGCTTAGTGATGTATCTACAGGAAGTTACAGATTGACATAAAATCATTGAGTAGTTTTCGTAGCAAATTGCTTAGAAATCAATGAAAACTTTATAGACACTCTTTATCTAGTGTCTGTCAATAAACAATTCAATGAAATAAGTAGGTTATCTCAAAGAAAAAAAACAATGCTTAAAAAAAAAATCCAAAAAGAATTGAAGAAACAAAGGAATCTTTTCTTCATACACAGTAAAAGTAAAGTGCACCCACCATAGTATAATGGTCAGCAAGCTGGTTTCAAAACCTATTTCTTTATGTACTGTGTTTGATCTTCTTCGAGTGCCCTGGTACTGTAGCCTTATGTATGTGATAGATTATATTGAGCTTATGAGGTTGTTCTCTTTAGAGTAGTGCATAGGGTAGGCTAGATCTGACCCATGAAGGGATTTTGACTGGTCTGTGAGCAAATATTGGGATACTACGCTTACTTTTCAGATTTTAAAGATAGTCTTCTTAATAGATTCAAATGACACCTTGATTAAAATAAATTACGACTAGATTGAGTTTGTTCACAGAGTGTCATTCTTGGTTGAACACAAATAATTTCTTAGTATGTGTTACTCATTGATTTGAGGAAAAATATAACAAGATGTATTTAAATGGATAATTCCCATAATTCAATTCTTTTTATGGAATTCATCAGGCCCACTGCCCACTCATAATGATGTAATCCAGCCCTCAATGGCACATAAGTGACCAACCGCTGGATACATTGATATATAAGTACTCAAAATCCTTTGTAAACTATTTGTCTCATAGTAGTCTCAGAGACCATTCACTAGTGCAATGAGTTCAATCCTCATTGTCAGCCCCATTATACTGACTTTGTGGCAGAATGAGCTAAAGTTGGGGAATTAATAAACAGCAAGAGAAATGTTGGAAAATTTGGACTGGATCACACAATTTAAAGCAATTAGTTGATCAAATTAAGGATAATTTTTGATAAATCAATCTAAATAAATGTAAATTTCTCTCACTATTGTCATGAAATTAAAATCAATTCCATTATTTGTGGGATTTTAGACTTTCAAAGTAAGATAACTATAAAAATATTGATTTTATTATTATTTCCATGTTTATTGCCATCATCCTTACAACATTATCTACATATAGCAAGGATCAAAACAACTCCGAAAAACATGCAAATGGAGACTAAACGTGATCATATATGCAGTGGCATAACAAGGGTTCTCAAGGCCCAGGAATAAAGATAACATTTCAGGGTGAATACCTCTTCTTGGTAGCCTCTGCCAATATGTGGTGTCAAATATCATTATGATATCTTATGATCAGAATAATTTCTCTGGCTATTTGCATTTCTGGAGTTGTTCAAAATGACTGATCTAATTATTTTTTTGTTGCTCATACCACAACATTTCAGCCAATCTATTCTCTGGCCTTCTCTGGGTGTTCAATCAGTATGGAAGAAGGGGGTTTCTTTTCCCAAATATTCTCAATCAATTCTCTTTCTTTACTGTTGGAAATAGCAAATTGAAAGGAGGTAAGAAAAAGGAAGATTGGTAACTTCTATCTGGGAGAGGGAGAGCTCCCACCATCCATATGCACTTTACAGTGAGGAAAGCAGAAGAACAGATTAGCCAAAACATGTAAACAACAAAAATAATGAAATCAATAGTTGAAAGAACTCTTGGAATGATGATGATGCATTCCAAAATTTCAGAATACACTCATAATTCTTCTTTACCTTCTGTAATTATCACTCCAAAATTCGTTAAGATTATTAATCTTCTTTTTGTTGCTATCATTGTTACATTTTGAATGATCCATTCTGTTAGATATTTGGTTTGCACTGGCAGAGTAAGCTCAACCTTCAAAAACAAGACGATCCCAATAATCCTAAAAAGAAGAGTATACAACCAATGCATCCTTCCTATACTCACTAATGGAAGTGAAACATGGAACCTAACCAAGAGACAGACCCACAAACTGAGAAGCATGTTACACACACGAGAGAATTATGCTCAACCTCACAAAGAGAGATCACAGGGCAGCCCAGTATATTGGGGACAAACGTTATCCAAAACATCATAGAATTTATTAGAAAACTCAAATGATAATGGGCTGGCCATGTTGCAAGAATGGCAGACAACTAATGGACATTACGACTCACAAGATAGATCCTCAGAGATCACATGCAAAACTGAAGCCGATAGAATACAAGATGGAAAGATGAACTAGATGAATATAGAAAATACTGACTCCGTGAAGCCCATGATAGAGAAATAGGGCTGATCCTGGGCAAGGTCTATGTCCAACGACGTACGTTAAAAGAGTGATGATGATGATGACACATGAGGAAAAATAAAAGATATCTTTCAATATGGATTGTATACCTGCAGGGAGCCATTGTATGGATCAAATAAGATATGGTAAAAACAATGAGATAAATAGTTCTTAGTATGATATTGAGGCAGAAGAAAGATTAGCAAAGAGCAGACCACTTGGGACCTACTGCATCAATAACAAAAGCAGAGAACACAACACACTCATGAATTTCAGGATGAAATAGACTAAATTCTGTGTACAGATGCCCGAAGAAATTAGACCTGAGCTGAAAGAGGTCAGAATCTTTAGTGAAATGGAAATTGATTGGGGATATCATCAGATCAAGATCGATGAGGAATTGAAAAACAAAGTTTTTCAAACACATGAAGGACTCCACTGTATAGATCACCACACCGCATCTGGAAAATCTCATGCACAGATCATATTTGGCCGACATATCAAGATCCACCTACTCGACATACCATATGAAATGAACAGGCCCAAAATAGAGGAGGCTTGTCAGATAGAGAAATTGGTGAAAGAGAAACAGAAGTTCTATAAAGATTGCAAACCTTATGTCTGCCACCAGAACATAAAGCCTGGAGACAAGGTCTTATTAAAACAACACAAAACTGAATCCCAACCATCCTATGACCCAAAACCATTCACAGTGACCGAAGTAGTGGATAAACATGAACAACGGATGCCCAGAGATTGAAGAAAGTATTCACAGGGCCGCATGTTGATCACAACCTTTGCTGACGACATTGGGCGCAGTTTGAACGAGAATAGGCAGACAGTAATGAGTACCTCAATATCAGTGGTAGTCCAGAACCACTATAAGCCCCAGGAACTGACACTAACAAAACAGACACACACCCCGTGAAGCAAGCGGCGACACGATTATTGCAGCTCCAAGAACAAAAGCAGCCAATGAAACTGGGCGACCACAATTGGCATGCAGATTGCCAACCAGATAGCATGATTCCATATTGGAGGGGATACACTCACCGAAAAACATCAGTGCGTAATAGTTAAGAAAAAACTATACACATACTGACTAGAAGCTCAACTTTCCAAGTTAAGAGTGCCCTATCAACAGGAGTAACATCTTACTTGCAATATAAGTCTTTTAGGCTAGGAATAATTTTGTCCCTTAAGAGATAGCAACATGGACATATACAGCTATTCACTTTTGATTATGTGCCATTCTGGTTCACCCTTTATAGAAGCAATATTCGATTAGATATAAAAGGAGGCACATGTATTTAATAGTGAGACTAGACTTTCAAGTTCTGTTCATACCATAACTGGATTTAGACATCTTAAGAATATTACAAAAAGGTATCTCTCTCTGAATGCTAAATATTATCCAAAAGATTAGCAAATTTTTTAATGATCTATTTCAAATTTTATTTTGGCAAGTTAATCAGAGAGTGATATAGAATCATGAGTGCATGGAGCCAATGTAAGCTTTGAGCTATTTCCCCTCTTAGAACACCCGAACATCCCCATCAAAATTGTGGATCAAAATCATCTTCCTGCTCGTGCTGACCCATCTGTGTCAGTTGTGGATACTGACCAAAGGCCAGATGAAGAAAATCACTACCTGTGAAGAAGTGTCCCAGATGGGCAATAGATAATACGAGAGACTTGATTTATAATGAGAAGATCTGAGATATTGTTGGAGCAAGTCCACAAATACATCCAATGCCAGAGAATTAAATGGTATGGACACCTGACAAGAATGAAAACCAACTAGCGTTCATAGCAACAATTTCAGAAAGTCAGGTGTCTGGGCAAGAGAATGACCTTACAGTCATTAGATTGAGGGCGTGGCATAATGCTCAAATCCCCTGGCTTTTTTGTCAGAGGCAAAACACCAAGCTATCAACTGCTATCTCTACCTCCCTGTGGCACCACGCTGTACACATGAAAGATAAAAGAAAGAAATTAAGAAAATTTAAACCACTTTATCTTTAGGCTCTAAGTAATATTTTGAATTCTCACACAAAAATTGATATACTTCGACATCTGATGTTTACAGAAATTGCAGTATATCAACAAAAATTCCTACAGGATATTTTTATACTTTATATAATAAATATATTTCTCGAAACTGATGAAAAGAAAGTTTCCTTCCCATTTAAATCGACTGGTCAAGATTTGTAATCTAGATTTTCAATGCATTTCTACAATAAAATCATGAACAAAATCTTAATTCCTGACCACTGACAATCCTTTTTCTGATTTTCAATAAAAGCATACAGATTATAATGAAAAATTGCGAAGTTCAGTACATAGAAATTCTCTTTTGCAGCACTCAGAAATATCTCTTGTTTTTTATCATAATATTTTATGATCAGATTAATTTCTCTAGCAGATTGTGGTAAAAACTGTGAAATTCAGTACTTGGATCTTTTCTTTAAGGATGGTAGAGTCACAGTAAAGCCCAAACATTGCTTACGTATACCAGATTCAAATGCTGGGAATTCATGGCCTCATCTCAGTTTACTTCATGCAACAGCAATATCCTGTAGTTAGTATCATATTGATTTTACATTATTTCTTCAATACTATTTAAGTGTCAAATAATATTTGTTACTAACCTTTTCATGGCTGTTTGTTTTTAACTCTCAATAACAAAGAAAATAGTTTTTCCAAGAAAAAAATGATACTACTGCTACTATAACTCACTACAGGAGGTTTTGATTCACATCAGAGATGGACTTAAACAAGATGGTCAGAATGGAACCATGTTATAATTCAAGGACTACCTGTATAACATACATGTATATAAAATATATATACAATATAATACATAATAATTATATAAGGGAAGTGTGTAGTGGCCGTGTTCAAGAATCTAGAAGGTGTGTGTTTTTTCCCAGGAAGGTGTAGTTTTTAGTAGCCATGTTGTTGGGCAATGTCAACAGCAGTGAATGACATTTGATAAGTGGACCAATCTTATTGAGTTTGTTCTTGTCCTACCATATGTTCATGACATCATGTTAGGGGCACAAACTTCTGCAAGATTCTATTGGAAATATTGACACAGCTGTTTGATCTAGCAAAATTGCAACAACATATCACAGACTCCTGATGACATAAACTCATCATCTCTGTATGGCTCAGTGTATGTAAAAATAACAACAAAACAAAAAAAAATAGAGGTGGGGCAGGTTATTTCATATACTGTTTTGATATCAACACTTGTACAGGTTTTTTTTTCTTTTTCTAGGCAATGACTTTGGAATAATAGAACCTTTATTGTTCATTTGTAAAAATTACAATACTTTGAGGAAAAACAAGATTTGGGTGTCTGGTTTAGTGGCAACATGAACAGACAGAAGAGGGCTGAAATTCCATTTTGAATATTGAACTGGCTATTCCTAGAACCCCAATGGCAAAATCAAAAAGAGAAAAGATATCTATACCCCTCATCGTGTGTACCAGAAATGATTATCTGAAATAATTATCAAAAAGAATCAATTTTGTCTAAGTTTATCTGAAAAAATAAAATACTAGCTCAAGATTTGAACATTTACTAAATCTAAATAAAATTTTTGATTATTGTAACTATTCCAGAGTATTAGCGAGATGGAGCAAATATCTTTTTAAAGAATGGTATTTAAATCAACTACTATTAAATAAAACTTTTAAAGAGTTCAGGTTAGGAGCTCATTTACTAAATCTAAATAAAATATCTATACCTCACATAAATGAATCATTATAGCTCGCACATGTACCAGAAATAATTATCTAGGAAAATAGCTCTTTTATCTCAAATTATCTCAAAAAAATACCAGCACAAGATTTAGGAATTGTTGGTCTCAAAATGACCATAGAGATACCCAAAAACAGAAAAAAAGGTTTTTAGATAGTGTCTAGTGGAATGCAGATGTTTAAGGTTGTTGCCCCCAAAATGTGACCAAAAGCACACACACTCACATAATCATCCACATAGACACAGACAGTGAAAGAGAGTAGAATCTGCAGGCCGCTTGACTGGTTGGTTGGGCCATTTGTAGGGATATGGTGATTCAGTAAAAGCAATTACAAGACTTTCATTAAAAGATTAGCATATAGACCAGCATATAAGACAGGCACTTGATTAAAAGAAAAACTGCACAAATGTTTCACTGCATCCAATGCACTGTTTTTATGACTAGATGGCTGTCTCTCGAAGCTTGATATGGACAGTTATAGGGCTTGGATGAGTTTCAGTGAGTGGTAGTTCTCCAAATATCCCTGTAAACCATTTCTCTTACAATCAATTTGGGAATGTTCAAGCACAAGAAATAAATCAAAGTGAATTATAATAAATCTGAAAAGATAAAAGCACTATAAAGAGTAACATTTCAATTTCCTCACTAGAATTTGATTCTAGTTCACTGTAGTATATTCACTAGAATTAAATGATACTAGCATTCCAAAGGAAATTATCAATCACTGCCACCCATATGTGTTGCCTTTCACCTCATAAATTAAGCAGTGGTGCTGGTAAAATTAAGTCACCTTGATGAAAATATAACCAGTATGGTTTGAACCATAAATTTATGATCAGAAAATAAAAAATGAAATAATAAAATAAAATAAACATGGACAAGGATATAAACTAAGTGACCAATTTGTAATAAACTTCCATGGTAAATTGAACCCTCCAATAAAAACTTATTTAGGTGGGTGGGTGGGATTTTTAAAAAACAAAAAAATGTGTGTGTGTGTGCAAAATTTCAAGTATGTTTTATGTACAGTTAGAGCAGGGTAAAGTCTGGATAGATATATATAATTGTCAAAGAATGAAATACCTAAACCTAGCAACAGTGATTAAACTGGTCTGTTGGTGGTAGTAGTGATAAATTGAGTCCCCATGAAATAATTCTATTTGTAAGTTCATTTTCATCAGGTGATTAACCATAAGTGAAATTGATGGAGATAATATTCTCTTATTGGTCACGCTGTGCAAACCTGCCTTGGATTTTAGCAATTGCAAGCACAAAGATTTAACAGGTTCCGTTGAACATCTTTCTTTTTTAATGACTTACAAAGTGACAGTTCACTCATTAGTGCTATACATAATAATAAAGAATGATAGAGAAAACAGGATTGCTTCAAACAATAAAATATATACAGATACAACAAAAATGAATAAATGAAAACAAAATTCAGATATCACAAAGTGAATACAGAGAAGACCGCTTATTATAAGGACTTTTTGATAACATTAACCCGCTGATAACATTAAGCAGAGGATAAAGAAACAACTTGCATTTTATTGTTAAAAATTAATTATTATAATTATTCAAAAGTCAGTCTGTCCATCTGTCGGTAGGTGACAGCATACCACAGATACCATTATCCTCATGAAGGTTTCTGTGTGTCCCATGTGACACCTACCCAGGTTTTTAGGAAATTAGTTTTTGAAAATCATCCCCGCATATATGCTTTAAGAGGGAGTTGATTTACAATGTAAATTCATACTAATATGGACACATTTTTGTTCTTGCCTTTTCAGCTGAATCCACTAGAGGCTAATGAAAAACTGCTCATTCGCTGAGTGAGTGGGAGCTGTATAGTTCACTGAGAGAAGGGGAGATTAAGAGGGAGACATCAGCAGCCAATTGGAAATGCTTTATTCTGTTAATGGTGGGTACTTTGGTATAAGTCATAGAGTGGGACTGAGAGTAAGAGGAAGAATGAATGTGTTCTCTTGAATGGTATGTGTACACATTCAAGGTTTTTCCAAGATTGTAAAAAAAAAACCCTAAAAGTCACAAGTATTACTTTTTAAAAACAAATTAATCAAATACTATCTGATTTCCATCTATCTATTTATCTATTTCATTAATTCTTTTTTTTGACAGCAATTTACCCAGCCCAATAATAATGGGTTTGAAGCTCAAATGGCAATGGATAGGCCATGTTACATCACAAATCACAATGTGGATCCCCCAAGATCATATACAAAATGTAGGCTGCCCCCCACCAAAGATGGTACAGTGATTTAAACAAGTTCAGAATGTATTGGCACTGTGATGCTCAGAAGCATGACAACTGGCAGATTTGGGGGATGGCCCATGTCCAACAGCGAACTTTGAAAGGCTGATCTTAATGACGATGATTCTCAAAAAGAACAGCTATTCAAAGGCTAAAATCATGATAACAGGACTGGGGCTGAGTGGAGGAAGTTATCTAATGCTTTGTAGTGTAAGCATAGATCACTTAATCCCTTGCAATATCCAGGGAGTCTGACAGTAATTCCTATCAAATTCCAGATAAGACATTTTTACCTACATAGCTAAAGATACAAACTTGAATATTCTTTAAAATATGCTGAATAGTTGAATATGACTTGGAACAAGTACACATACATACAGCAATAGCCGTGTGCACACACATACTTGTATATATATATATATATATCTATATATATATATATATATATATATATATATATATATATATATATAGATAGATAGATAGATATATAGATATACATATGTATAGATATAGATAGATAGATAGATATAGTCTAGAAAACTTTACAGCCTTAAACTGTAAATATTTAAAAAAAAAACTTGAATCACTTATTTCCCATTACCTGTCAATATGTTTATGTAATATTCTTCAGTGTTTTTTCCTTTTTTCAACGAATGCTATGTTATTATAGTACTATGCATATGGATCCATTTGAGTTTTGGAGTTCTTTACTTGGAATTTGCCACTCACATATTATGATAATGTGAGACATTACTTGAAATAATAACATATTTTGAATATGGTTTCATTTGAAATTGCCAAGTTAATTAAGCAAAACATGTTAATAGAATAAATTTTCATTTACTTACAATTATTGTTTTCTTTTCTGATTATCAACTAGATTTATACATATATACGTACATACACATATATTGGAACAATTAACAAACCGCATCTCAGACCATTAGGAAAAATTAAAGACATGTAGGTTGAAATGTAATAAAAACAAAGATATATATATCAGTCTAAATAACGTGAGGAATAATAAAAATGCTTTAACACGGAACTCTAGAAAACACAAAAAAGGCCAAGAAATCATTTAATGAAATGAGATAAAAACTTGAAATTAAAAATTCTTATTTGAATAAAATCGAATAACTGAATTGTCTCATGAAAGCACTTGAAAAAACACGAGAAAGGCTAAGGATATACCGGCTGGATTGCTATGATAAAAACAACTAAGATAAAGACATTAGTTTGAATTATGTGTGGAATAATGGGAATACATAATCCCGGCACTTCAGAGAACATACAAAAGGTCAATGACACTCGGGCTGAAATGCTATGATAAAAACAACAAAGATAAAGACAGTAGATTGAAAAATGTGTAGAATAATTAAATTACATAATCCCAGCACTTCAGAAAACATGTGAAAAGCCAAGGACATACGGGCTGAGAAGCTATGATAAAAACAGCAAATATAAAGACACTAGTTTGAATAAGGCGCGTAATAATGAAAATACTTTTCAAAGAAAAGCTGTGCGACCACTGTTGTTGCACAATATGATAGATAACCTTTCATTCTTTTAAATAGATCTATAGAAAGTGAAGGCAATTTTTTTTTCACAGACAGAAAAAAATAATCAGTGAACTTAATTTTTTCTCAGAAAAAAATTTAACAGAAAAAAAAAAGAAAAATTACTCTTTGGTCCCAAGTGCACAATACTTCAAGATGAATCATAACACTACATAATATTAATTCTGTCATTATTGGCACATCTTTGTTGATAGTAAAAGCAGGTGTTACAATCAGGTTTAAAAACAAAAGGGGTGAGGAAAATTTTCAAAACGTTCATTTAATTAAGGCAACAAAGATGGAGGACTGATATGAACAATGTTTAAAAAGAAAAAAAAAAAAAAAGAAACAAGCAGGATTTCCTTTTTTTTAAAAGATGGAACAAGAAGATGAAAGGAAGATAAAGAAGAATTTAAAATGAAATGAAAGGCAGTTACATCACAAGGATTAGGGAAAATAAGAAATATGGAAAACCCGCATCAAGAAAATAAAACAAAGTTAGTCACTCAGTAGAAAATGTCACATAACCAATGTCTTTTGGTGAGCATAGTGAGGGATCAATTAAAATTTAGAAAAGTTATGATCAATGGGTGTTACTTATCTCACCTTTTGTTGGGTAATGATCATTAAAAAAGTTTTAATTATCAAAAATCAAGTAAGGATGTTACTGGATACAAAGTAAGGGATCAACAGCATAAAATTACATAGTAAATTGAACTTTCCATAAAGAAACCTATTTAAGAGAGGAATTAAGAAAAAACAATCAAAAATGTTTCTCTATAGATGATAAGGAGTAGATGTTAGAATCTTTAGCCCTCAAGCTCCATTTGTGTGACTGTATAGGCAATACATATATAACCAGCCAGACCAACTTGAAAACTGAAGACACCTATGTTGACCGTTTTAGTGATGGTTTCCTAACTAAGCATACAGCAATTTATGGAGATTCTTGCTCAAAAGACAAAGGGAGGGTCTATTCCTAAAATTCCAAGAAAAAATATTTCCAAGAAAATTCCTATTTGACTCAATAAAACACATATTCAACAGACCATTATCTCCTTTACACTGTGAAAAATAAATTATAAAATTGTCAGCTACTAGCAAGGCAAGGATGGGATCCTTACGAGTGCAGGAAACCAAAGCTCTCAAGCCATGTTCATAAGCTACTCTGTCAGTGCCGGTAAGAGAGATCAGTTTCTCAAGATATGCAAGATGCAAACATCACACTGTACAAGAATAAGTGAGACTACAGTGGGTGTAATAATTAAAGAGGCATATAACTGCTCAGCAGTTTTGGCAAAGTTTTTGTCCAAGTGGATTCAAGGAGGCAGCATCTATCCTGTCCCAATGTAGCTTCAAGGCAGAGAGATCCTCCATTGACTTGATTTTCTCATTCAGACACTTATAAGGAGAAGAGCCAAGAACAGAAGTTGCCTATATACATTGCCTTTGTCAGCCTAAACAAGGCCTTCGACCTGGTTAGCAACGTAGTCCTTCTTGCATTTCTGAAGAAGATCAGATGCTCAATCCCATTACCTCTTTCAATGACTACATATAAGGGACAGTACAATTTGATGGATCATCCTCAGTCATTTCTTTGGGATCTTCTCCCCCATGCTATTGGGCACTTTCAGAGCACACTTCATTCATGCATGCCTCAGAGCAAGACTAAATTAGCCAGGTCCTTTGAAGATTATGCTGCTATGACACCTCAATCGTAGTATGTCTCAACAGTTTAGTCAGTTCTCTGTCATATGCTTGCCAAGAATTTGGAATTATCATTCTGAAGAGATCATAGGCCAGAATATTAGCAAGAACTCCAGCATCTAATACCATGCCCCGGAAGATGAATTCATTAATATGGAATTGACAGTTACCAACCACCTGTCCTTGGACTCAGAGCTCAATAAGTGATAGGGTTGCTTTGACCAATCAGTCCAAGAGAGTGTAGGAAAACAATCGACTCAGCACGGCCACCAAGATTTGTGCATGTAAGATGTCGTAGCATCATGTCAAAATTTTCCACCGATGGTGCTCACACTGGAATCTGAATAATTCCTGGGGGGACCCTGTGTCAAACAAGGACATTCTGGACTGAGTCAGCATGCCAAGCAAGTATTCCCACTTCTCCACGCAATGACTGTGCTGACTCAACCACATCTGCCATATGTGAGATAGTGGCATCCCAAAAGATTTTTGTGACGGTGAGCTTACCATAGGGTCCTACTGCTGTGATACAGGAATGTCTGCAAATGTAACCTTAAGTCCACTGATAATAGCATTGACACAGCTGTAGATATCTGTGTCTGGCAATGGGTTGTATTTGCAGGTATCACCATTGTGGAGGAGAAATGAGCTTGACAGTGGTCCATCAAAGGAGAGAAGAAAAGCTGTAGAAGTGACTCATCATCATCATCATCATCAGTCTTTTAACGTCCGTCGTTGGACATAGACCTTCCCCAGGATTCACCACAATTCCCTATCATGAGCATCGCGGAGCCAGTATTTCCTGAATCTGTCAAGTTAATCTCTCCATCTCGTGTTCTGTTGGCCTTGGTTTTTTATGTGATCTCTGGGGATCCATGTTGTGAGATGTGATGTCCATCGGTTGTCTTTCATTCTTGCAGCATGACCTGCCCATTGCCATTTGAGCTTTTTAATAGTTTCTGTGAAGTCACAAACACCTGTTTTCTTCCTTATATACTGTGCTGTCTTGTGATCTCTCCATGTAACATTGAGCATGATTCTCTCATGCGCACATTGCATACTTCTCAGTTTGTAGGTCTGTCCTTTGGTTAGGTTCCATGTTTCAGCTCCATAAGAGACTATTGGGAGAATGCATTGGTTGTATACTCTTCTTTTTAGAATTATTGGGATCATCTGGTTCTTGAAAGTTGAGCTTGCTCTGCTGAAGGCTTGCCATCCCAAAGTGATTCTTCACTTGATATCCTCCTCTTTTGAGGGTCTCATGGAGATTCGTTGTCCTAGGTAGATGTAGTTGTCTACCTTGCCGAGTTTTGCATTTTCTATCTTGACAGTTATGTTTTTATTCTCAACAGGATTATTGCACATGATTTTCGTTTTGATGAAGTTCATGTGTAGGCCGACTTTTTTGCTTTCTTTGTTTAGATCGTCTAGCATTAGTTGGAGGTTGTATAGGTTCTCTGCGAAAAGGACTACGTCGTCTGCAAATCTAAGGTTGCTCAAGTATTCGCCATCTATTTTGATTCCTCTATTCTCCCAGTCCATGTTCGGGAAGATCATCTCAAGGTAGGCTGTAAAGAGTTTGGGTGTACTCTGCTGCAATAATCAGCTTCCATGTGTAGCAGCTTTGTGAGGGACTGCCATTCAAGAATAGGGTTATTCAGTCACATCAAACATTGTTAAACATCCAACTGAGTTCTCTACCAGGTGCATCCATTGTTCAATTAGACTGAAAGAGCTGTCGATTTATGGTAAAAAAGAGACAAAGGCCAACAATTATTACAGGTTTTGAAAAATCTGCTGAGCAGAAGCACCAAGTTGTAAATGTAAACGATAACAAATTTTTCTACTTTTGAACAATATAATCAAAAGACAGGCTAAAAAAACGGTTAATTTTTAGTAAATCAATGGTAATCTATTGCATTTAAAAGGATTTTTGCGAACACTTTTGTACTTCCTGAAGTCACTGCTTTGCCTAACATTTCTTCTCAAAGGAATAACTACGGCAGTATATTGCTCTAAAAATGAAGAGGAATTAGAAATGATCATCGATCGGTAGAGAAAAACTTTTCCATAGAAGTGTGAGGAAGATGGAAATAAATATGTAAATCTCTGTTTGAATGAAAAATAGCAACTATCTCGCCAACTACATACATAGAGAGCAGATCCAACAATACAGCAAACTGCAACATACACATGGGCTCCAAAAACCTCCAAAGAGGGCATTCCACTGAGGCCTTTAGTCACTTGCCAGGGCTCAGCACGCCACCCACTAAGCTCCTTCCCAATTGGGGTAGTCAGCCCACTAACAGGCAAATTTCCATCCCACATGAAAAACTCATTCTACTTGGTGAAGAAAATGAAAGATATTCCCATTCTTTCCAAACAGATGGTGAGCTTTGATGTAGTTGAAGCCTTACTAGTGGTTTGGGGGAACTGAAATCTGACCCTACCTTAGGGGGACATACCAGGATTTGATAGACAGCCTAATGGAGATGTTGACTTTCTGTGTGAAAACAACACTTGAAGTGGAGTCCAACATATATCGACATGGAGAAGGCATGGCTATGGGATCGCCATTATCCGCAGTTCTGGCCAATAGACTTCATTGTGTGTTAATCAAATATTGATTAGCTCTAACAATATCTTCAAGAGTTGCTTTCATCCTTTCTAAATGGAGATAATGTTGTGAAGAAGATGGCAATAAACATGGAAATATTAACAATATCAATGAGATTTAATTGTATGTTCATCTAATATTGATTAGCTACAAGGATATTTTTTTGAGTTGCTTTCGTCAATTATAAAATTTGATGTTTGATACTTTCTGTATATCTATAAAGAAATTATCATGTTTACGCCTTCATTCTAACATTTAATTGAACAAGACAGTTTTCTATTTATTTGCATTTTTGTTCCTGTTCTTTTAATTATCTACAATGTAATTAACTACAGTTAAAAATAATGCTGAAATCAATTCTAATCCAGTGATGATCAAGTCAAATCAAGAGATTTTTTTTTTTTCAATCTTTTTATTAATTCTCATAAATCAGAAATACCTACATGCATTTCTCATATCTTTTTTGCCCTTTCCGTTTTGTATATTTCGTATTTGGAAGTCTGTATTTGAAACTTGTTTCTGCGATAATTATATTTGTGGTTGTGATTGTTGATAACTAGAAAACGTACCATAAATTAACAAAATTTATCATACAATGTTGACAACTGCACTGACTGAAATAGATTTCAAGTTGCCTTTTTCTTTTTGTAGAACTCCCCAACTGTTCATGCTGAGTAGATAGCACCATAGTGCATTCAACATCTTCATAACCTGGTATCATTTACAGATCTGTGCAAGCTCAAGCTAGGGATAAATTTCTTAAAAAAAAAGGCTTCAGACATCTCTCTGACACTGCCTTTAAAATCTGTTAAATTGTGCATTTTTAAACACAGCCACCCTTCAAATCTGTAAATGATACCAGCTCATGAAGATGTTGAATGCACTATGATGCTATCTACTCAGCATGAATACTTGGGGAGTTCCACCAGAAGAAAAAAAAAAAAAGAAAAAAAAAAAGAGCAACTTGAAATCTATTTCAGTCAGTGCAGTTGTCAACATTGTATGATAAATTTTGTTAATTTATAGTATGTTTTCTAGTTATCAACAATCACAACCACACACATAATTATCGCAGAAACAAGTTTCAAACACAGACTTTCAAATAAAAAAATATACAAAACTGAAAAAGCAAAAAAGATATGAGAAATGCATGTAGATATTTATGATTTATGAGATTTAATAAAAAAAATAGAAAAAAACATCCCGAATTGACTTGATCCTGACTGGGTTGAAATTGATTTCAACATTATTAGAAACAGTCAACCAAAACTGTCAACATAGGTTTCTTCACTTTTCAAGTTGGTCTTGCTGTCTATCTATGAATGTATCATGTGAACAGGCCACACCACAGGAGCTACGAAAGTTTAAAGTTTAAAGATTTACTCCTTTTATGATTAGAAATATTAGCCCCCTAATAGTTTTTTAGTGGGATGGAGGGTCCGATTTGTAATGTAGGTTTATATTTGCATCACAGATAATTAAGAAATTAATAATTATCAATATTATAAATGCACCTGGCATAAGTGAATCACCATAGCCTGCCCGTGTACCAGAACTAATGATCTAAAAAAAATACCAGTACAAGATCTGGATATTGATAGTCCTAAGTTGATCATGATAAGTAAAAAAGCACTATTTTGGAAAAAAAACAACAACAAAAGAAAACTTTCCCAGACAATGCTCTAGTGGTGTATTTGTGTAACACTTCGATGTTGCTTCCCCCAAAATGTGACCAAAAGCATCCTGAAACAGACACTCACACATATAGACATCCACTTGGCTAGTAGGTCTGGCCATTTGTAGGGCTATGATGATTTAATTACAATTGATGATGTACCATAAAATACTGTTATTGAACATCTCGGAATTGGATTCTTTAATCATGTTTGAGAAACAAAAATATAATATCTTTTCATCTAGTCACAGACAGTGCAAAATATATCCAATTTCAAAAAATTCATTTTAACATCCTAATATAGCATCAAAATTGAAAGAAAACTACAAAAATCTAAAAAAACATATTTAGACATGATTGAAAAGTTGGCCATAACCAGTCCGACTGCCATAGGGTCAAATACGACTCCTACTTCTATTCCGACCGAAGGTGACTACAGCAACTTTTTTGTATCGGACATATAATTAAGAAAAGATATTTTAAAAAATGTATTTTTTAATATAAATATATATTCATCTATTGAAATGAAATAATCACTTGTATATTTGTAACAAATTTCAATTATTATGTGAAACTCGTCAGATTGGCTGAGTCGGTAAGAGAACTACTCATTGATCAGTCGGTTGTAACATCATCAATTTTGACTAGCTTTTTACCTTCATCCTAACTTTCATTTTCTTTGTATAACGACTTTGAATTGAACTGTAATTCTACAGCAACTGTTGAACAGCACAATCGGAAAATAAAGAGTATGTCCGCAGTGAGAATCAGACTCACACTGTCTAACCAGTGGGGGTCCAGTAAATGCATGACTGCTTCTAACCATTCAACCACGGGGACTTTATAATTGAATTGAAACTGATTTTGTATCTTAAACCCAACTCCTTACATGTGGCATTCTACACTTGATGATGTTTACATTTGAGACCTAACAGTCTACTAATACAAGGATATTTCTCAACAATGTTGTAACACTTCATCAAAGAATAAATTTGCAAAAAATTAAAAAAAATACAGTTGATTGTAATTTCAGATTATGGTAGGGAAATGTTAATTTTATACCTCAGGATAGATAGGATAGATGAACAGTAATGAGTTTACTCCCTTGAATTAGGTGAGGATTGTTGCAATTATGGTAGGACAATAAAATCAACTGCAGCCTCAAATTTGAACTGAAGATTAATATAGATCAAAAATTCTCCATCAAAATTCTATAAACCACACACCTCTGAATAACTAGTTAAATTATTACAAGGTTTCTGTTCTATAAATATTGTTTTCATTATCTCAAAGCAGAAAAGCCATATATTGTTCACTTATTTAATTAGAGCTATTTCTGTCATGACAGATTTTCTTTTGATTTACAGCTACAATTACTAAAGAAGAAATTGGATATTTCCTACATAATCTTCAGATATTTTCAAAACACAACTTTCAATGTATTAGGAAGTATCAGAAGCAACTATCATGTTAGTTCCTTTACACTATTGACTTTTTGTGGTCATTTTATTTTTTATCAAGGATTATTATGTAATATTTGTTGCTAAATGTACAAATGAAGCAGCAGGGAGATGTGAGGCAAAACTGTACAACAAGCTTTTTTCACTCATAATGTATAATTTCAATGGATTAATATGGCTTCTGGTAGAACTTCAAATGTGTTCCCCAAATGTTTATGGATTTCCATTGCTTTTGGTAGAATATCAAATACTTTCTCTAAATTTTTATGGATTTGCATGGATTTTAGTAAAACATCAAATGATTTCCTCAAATATTTACTGATTTACTTGGCCTCTGGTAGAATGTTGAATGCTTTCCCTCAATTTTCATGGATTTACATAGCTTTTGATAGAATGTCAAATGCTTTTCCCGAATTCTGTTGGATTTGTATTGCTCTTGGTAGAACTTCAAATGCTTACCAAAAATTTTGAACAGGAAAATTGTGGTATCATTCAGTTTCTCTACTCCTCAATATTCATTTACTATGACCCAAATTTTAACTCTTTAAATTCAATTTCTCACATTGTACATCAGCAAATTAGAAAATACTGGCTCCACAACGGCAATAATAGAGAGGTTTGGCAAATCTTAGAAAGGTCTATGTCCAATGACAGATGCTAAAAGGCTGATGATACAGTACTTCCGGGGACTTTTGCTCTCCCTGCTTATAAAACTTGGAGAAGAAGTAACTACTAATTTATATTATGAGAGATTCAAATCTTTTTAGCCTCTGGGTATCTTGTGGGTGCAACCCTAGAGTTCTGATGGATCATACATGTTCATACTTAGAGAAGATAGTGTGACAACAAATTTCGTACTCAGCCACATAGGAAAGGATGAAGAGCAGGAGGAGAATGTTGTTTTAACTGTAACACAAATATGAACATATTTACCAAAGGATTCACTTTTTCTCTGAAAGTAACCTTCTTCCCTAAGTCCATTGTAATTGTTTATTCAAATGTCTTTAGTCCTAGTTAATACACTGTTTAACATTCTACAAAAAGCAGTAAGAATTTTGAATCATAACTGCCACATTGTTTATTTTGATTGTTACATCAGCAAATCAAAAATTCAGGATTATTCAGCAATTATATTTTGTCTTAATTCAACCTTATCAATTTGATTTATCTTTCATCTTATTATAGTTGCTTTTTTAATCACAATTCTCAGGTCATTTTTATATTTGATAACCCTCAAATAAGCAGCATGAATTGGGAATAAAGAAGTAGCCTCTGATTAGATTTGAGCTTGTATCTCACATTCTCAATAACCCATCTGCCATGGATGATGCCATACGAAATTGCCAGTCTTACTTCAAAGTTCGATGTTTTGAGATGAATATTTTCATTATTCCACAAAATTTATAGATGAGTTTCTTGATCTTAGTTTTTTTTTTTTTAACTATCTTTTAGTTTTGCTCTCTCTAGTTGTCTCAAATGCTGTTGAAAGTTCAAAGCATTTCCATTATTGTAGGTATTATTCAAACTAATATCCTCATCTCTGATACTTAATCACATTTTTGCTAAAATTCAAACAGTCTGTAAAAGAAACCATTAACTAAATTCTCCATCATCTAATCAACTGGACTGAGAGTAAGATAATTCAAATTTCTATTTATTTTTTTAGGCGTGTAATGAGGGTATTATTTGATTTTCTAAGTACTCCCGGACACAAATAAAAATAATAAGTACTTGCTAGATTCATGAGAATTTTAAAGATATTGACAAATGTAAGATTTATGAATACATGCAATTGTTGAAATAATTTAGTTGGAATAAATCATTATCTCTGCAATGTAGAATGTAATAAGATAGCCCCTAAATAGATTTAATGGGAAATTAACTGCCTACCTTAAATTCTCAATTTGAGTATTCCATTTTCAAGCATCATTATTTTTATTATATTTGAAAAGAAATAATTATGTAATTGGAACAATGAACACAAACCGATGCAAAATTTAATATTAGAGATTTTAAAAAAGAATTATAATTCCATTTCATAGAAACTATGTTTATGCAAGATTAGGACCAAAAACCCTCTATATGTTGTGGGCTGATACTTACCATTGACCTGCAGTGGTTTATTTCAATGCTAGTGAACACGATAGGAAAAAAGTGACATGAAATTGATATTTTTTTGTTATTGTTACTACTACTACTACTACTACATCTACATGATGATGATGATGATGAATTTCATAAAAGCACACGGAAAAACATTATTAATGAAATATAGATTCCACTAAATCTAAATGTCTTTTTACTCTATTTTTTGAGCGGAAATAACATCAAATACAGGTCTGATCAGTCACTCAATGAATAAATAATTTGACCCCCATCCTAAAAAAAAGCAAAAAGACACTATTTTTTTTTTTTATTGAATCAGCAATTTAAAAAAAAAAAAAAGACATAAGGAGTAAAGGTTTGAATTTTTAGACCTCAAGCTCCATTGGTGTGGCCTGTATATGTGATACATAGGTAACCAGTCAGCCAGCCCCAATTGAAAACTGGAGAAATGTGGATGGTTTTCAACAATGAAAGCATAATTGTGTATGTAGGAGAGAACTGAAAATATTTTGATAGATTTCATTGTAACAAGCATATACCAATAAAAAATGACATGATTATCTATGTATTGATCTGCACTAAAGAGCCTAAAGCTGTTTTATTTGGTAAAAAATTTTTTAACTAGAATACCCATCAGAAATGTTGGGGTTATTTGTGTATGGATTGGCATTAAGGAACCCAGAGTTATTTCATTAAATAATCTATTTTCAATAATTCAAATATCCTAATTCAAAGTATTCTTTAAAGTCTCAACCCATCTCAAGCTGTTTTAATGAGTGATGATCAGATCTGAAATCTTAGAAGTTTCTATGGCATAATTAACGATAATTGTTACATCATAATAGGAAGGGGAAGCAACCAATGGGATCATCCTATTTGAGCGCAAAAAAACAAAACAATAATCAGAAAAATTTACATATAAGGTCATTATATACTTAGATAATTCAAGTATCCTAATTTTCAGTCAACTCAACTCAAGCTGTTTTAATGTATGATCAGATAGAGTATGAAGAGTTTCCGACAATCTTCATTGTCATGTCATAACAGGAAGGTAAATCAACTAAAGAGATACATACGTAAGTGCAATCAAATACCAAAGGGTTAGCACTGCTCATACAATCAAGTTATTCAATAGCCCCATTCAAATTCCTCAATGACCATCTTTAGGCATTAGTGCCTAATCATTCAATGTTTCTTTTATCATATTACAAGTTATTATCATGGCTTGTGCTTTGAAGCATATTCAGGCTATATTTTTCCTTTTCCAGTCACATTAGACTATCTGCTTAGGATCATTTTTATATCACTAAGACAGGGCCAGCCTAAGGCATAAGCAAACTAAATCGCTGCTTAGGGCTCTGCGGCTACCAGAGAGACAAGAGAGGCCCAAAAGTTCCTGAGGAGAACCCAAATCAAATTTTGCTGAGGGTCTTATAAAGGCTTGGGCCGGAATGTACTAAGGGATAAACAGTTTTTATTTATTTTTTTGTCATGACAACAGTTCAGAATAATTGGTTTCTGAATTTGGATCATTAATTTTTGGGACCTTAAAATGAAGACTAATTTGATACTTATCCCAGTGGTTATTGCAGCGTTGGTATGTAACTATACAAACTAATAATTAAAAAAAAAAAAAAAAATAATAATACTTCTTGATTAGAAAGAAGTTTAAAAAAAAAAAAAATTTCTGATTCAGCAAAATTTTAATCGATATCATACCCAATATGCCAGAATTGTTTTTTTTCAGAGATTTATGAAAAGATGAATTTACATTTAAGATGCATTTAACCAGTTCACTACCACAGATAAGACAACTCATCCTAGTATGTTTTTTAATATGATATTATCAATTTTTAAAAATTTATTCTTCTCATTGGATGAAGTATTGTAACATTATTACTGATTTTGACCAGTTTTTTTTCTTTCATTCTAACTTTCAGTTACTTTTTCATCACAACTTTGGCTCAGACCATAATTCTACAGCAATGATTAAATACTGTAATTGGAAATGAAGAGAAAACCTGTAGTGAGAATCAAATTCATACCCTCTAATCAGATGGAGTTCAGTAAATGCCTGTGATAAATAATGTGATAATGTTCAAGGTGTAAAATCAATGTCTGTTTAACTATGAAGTCCCTGTGGCTAAATGGTTAAAAGCAGCAAGGTCTACACTGAATTCCCTCTGGGTAATGGTTGTGAATTTGATCCTCACCATGGACTTGCTCTTTATTTCCAATTACGTTGTTTAAGTAACTTAAATTTAGGATGAAGGCGAAAAAAAAAAAAGAATAGTCAAAATTAATGGTAATCTTAGTAAGTTGTCAATCCAGTACCACAGATGAGATAACTTGTCTTACAATAAAGTCTCCTTTTTTTTGAATAAATTAATGTAAATATTATTCTGAATCAGAAAAATTGCCTTATTGGCAAAATTTACTGTTTTTTTTATAAAACAGTTTGATTTCACTTTGATTACATAAGCCTTTATAGTAAAAAAAAATTGTTGTTCTATATCCTTGCTTTGATTGGATTTTAATCAAATTAAAACTAAGTAAACATTCATTTTTTGTAAAAAAACATTGAAACTTTGCCTATTTGGCAATTTTGCCAACATACATTACATTTTCTCTAGTACATATTAGTTGATTTGTATGAAAATGAAACCATTTTAAATATGAGGACTTCCCTTTTCCATCTATTCTTTATGAGAAAAACCTGGCATGAGTTACAACATTAAAAAATACATTTAACAGGTTAATAGAAACAGAAGAAAATTACATTGTATATAGATATGGAACTTTAGCATAAGCTTAAATTAGAGAGTATAGGGTATAGATTCTAGCAAAAGATGGTTTTAAACGGCTGTAAGAGAAATAAATGCTCCTTAACACGATAAGAAAGGAGTAGAAGCTGCTACTAAGATAATTGGTAAATTGAATTGGTCCTTTGAATGTTCAAATCAAGACCTACAAACCATAACTGAAAAAAATGCCAATATCTGATTTTTGTGAAGTACAATATTTCAAATATGAAGCTCATGTAACAAAACTACCAAATTTTTCCATTCAGAAACAATTGCTATTTGCCAGAGAAAGAAAAAAATTATCTAGAAACGCATGGCTAAAGATTGAAACAATACTAGGTTTATCTACTATGTAGATACAAAAATAAAATGAGGGAGTTCATGTTTTTGATACGCCAACGTTATCAGCATATGTAAAAACACTCTAGAAGCACGAAGTGTCTAAATGAGGAAATATGATGATGATGTCAATAGTTTTATAAGAATGTATGGCACTAGACTACAGCTAGTAAACTCTTTCATTCATTCTCATGAAGGTTCCTTAAAGTGAAATTAATATCTCAATTCTCTATTGTTGATGTCTAAACTTAGAAGTCTATAAAGTACAATCATAATAAGCCATGGATTTTTTTTGCCAAAATCAACATTTTTAATTCTATAAGAAATAAAAGATTATATCACTAATTCACACTCAATTACTTAACATCATCAACAGGGAGTGTGATAAACCACACAAGAAGAAAAATAAAGTTTATGCTAAGTAAAAAATGTTTAAATACACCTAAACTGAGAACCATGCAACATACATGAGAGAGAATCATGCTCAATATCACAGTATATAAGAGAAAAAACCGGGAGTCAGAGATATCATAAAATCCATTATAAAACTAGAATGGCTATGTGCAATGACATGAATGTCAGATAACCTCTGGGCATTACCATTTACAATGTGGATCATTAGAGATCAAGCGAAATTGTATCAGCCAAAAAATGAGAAGACATGACAATTTGCACAAGTTCAGAAAATATCACTGCTGTGATGCCCATGATTGAATGGTCAGGCGAATCTTTGGTAAGATATATAACTTGAAGAAGTTAAAGGGTGGCTGATGATGATAATGATAATTTGATAACAGTAATAAAAAAAATTATTTAATTTATTTATTTATTTTTTTTTTTTAATCGAATCTATTAGGCAAAGTTCTTCAGGAATTCATTTGATATGGACAAATTAAATATTATTTCTGTAATATAATGAAAGTTAAGGGCAGATACAGAACATACAAAAATAAAAATGTAAATAACAGAATAAAAAGAAATGATGTTATCTAGTTCTTCAATAACAAACAGAATAATTGTTAATTTGAATTTAAAAAGAGACTAATCATTTACTTATCGATATCATATATATGATATCCTTAAAAATAACAATTGGTGTATTCCTCTCTCTAATTTCCCATTTGATTCTTATAAATTCGGACCAATTTAGACAATTGTAGACATCATAAGTCACTTTTGGCTTACTATACCTATTTTCATAAATAGCTTATAAGGTCAGTAATGATTTGTAAGAGATTGTTAAGCCATTTTGTTTTTTTACACCCAACTAACGACAAAAACATCATCAACCACCATATGTACACTGCTGTACAAAGGCCATTCTATTTCCTTCCATGACAACCATGATTGTGCTCGCCTCTGTCATGTCTTATTGGCAAACCTTTTTATCATGCCTCAGTTTTATGTCTGATATTTTCCTACTGTGTTCACTGTTCCATGGACACCAATTGGTTAGCCCTTCTGCTCCAACTGCTATCATGTGACATAAAGACGTGAAACATGGGAATCAAGAGAAGAAACTGTGAACCAAAATAATTGCAGAGAGAGCTATGGAAAGAGCATTACAAGAGATAGGGAAAAAATCAGTATGGATTGGTGAAAAGACGAAACTAAAGGATATTATACAAATAATTGGGCAACAAAAGTGGAACAAGAAAAATATGAATAAATATATATGTACTTACTGGTAAGAACACAAAGGAGAAACAGGTATTCAGTGTAGGAGATGATACCTAAAAAAAGAATGAGAGAATATCAATGAGTTAGAAAAACAGACGGTTTGTGATTTTTAAATAATCAAAACATTAATGATGAATTTAGATGAAAACTATCTTAAATTCAAAATGTATTTTGCACATTAGATCAAACTTGGGGGAGGATTTATAATAAATAAATCAACGAATAAATAAAATAAAATAAAATTATATATATATATATATATATATATATATATATATATATATATATATATATATATATGTGTGTGTGTGTGTATATATATACACACACACACAAACAAACATATCTATATGTATAAACATGTAGCAACATAAAATATACACACACACCCAGATACATATATATTTCCAGCAGCAGCCCCACCTTATTTCAATTGTCCATTCTATTTATGCTGTCTAGGCCAAGTGACCATACACACACACACATATATACATATATATATATATCTTTGAAGTGAAAAACAAAATCACCAAAAACTGAACAAAATATCATTGAGAAGCAGACACATCTGACTAGTATGAACACTGAGACAACTGTGTGGGTCACATTGGATGAGTTTTAGTGTGCAGACAACATCCACAGAAAAATGTTTGTTTTTCAGAGCTTTCCAAAATTTCAAACAAGAAATTGTATACCTGAATTCATTTTCTCAAAGGAAAAATAGTTTCAAGCTATTAAAGTTCTTTACTATTCTTGGAAGGTTAATTGATAAGTTGACAAATATGTAGGTAATTGTAAAATATCCAATATATCATTATTCCAGAAATGTTGATAAATAAGAGTCCTTCCAAGTCTCACGCAGGATGCATGAGACACACATTTTGATACATTCTCACGCTCACACGTATTAAAGGAAAATTCTCACGCATTTTATAAAAAGTGTTAGATTTATTAAATTGGTTTAGATTTCTGATAAAAATCTTATCTTAGATGAAACATGAAACATGTTTTAAATAGACTTCTAGGCAACACTGAATTTCAGTAGCTGATAGGCCCTTAAATGCAATTTTAACCAAATTTGGATACATCGTTTTCAAAATTTTCTGGGGGAGCATGTATGTCCCCAGGCTTCCTTATAAACTCCCCCACCCCAATTTTCCTCCCTCCGCTTAGAAATTTGGCGGAGTGAAACGATTTTCACTCATTTTTATCATTTATACTTGACAGATATGATAACGTAAATACGTATAATGTTATGTGACGATATATTCAATTTATGTTAGTGACTGAACCAAAGCCACGAAAGCTAAATGAAATCTGTATCAAGATATTATTAATAAAATCATTCGAGACGTAAAGGAGAAAGAACAAAGGTTGCATACATCAGCTATAAGACAAAAAAAAAGTTTGTTTGCAACTTTTTCCCCACAACACCCAAAATTGCCATATGCGCCACTTGGGGGTAGGGTATGCACCCTAGGTTATGAACCATTGTGGTAGTTAGATAACAGGTCAATGGCAACAAGTTATAATGTTGGCATATGCCAGAGGCAGTGTGTAGGATCCACAGACCCAACAACTGGGGGGGGGGGACCTTGAAGCTGAATATATCTGAAGAACCTTGAAAAATCTAAAAATGTAAAGGAATCAATCAGACCTAGCACCACAGCCACAACTGCAAGGCATATATAAAATACCCCCTACTAAGATATCCAATTAACTTCAGGTGTTATTCCACTTACATGCTTTTGCAATCAAAATCTTTGAAAAATAAACACGAATCCATGATACAAATATAAAATCTTCCTCTTGTCTTCACCATAAAAAATAAGAGCTGAGTTCGGATTAAGAGTTCATATACTAAACCTAAAAAAAATTCTTATTATTGAAACCATTCCAAAGAAATAGCGAGATGGAGCTAATTTTTTTCTCAAAGAATAGTATTTGAATGAACTATTATTAAATGAAATCTTGAAAGAGTTCAGGCTAGGAGCTCATTTACTAAATCAAGAATCCATACCTCACATAGATAAGTCGCTATAGCCTGCATGTGTACCAGAGCAAAATATCTTTAAAAAAAAGATCTTTTATCTCAAATTATCTAAAAAAATACCCATACAAGATTTGGGCATTGGTGGTCCAAAATGACCACAGAGATCTAAAAAAGCACTTTCTTTAGAAGAAAAAAAAAAATTTAGATAATGTCTAGTGCAGCACTAAAACAAATTTTCAAGGTTGTTGCCCCCAAACTATGACCAGGAGTGCCCAGACACACACAGAGATTGTCTTTATCACATTTTTAACGCTGGCCTTTTTTCTCTCTGAATTTCTGTGATAAAGTTTTCTTACACCAGTCAACCATTACTAATCAGCTATCATTAGGACCTGTAATGTGCTGGATTAGGAAAATAAATCATTAAGTGGTTAGGTTAGAATAAAATTAACAGTGGTTATCACTTTATACCATAAGAAGCACTTCTTTTATTCATTAAAAACCATGACTGGTTTTATGTTTACAACAAGTGTACAGAATTAGTTTTAAATCTGGTGCCCAAAATCCAAGGCAGATAACTAGCCTTTACATCAGATCAAAGGGATGTAACTCATTTTCAACAGATGAAATTATGCTATCCGAAATTAATGCTGGATTAGGTTTGTCAAATATATTGTACATCAACTCAGCTATTGTACCCTCTGGTCTTTCTCCATCACCATGATTTGGTTGGTGGGCTCTTTAGTCTTCAAGTGTATGTTGGGCTCCATCACTGTCATGTGAGAAGAACAGATACTACACTTTCATCTCAAACTAATTCTGACCTGGACCCCACTGCTCTGATAGTGCCGTATGTTGTAATCAGTAATCTCGAATTTTCTTTATTTTTTCTCTTTCAAAACTGCGCTGCCTCTCAAGCAAGAAGAATTAATCTGAATGATTCGGCTAATAATAGCAATACTTCACCCCAGAACTCGAGACAACATCTGGCTGTCATGCTGTTATAATGGACCTACAAGTAAAATGGTGAGCTATCAAATATGAGGATATGCTGTCAACCTTAAAAGATACTGCTTTTTATGTCTAGCTTAAGAATTAGGTGACTAAATCTGATGCATTCTGAGTCTGATAGTAGACCTTTGACTACCACCATAGAATAAAACATTCATCATAACTATTCGGCACAAGGGCATCTACGTAAGCAAGCTGGTCTCGCTGACTAATTCAGGGTTGCTGAGTTTGATCATCAATTGGTGACTTGCTATTATTGACAAACTTGACAAATCTAAGATTACTACCAGCTAATAGCTAAGATAGTTATTATTTCATACTAGCACCAACAGAGGTTGTTTTACCATGGTAAAAAGCCAGTATTTCAAATGTGGATTTTCAGGTAGGCAAGTCATTCTCATTTGGAAGATTAGCACAGCCATTTTCCTACACCTAGTTCTTCCCATTTAGCCTTGTGCCATATTAAGCTGGGTTTGATACGAAAAGTATCTAGATATTCAATATTAATAAAAAAAATAGCCCGCTAAAGGCAAAGACAACTTCATAACACCCTCTTTGGACTTAATTTATCTCAGTTTCCCTCCTACTTTTCAAAACCATCCACAAAGTCCTCTTTCAAGATTGCGATCAGCTACCTTGTTGTGTTAACCTGAATCTTGTCTATGGTCTGAAATCTCTTTAGAGAAAAGCCAGTTGCAGGCTATAAAGGGACTGACAGACTTAAGTGATGAGATACTTTGGCAATAAACCATGCATGAGGTGTAAAGAATGATTCGTATGGTCATTGTGAATGCAATGGTCGCACAGTAAACAAACTCAGTGGCATCTCACTACTATCTGAGTAACTTCATGGGAGAGTGGCAGTTCATGCATGCACAGTAAAGTTTCCCCTCTCAAAGCTGAGAGAGTTTCCCATATCCCATTGATATCAGAGTTCAATGTTCAAGTACTGATAAAAAGTTTTAAAATAATAGTCATATCACAATAGTTAACAAGTTAGCCTCAACATTACTACTGTTCAATCCTCAATGAATTTCCCTAGACTTAGGGCCTTGTGCCATACCAAGCTCAGCTAGTAACTGTACAGCATATAGTCAATATCTTCAACTAAGAAAAATCAACATATTCCAAAGAACAAATCGCCACTGACAAGGATTGTAGCTAATTTGACTGTTTTCTGGTGGTAGATCAGAAGTGCACCCAGTGAACTATAATGCACTAAAAATGGAATGAAAATCGGTTCATATATATATACAATACAGGAGAGGCAACTGTGAAAAAAATTGCTGCATCCGTTCCAAAATTCAATCAGTTCTTCCTTACTCCATGACCCATCTTCCCAAAATGACATTGAAATTGATTGAGAACTTCTGGAGATATTGTGTGGACATACAGCTACGATGCAGGGGAGGTTACTGCTGAAGATTCATGGATCCCCTCCAAAATTTAATCAATCTTCCTAAACTCATGGCCCACGCTTCCATAAAATGTCATTGGAGTTCATTGAGAACTTTTGGGGGTATTGTGTGGACAAAAGCACAGACAGACTGATATTTCATTAGCAGAGATAAATTATAACCCTTGATAAGTTACATCATTTTGATTAGGGTCCATAACAATTAACAAGATGATTTTTAAATATGGGGAGCAATTGTATCCTTGAATCAGAAACGTAAGAACATGCAATTTGTCCACAACCAAATGAGAATAAACATCTTTCTCTAAAAAAGTAGAATCTGCCATCTGAGATAGCAATACTATTTTGCTAGTTAATTACTTTTTAAAAGGCAAAAAGATACTATTCTGCTATACTGAATAATATTTTTTGAGAATATATGAATTAAGTATTACTAAAAGATCATAAAAAATGTTGTTCTATGAGACAATGCACTAGCTCACAAATCACCAAACCCCATGGCTTCATTATACTTATATAGTTTCTAAACCCATCTGTTTTCTCTAGTATAAATACTCGATACTTCTCAAACAAAAAGGACTGAGCTGTTGAGAAGAACTTCAAGAAGCTACCTTCTTCTCTAGCAGCTAAAATATAATGATCAAAAAAACAAATGTGAAAATGCTAGTTTGGATGATTCATCAAAAAATGTCAGTCAGTGTCATATTGATATTTATTATGCTTAATTAAATCCAACACAAAGCTAAATAGTGATGAGTGATATGGAAATATAGGGAAATTGTGTTGCACAATTATTTCAAGTGAGGAGGGCCTGCCTCCTTCAAGAACAAGCGTTGTGTATACAACTCTTGATGGATTCTGATGACATTGAAAATTATGTAAATGTTCTCCTTAAATTTTTCTGACTTTTTTTTGTGTAAGTTTTTAAACCATCCAAGCTGAGCACAAAAATGATTTGCCAGTTTTTATGGAGTTCGATGGTTGATTCACCAGTGAAGAAAGAGATCATATATGCAGCATTTGAAGCCTTGCATGCATTGGAAAAACTTGACTTTCCAAAAGATAGCAAGGAAATTTACCAGACTTCAATCCCACATCATGAAAGATTATGCTGAAAGTGTCCTCTTGGACAGTAGCGTTCTCCAAAGCATTTGATGTGGGTGATTGATAAGGTTTTGGGAGAAATGGAGGGTTTCCATTCTTACTTTTTGCACATTGCATTGTGGGACTTATAACTGAGCTGCTGATTTAAATAATAGTATTATTACAAACTTGAGAAGAAAACATGGAAAAAAATCCCATCCTGCTATTACTGTAATTTTCCATAAGGAAATTTGTGAAAAACTTGACATGTAAACACACCTAGATTTTTTAAAATTACAAAATATCAACTATCTATTAGATTTTAGTAAAATTTTCACTATTTATCAAATAAAGGATGGAATTTTTTTTCTACACTTTCTTTTCAAGTTCATAATAACACTACTGTTTAAATCAGTGGTTTAATTATGAGTCCCACAATACAACACGCAAAAAATGAAAAGGGAAATTCTCCATTAAAAGGCAAATAACATGTGGGGTTCAAAACTTCTGTGTGTGTAAAACTTAGGTTGGATTTTGTGGAGGCTTATAGTATGAAATTATTTAATATTGATAGTATGTTGATTTGGTATTCCTTCTAGAAAAAAAAAAGTTTCATTATGAGAGACCCTTTAGTGCAGCCCAATGCCAACTGGTTGGAATGAGGGTAGAAAGATTGTTTCACTAAACTTCCAAGTGGAAAGGGCCTGCTTACTTTGAAAATCAACATCTGGTTTTTACCTGGGCTTGAATATAGGCCATTGACTCTCTTGGGAGATATGCAACTATCTCAGCCACAAGTTCCCTTCCTGGCCTGTTATTTCTGACAAATAGGGTTCCCTCAATTTTGGTAACCTGATGATCATGATGACAGTACAAATGATCAGTGCATGAGATTAGAAATGACTAATAAACATGGTGAAAAGTTGAACTCAATGTATTTAGTCTTTTACCATGTATCATATTTATTTAGTAGTAAGACTACAAACTTTTCAATGGACCCTCATGCAAAATTAACAACTGACATATGTGAATAGTCTTTTCTTATAGTCACTCTGATAGTTAGTTATTCTTTTATGGAAACACTTGACTTTTAAAGAGTAAAAATAATTAAAAAAAGTTGAGCCGAAAATGAATTCAGATACATAAAAAATACTTTGTTTTAGTTTTGTTCTGTTTATGAAAGCAATCAACATACTTCAAATTGTTTCATATTGTGGCACATCTTAAAACTATTTGAGGAAAGCCTTGAGAGCCTTTTAAATTGTATCACAGCTCTGAGTGTTTTTAAATGTTATTAATTTTTATCTTGATAACTGTCAACTGGAGCCACAAGGAAAAGTTACAGTAGGGTCTCTAGTCTAAGTACAACCCACTTGTTTCTTATGAACTAGCCCAATTCATTGTTGCAGAAGGATCTCATAATAAAAATTTGTTTCAATTTGATTTGAGTTAAAGTGTAATAAAAAAGCAACCACAAGCCAGGGTGCTACCAAGCATGTATGACATTAGTCAATGTAATTAAAATACCATGACTAAGAATAAAGTGATGTGGGAGTATAACAAACATGGACTTTAGAGGGTGGAAGTTAGAAGTGTGCAGATGCATAAAAACTCTTCACCTAAAATACTAACCCAAACCACTTTAAAGCAAAAGAAAGTTGGAAAAAATATACTAACTTTAGGAAATTACAAATAAGGAATTTAGACATATTGTAAAGATGGAAATGTAGTTTTAAGTTTTGTTTTGTTTCTTGGACAATAAATACAGGAATGGATCACAATTAATTATTTCAACACCTGCATATATTTAAAAAAAATGGGGCAAATATGTGTTCCTCAAAAGGGGGTTAATAAGCAGAACAAAATCTATACAAAAAAGCTAATAAAATACTTCTTTGGAGAAACTTTGTACAATTAAGAGTTTTTAATCCAAACATAAGATGAAAGCTTTACAAAGAAATATCTCTATAACTAAGCAGCTTTAGATTAAGAAACAATCAAGTGTCCTTGATTTTGTTCATATTTCCAGATTTATTACCCTCATCCTCACAACATTATCTACATCTAGAGGGGATGTAAGCAACTCTGAAAAGCATCCTTGTAGCTAATCAATATTCGGTTAATGAACAATTAAGTGTAGATGATTTTTGAAAAATATTTCCTTGTTTATTTATGTAATCCCCAGAGAACACTTTTTGATGTTCAGAGGCTGATATAAAAAGAATCACTAAAGTTTGAAAAACAATCAAATACTTATAGTTTATGAAGAAGTTATTTGCTACACTCTGTGAACAAAAGGTGTTCCCATTTTGGACAGATCAAGAATACTGTGGCTAAACTTGACTGATTTGGATAAAAATACAATTATGCCATATATTTAGAAACCGTCAACCAAAATTTTAGCTTTTAAGCTGGTCTGTCTGGCTGGCTTGCTATATTTGTTAAGCGCATACAGGCTGCACTAATGGAGCGAAGGGTTGAAAATTCAAATATTTACTTCTTATCATGTCCAGAGAAAAATATGTTTTTGTTTCTTTAAAAATCACCCCCATTATAGATTATTAGAGGGGGGGGTCCAATTTGGAATGTAAGTTTAAGCTAAATTGGTAATTTAGTTCAAGCCAAGCTCGCTTTTTGAAAAAAAAGTTTTTTTTTACTGATCACTGCACAACAAAAGGTAAAAATAACTTATGCATTGATCACTGCTTTTTCCAATTATCAAAATTAATCTCCCCTAACACATCATACTGCCAGAAGATGTTGGTCACTTGACAGTTTCTATTGAGTGACTAACCAGACCAGTTTTTGATGATAATGAATTGAAATAAACTGATCAATTATATATATATATATATATATATATATATATATAATATATATATATATATATATATATATATATATATATATATATATATATATATATCAATTGAATGATGTGGCACGAGTACAGTTAATGTGTTTTCACTTAAAGTGCAAGAATTCTCAGAGCAGGGAAAATTTCATGTTTAGACCATTTTACAATTTGGTTAGGCGTTTGTATGGAATTAAGTGAGCCAAAGAGGTTAAAGACAGATAGACAGTGTTTCTTGTCCTTTTTTAAAATCTTTTTAAATCAGTCTATATCATTGGTAAAGATAGAAAAAATATGACAAAGATTCAAGCATTTTAAACTTAGCTTGAAAACTCAATTGGAAAAAAAAAGTTTTATTGGAGAAACAAAGGCAGACAAATGGTGTCAAAAAATGTACATACAAAGCTGCAGTTTTTTAGCAGAATCTGCCTTCATTCAATGAAAATTATTATTTACTAAGTTAAGCTTAATTTTAGCACAAGGTCACTAGTATGGTGCACCCAGTGAAGATGCAACTCACTACTCAGTTGTAACGAACTATAAGACCAGCTTGCTAACCAATACTCCACGATGATAAAATTCTAAATGTTATAGCTACAATATTCCAATCGCAGTTTTCTGCATAATATGGACAAGCTCTCAATATAAATTCTATCAAATTAACATTTTTTTTTCAAAAATATGAATTGATAACCAAAATCTGTTTCCAGTTTTTAATTTGGCCAAGCAACTCTAGCAAATAAATTGGTATATTTTGGATGTAACTGTATAGTTTTGACTGAACTTGGCAATTCAACCTGTCCGCTGCCACAAACAAGATGAATTGTCCTAGCAAGTCATCAATCCAGTGCCACAAACAAGATAATTCCTCTTGTTATAGTGTACGATTCTTTTGCAAGATGGCAAAACCACACTAGAAAGTTTAAAGAATGTTTACAAAATACAAAACCGCAAGAGAGTAGATATGAATGTACTGAATGTAAAGTGGCCCAATGTGTAGATTCATGTTTTAAGAGATTTCATACTCTTTTAAATTACTTGAATATTTTATTTTAACATTTTTAATTATATAAGAGACAGTCACAAATACTGTGAACATAGGTTTCTTCAGTTTTTAAGATGGTCAGGCTGGCTTTGTATCTATTAGGTGTACAGGCAGCACCAGTAAACATTTACTCCTTGTCTAGAAAAAAACTTTTTTTTTTCCTTTTCTGAAAAATTCAACCCAGAATTGTTTTTTTTAGTGGGGGTTCAATTTGCGATGTAAGTGTATGCTAAACTGATCCTTTAGTTTGTGAAAATTCAGACGTTTTTAGTATCACTGTCAAAGAAAATGCGAGAGAAGTAACATTCATTGATCATCCTTTTTTCCAATTTTTTAATTGATCATCCCCAACACAGCATACAGCAAAAAGATGTTGATCACAAGATGGTTTCTATTGAATGACTTTATTACATTTATTATATATTCTGTTCAACATTGTTGGTTGGTATGAAAATAAAACTTTTTTCAAACAAGTTAGGGAGACTTCCTATTTTCAATTTTTTCTAAAAACTCAGCACTGGAGTTGAAACGTAAAAAATACAGCTCCAGTAAATCACTCAAAAAAACCATCAAGCAACTAACTTCTTTAGGCAGCATGCTGTGTTGGGGTTGATCAATTAAAACAATTGGAAAAGTGTGTGATCAATGAATAAATTACATCTCTTGTTGGCCTTCGCATGAACTCCAGCAAAACTAAAATCATGTGCAACAATCACATCAGAAATAAACAGACAATGATCAAAATCGAAAATGCAGAATAGGAGAAAGTTGACCAATACATCTACCTAGGGACAATGGATCTCCATGAAATTATCAAAATAAGAAGAAAAGAATCACTTTAGGATGGCAAGACTTTCGCAGAGCAAGCTCAACCTTCAAGAACAAGAATCCTAAAAAGAAGAGTATATGACCAATGTATCCTCTTGATAATCACCTATGAAGATGAAACATGGAACCTAACCAAAAGACAGACTAGCAAACTGAGAACCATGCAATGTGTGCACAAGAGAATCATGCTCAACTTCACACGAAGAAATCACAAGACAGCACAGGATATCAGGGAGAAAACAGGAGTCCAAGATATCACAGAATCTACAAGAAAAATTAGATGGCAATAGGGTGGTCATGTTTTAAGAATGGCAGACAACCAATGGATATCATGACCCACATGGAATCCAAGGGATCACATGTGAAACCGAGGCTGCAGAATACAAGATGGAGAGACTTACTAGACAAGTTCAGAAAGATACCCATGAAAGAGATCTGGCAAATCCTGGGAAAGGGCTATGTCCAAAGACAGATGGTAAAAGACTGATGACAATGATTATCACTAAAAAAGTTTGAATTTTGAAAAAACATGGGGAAACAAAATAAGGGACCAATTACATTGCCAACTGAGCTCCGCACTTAAAAAAGAGTATTTAGAGGGAGAGAATTTTGCAAACTTCCATTTTTTTGGCCCCGCATCATACATATATACATAGATAGCTAGCCAAAGCAACTTGAAAACTGAAAAAAAACAAAACAATGTTAACACTTTTGACGATTTCAAATACATGGCAGCAAACAGGTTAGAGCAAGAATATTCAAAATCAGATCATCCCGTCTTATACATGTTTTTCTTTTTGACGAATACGCTATATCATTTATTTTATTTTTATCGGTGATATTTCAGCAATTTCTGGTTAAGAATTGTTTTGCGGTCTTCGTGACATTCTTCATTCAGCTTGAAAATGGCGTTGGCTAGCAGTGCCGAAGTACCAACAATAAAAACAAATTAAATGAAGTAGCATGTCCGCCAGAAAGAAAAACAAATATATATTTATTATTACCGTGCTACTAAAGATGTCAGTGAAACAATTATTTGTGTCTCAGAACAAGATGGCCCATAATTTGCTTTAGCATTTCAAAATTAAACAAGTTTTTAATTTGTTATTTACTTTCATTTACATTCTCAGAAAATAAAATAGAGAAAATGGAAAATTTCAAAAAACTACAAATAGAAAATTATGCCAAGCAAATGATCCCCCCATTTTCATGGAAGGCTTGCTGCACATATTTGCAGGCGGCTTCAGAATAATCAAGCATTAATCTTGCAAAGAAAATTATGACTTTTATACATTGCTCCATTGTCATTTTTTCCCATAATGAATTTCTGAAAGCTGGGACAAAAATTCAAAAGTATGTATCCGATAGAAATTTATTCTGTTTTTAAATGCTAAAGTGACTTATGAGCCACTCTGTACATAACCAAGTTACCATGCTGAATATTTCATGGTATCTCTCAGGGCAATGAGGGTTGCTTGACAGTGCTTATCTCCTCTTTAAGTAATGTGCAACAGGTTGCACTGAGTTACATGGTGCCAGCAGCAGGGAGTGATCTCTGATCTGATTGGAAGTGGATTCAAGCTTTTCCCAAGGGCATTAGTGCAAAATTAGATAAAATACCTCAGTTGTATTAGTATTGTTGTAGCAGATTTCATTTTTCATGCTATTATAAAACAAACACCCAATTATCTTTGAATATTACTCTCAGCAGAAACCTTTGATTTTACAAGTATACTTAGAATATAGTTTATATTTCCCACATCAGATTACTAGAACTTCCTCCACCCTAGACTGATTTAGAGCGATTCCTCTAAGCAATAAAGGCATCAGACTTCAACACAAAACTGTTAATCATCCTGTGAATTTTGTGTACCTATTCAAATAGAGTACATATATAGACTATCGAGTCAGATAGGAACAAGCAAAATTCTAGAATTGAGATGATACATGGCTGTCAATACGACCTCCAATAATTTATATGATGTGACAGATTTGGTAATAATGTATTCAAAAACTCATGTATTCATATGAGCAAACAATATATTTTTCAACTTGATAAAAAATTAATTTCCGTTTTCCTGAGTATCCATAACTTTCTCTACAATTATTGTATATTCTTGAATATGTCAACCAAGAGTATAAGACGAGTTCTAAATGTTAAGAAAATCAACTGACTTGAATGTAATCAGAGTCTGTTATTTTGTTGTAACATTGTCCTGAGAGATATCCCCTTCTTATGAATACACCATCCATAGAATTTAGTCAGCTGTCAATGAAACGTAAATTCTTCAATATATTGATCATTGTTTTCAGGTTGTAAAAAATCTCATCAGTGATGATGATTCTACTTGAAAAAATGATTTAAAATGGATATTACCCAAACACACCATATACTATCCAATTAGAATTTCACACTAAATCATGGTAATGAATTGAGTTAAAACAATGAGCATCATAGTGCAGTGTCTATCAATACACATAAAGGCAAAAATATTGGCTATTTTTGACTGACCTGGGTATAAGTCAAATTGCTCATTTGGGGCCATCTTTTTAGTAAAAAAAAAATGCTCTTCTTATATTCAAGAATATATGGTAAACATCCTTCCCCTTAGACTGCTTAAGGAGCGGGGAGAATGTTCAATTGACAAAACTTAGGGGCGAGGCTCTTCAAATGCCTACTCTAGTGGGGAGGATGTTAAAGTGATCCCACACACCTGTACTAAAATTACTTTGTTTTTTGTTTTTTTTAGTTGTTCCCTTTCAGAGCTGTATAGTATGAGCTAGCAAATGTGTTTATTAAAAATATCTTTTTTCTAGTCAAACTTATCATATTCCCAAAGCAAACGCTACAGATGGATTGAGTGTAAAATAAAACAATGTTTGAAGTGTTTAGCAGTGAACCAAGTTTCTTCAGAAAGATAAAGTAACACTCAGAAATTGATAACAATCATTTCTTCATCGCTAAATACTTTTTTTGAAATTTAGGATAAGTCTGATTTTAACAGTTGAAGTGGCAGTGGAAAAAAAAAAGTTGAAGGAAAAAGAGAAGAATAAAAAATGTCAGAAGAAGTTAGAAAAAAGGGGAAGAAAGAAGATGATATAGAAGTTGAAGAAAATAAATAAGTTAAAAAGGGAAAACAGAGCAAAGAAAATAATACACACCAACACACACAAGTACATACGTAAAAGAAAAAGGTCCCCAAAGTAAAGGAATTCCCAGCACAAGTGTAAACTGAATATCTTGAGAAATGGACAAAAGAAAGAGTAGGCTATCTTAGAAGAAGAATAATACATAGAAAACAGTTTTTCAAGTTTTGGATTTGTGCTTCTTTATTTTGTATTGGGAGATCGCTAACAAGACATCTCTAGTCTGTATTCCAGATGCTTCCCTTTTTGTGTGGAACTGATGTTAAAAGATTCCACCCAAACATTTAGCAGCCTTTAAATATTAGTTTTAAGCTGACTCAAATGATTCAAGATGGAGCTATTTTGAATTCTGATTGTAAAAAGAACCTGAGAGATTAGTCATTCATCACAACAAAATATTCTAGCAAAAACAAAAACCAAAGGATTCACAAGTAGCTTTTAGTAAAAACCGTCAACCAAAAGTATCATTGAAACTTGACATGGGTCTCTTCAGTTTTCAAGTTGGTCTGTCTGGCTGGCTGGCTACATATGGATCATGTGTACAGGCCATACCAGTGAAGATAGAGGAATGAAAATTTAAACATTTACTCATTATTATGTCTAGAAAAAACTTTCTTTTTTTTTTGAAAATTCCCCTCTCAAATAGTTAAGGTTTCAATTTGCAATCTAAGTTAATATTGAATTGAGTCCTGAGTTTATGTATGAGTATTTTTTTTCACTGCCCATCGAAAAGTGAGAGAAACTTACTAATTGATCACCTCTTTTTCACCCAACACAATACACTGCCAAAAGATGGTTTCTAATGGGTGATTAACTAGGTCTGTTCCATATTTATTAGTTTCATTTCTGAAACTTACTAATTGATCACCTCTTTTTCACCCAACACAATACGCTGCCAAAAGATGGTTTCTAATGGGTGATTAACTAGGTCAGTTCCATATTTATTAGTTTCATTTCTGAAAATGAAGTTGACAGAGGTATATATATTCATTCATGTCTGTCTCTTCTTGCAATATTTCCAAAAGTTCTCAATTAATTTCAACAACATTTCATGGAAGAGTGGGCCATGCACTACAGAAGAATTGATTGAATTTTGGGGCAGATCCAGGTTTTTTTTAACATTTATCTGCATTGTAGCCCCCCCCTCCCAATATCTTCAAAAGTTCTCAATTCAAATGACACATTTTAGGAGTTAGGCCATAGAGTAACGCGGAACTGGTTAAATTTTGAGGCGCACTAGAAATATTTTCGATTGAAAGATATTTTTCAATTTTTTCATAGATTTATGTATTCATTCATGCTTTTCCCCCACAATATCTCCTAAAGATCTAAATGAATTTCAATGAATTTTTATGGGTCATGGGGTTAAGTAAGAGATTTGATTTTAGGGTAGATTCAGCAATTTTTCCAACAGTTACCTTTCCTTTATCATAGCTATATTGTCCATACAGAATCTCCAGAAGTCCTCAATGAATTTCAATGACATTTTCTGGAATTATGTGCCAAAGAGTAAGGAAGAATTGATTAAATTTTATAGTGGAAGCAGGATTTTTTTTCCATAGTTACCACCCTTGCATGCATCTTGGCTATACACAAACTGATTTTCATTTTTGTCTTTAGAAGATCTATGCACTCTCCGAGTGCTTACTAGTTTATCAAAACTAAAAATAATCATAAAAGTCAGGAAGATGCAATGTCAATTCTAAATCTTCCTTTTGTAGCAATGGAATAAAATTTACGTTATAAATTGCCTTGTTTTCTCTTAACTTCACAAGTTTTACATTGAAACCTTTAAAAAATTTAATCTTAAGCAAAAGAAGAAAGCTGAGAAAAAAAATGCCTAAGGAATGAAATTGATATCCCATTTTCTGAATGAGCACAAATTGCAGTGTGTGTGTGTGAGAGAGAGAGACATTATCTAGACTTCATTTTTTATTAGGTGAAGCATCGGCAGCCATTAATAACTTTCGACTAGTATTTCTTTCATCTTAATTTTAGTGATAAAAAGCGACTAAAATTGAGATAAAAGAAATACTAGTCAAAAAATAATGATGGTTAAAAATACAAAACTAGTTCAAACCTCACAGAAGAAATTATTATGAAAGTTTAGACGAGGTGCTGTAACCATCTTATTTTGTTTCAACCAGACTAATTTCCTATTTGGTTTAAAATTTTTTCTTTTTATCACATTTTTGCTGCTGTACCCATCGGGCTGAGGTTTATTGCAAGAAAATGAATCGATAAATAAATACCAAATGAATGAAAAAATAAATGAAAAATAAATAAAATAATCATAGACAACAATTTGATTTTCAAAATAAAATAAACAGTTTGAATATATAAAAAGCATTTTCTACTTATAACACTGAAATCCACGTAATTGTCAAGATGTTTTACAAAAAGCTTTAGATCTAATACCTTGTTGAAAAATATTGATTAAAAATAAAATCAATTGGAAATAGGTAAGATTTTAAAAAAAGATTTTCATTTCAAGAGTGGAAAGCAGAGTTTAGAAATTGCTGCAAACTGAAGAATCACTCCAGGTTGGCAAGCTTTTGGTAGAGCAAGCTTAACGTTCAAGAGGGAAAAAATCCCATTGATCCAAAAAAGAAGGGTATACAACCAATGCATGCTCCCAATAGTCACTTATGGAGCTGAAACATGGAACCTAACCAAAAGATTGATTTTCTAGCCAAGAACCATGCAACATGCATAGGAGAAAATCAAATCACAAGACAGCATTACATTAGAGGAGAAATGGGAGAGATAGATATCATAAAAACCATTAGAAATCTCAAATGGCAATGGGCTGGCCATGTTGCATGAATGTCAGAAAAACACTGTACATCACGACTCACAATGTGGATCACCAGACATATGTGGCTGGCAAAATATGAGATAGCGTGAGGAACTAAATGAGTTCAGAAAGTACAGGCTCCATGATGCCCATGATAGAGGGATGCTAAAAGGCTGCTGATGCTGCTGTTGATGATGATGATGATGAATTAAAACAAGAAAAAGAACAGACTGATAAATAACTGTGATGTTGTATATACAACTTTTGACAGCATTTACAAGTGTTTCTGTGATGAAAACTTATTTCTTTTAAATTGAGTTTTCAAGTTAATCCCTATTAAAATGAATAATCATTGCATCAAGAATGAAATATTGTCAGAAATGCAATGTAATCCATTATACAATGAAAAAGATTATATATACACATATATATATATATATATATGAAGCGTTAACACTGCATAGTTTGCTTTCTTTCTTGTACTTTGTATTCTTTTTTATCTTTTGAATTGATTCTTTAAAAAGGATTACGACGGTGTGACGTGAAGAAAAAAAAAGTAGTTTTCTTTCTTTGCTCACTCTCTATATCGTATCTTCCTATATTTAACAACAATTTCTCTCAGTTATCATCCCCACTCTTATTAAGATAACAGCTTTCTTTATTTGTTAGGAACACTGTCTTTCTCTCTTTAACCACTTTCTTTTCAAGTCACTTAATTCCTTACAACTGTTGTTAACCTATTCAAATCTGGTCTTAACATGAAATTTTCTGTTCTTAGAACTGTCAACTTACATCACAGTTAAAAAAACCAAAAAAAAACAAGTGTTTAATAACATAACTTTTACAGTTCAACTCCACTTATAAACACACTACATCTAATCTCAGGAAATGAGTGTCAAGAAAACTGATTTCATGTCATACTATCAAGATGTCTGATCTTCTGTCTTGAAAAGAAAATTAGGAAATCTTTATAATGGCACACTGGGCTAACAGCCATTTTAGAATCCATCTTTTTGAATGGCTAAAAGGAGCCTTCAAAAAAATATATATACTAAAATGCGATAGAATAGTAGCAGTATTATAAATATGTTAAAGAATTAATACGAGCAACATGTCTATTCCGAATATCAATAGAAATAATAATAATACCTCATCTCAAAAATTTAGAGATATAATGTCTATTCCTTTCTGTTTGATTAATTTCTACAAATCAAAGTCAAACACAAATAGGTACCCCAAAATGCTTTCTCTAAATTTAAAAAGAATCATTATCATTAAGTGAAGATCCAGAATTACAGTTTCAAGAAATTTGCACAGGGACCACTAACCCCTGATACACAAGACTGACCAATTACTTTCTATAGTTAGCAGCAAAAGTTCAATTTTTTTGGAAAACTCCAACTATTGAGTTTTGATTTTATTTTTGTATGTAACAACAATGATGGATGACAATGACCAGACCAATAACCAGTGATGTCATGTATAGTGACATACGCAAAAACTGATGACAAATTTACTTTTACTCCCAAAGCCCAACACAGGTCAACTTGTTTGGATAAAGTTACATTTACAGGAACTACTAATAAAGTAGTTGCAATGGGACACATAATTTGGGAATAATATTGTATAATGATAACAGATGGAGCAAAAAGCTGACTGATTCCTGCCCATAGAATTGTGCTCAGCAGGGAAAGACTCTTCATATCTATCTATCTACCTAAGTCTCTTCCAATCTATCGATCTCGCTCTCTTCCTATCTATCATGCTCTCTTCCTATCTACCTAGCTTTCTTGGTCACTTCATATCTACCTATCTATCTGTCTTGGTCACTTCATATCTATCTATCTATCTGTCTTGGTCTCTTCATATCTATCTATCTATCTGTCTTGGTCTCTTCATATCTATCTATCTATCTGTCTTGGTCTCTTCATATCTATCTATCTATCTGTCTTGGTCTCTTCATATCTATCTATCTGTCTTGGTCTCTTCATATCTATCTATCTGTCTTGGTCTCTTCATATCTATCTATCTATCTGTCTTGGTCTCTTCATATCTATCTATCTATCTGTCTTGGTCTCTTCATATCTATCTATCTATCTGTCTTGGTCTCTTCATATCTATCTATCTATCTGTCTTGGTCTCTTCATATCTATCTATCTATCTGTCTTGGTCTCTTCATATCTATCTATCTATCTGTCTTGGTCTCTTCATATCTATCTATCTATCTGTCTTGGTCTCTTCATATCTATCTATCTATCTGTCTTGGTCTCTTCATATCTATCTATCTATCTGTCTTGGTCTCTTCATATCTATCTGTCTGTTTTGGTCTCTTCATATCTATCTGTCTGTCTCGGTCTCTTCATATCTATCTCAATCTATTCATATCTATCTAGCTACTCCAGTCTGTTCATATCTATCTAGCTATTCAAGTCTGTTTATATCTATCTACCTATCTATTTCTAGACTTAATAAGTACACAAACTGTTGTTAATAATGGGGTAGAATATAAATATAAAATAAATAGGTTACAGTTTATTCTAATTAGTAGGGCCCAACAATTCAATAGGTTATTAATTTACTTTTAAGTGGTGTGAAACCTTACTTCCAAAAACGTCAGAGATAAATAAGCCCTTCATTCATCTAGAAGCTTAGTGTAGACGATCCTTTTTTTTTTCTCTCTCTCTCTCTTTACCTATAAATAAAGCAACCTTCAAGTAGGTTCAACTTATTCACCTGGCTCAGGTGTAAATACTCATTCCTTTTCCCTTCCAAATAACTTAAATTCTTCATCTGAATCAGGTGTAGATGTATAGAATAAAGATACTGTTTTTCTTCTTCTGTACTTAATATGTACAAATTAATCCTTATGAAAGATGTCCCTTTTCTACTTCATCAATACACCTGGGATATAAAGCCATTATAAGATTTCACCTAAACAAATGACATATCTATGGTGTCTTACCATGGACTAATAATCAGCAAACTAGTCTAGCAGACCCTTACCCTGGTGCAGTAGGTTCAATCTTCATTGAGTACCCAAAAATAGTGGACTAAGTAATATTCTCAGAGGCTCAACATGCTGTAATGGTTAATAAACTATTCTTGCTGACCATTACTCCCTAGTGAGTTCAATATATATATGATGATAGAGACAATGCAGAAATCTAGAATGTTTTATTTTTATTTATTTTTGTGATGTTTCACTTGATGGAGCAAGTGTTCTTGTCAAGTGGAACATGTCACCAGAATGAAAATAAAACTTATTCTAAATTAAACTTGTTTCCACATTGTCTATATTATCATAATGTTGGATACATTCTATCCAACTGTATGCAATATATATGTGTAGAGCTGGATAAACATTTTGTTGGCCCCTGAGCCACAGGAACAGTGATGCCCACCAGTAATACTTTCAAATAAAAAAAGGTTTAAGAAAAATTGAATTTATTTTTATAAGGCTACAGCGATTGGAATTCAAATATTTTCTTTGAATATTATCATGAAAACAATTTTTTTTATAACATCAGTGAATAGTAAGTTTTTTGGGTCATAATTTTCAAATGCTCATCAAGTCTGCTTTAGTCATTCTGACATTCAAACTGCCATACATGTATAAATACAGTACAGTCATGGGCATCTGCTAGGGAGGGCCAATGGGGTATTTGACACCCCGGGATCAGGCCTGGTCACCAAGGGTGAAAGGGTTTGAAATTTGGATAATCGTGCAGTACAATTGTTTAATGCAAACCAAACTTAATGTTGCCATATAAAATGAATGCATTATTAGTTGGTAGTAACAAGGTTGACATCAAGTTATACTCCGAACATATCCTTTTGCACCCCCACTCCTAGAAATAAATTCTTTTGCCTCCCCCTCCCTGGAAGAGCAGCAGTGGATGCCTATGATACTACTGCTACAAGATTTCTTTAAAAATGCACTGATCACCATTTGAAGCAAATTGCTTTTTTTTTTTTTAAATGAAGATTTTTTTTACGCACAAAAATATTCAAATGAATAGGTGAAATATTCAGTTTTTTAAAACTGAAAAACATTTGGATGAAAATAGTTTTATTCAACTCAGGCCATCCAGAAAAAAAAACAAAAACTAATAAGCAACCCTGTTCTACCCAACAGTGGATCTACTGGTGTCCATTCTGGACAACAACTAAATGATGGTGTCATCTGGAAATTAGGGCATGACTAAAGAATTAAGTATGGCTATAATACCCATGGTCATGACTTCAACTTCAAAGAGGAAGCATTTTCTGGAGACAATCTAATTAACATACTAAGAGACCAATATGTGACTAGAAATAAGTAGTTTTGTACCTGCCTTGATGAGTCATCAAAAGAGCAATAAACAAAGACTTAACAATTCAATGGATGATGAAGGTAAAAAATGCTTCACACAATAAAGAAATTTAGGATATATAAAGGAATAAGAATTGTATTTTGTAAAGAAAAAATAAAATTAGCAAGAAATACATTTGAATAATGAAAGAGTAGCAAAAGTCAACAATGTTTTAAAGTCATAAAGAGTAGCCCATGTTATCAAAGAGCATATCTGTGAAAAAATGGGTATATTTTCCACTTGACTATACAATTTTAATAAATACAAACAGACAATCTTGAAAAAAGAAGTGAATAAATAAGCAGAATTAGTAAATACTGTGAACTGCATATAAAACAAAAATGAAAGCCATCATTACATGAAGATCCTTACTTTAAAAATATATTAACAAAATTTGATAAATAAATGATCAAATGTGAATGATTTTGTCATTTTCACAACATTGTGTACATCAGGAAAGGATGAAAGCCACTCTGAAAAATATCTTTGAAGCTAATCAATATTTGATTAAAAAACAATCAAGTCTCCTTGATTTTGTTAATATTTCCATGTTTATTGCCATCATCCTCAAAACTTCATCAACAGATCAAATGAATGGAAGCAACTGGAAAACATCCTTTGAAGCTAATCAATATTTAATTATCAAACAATCTAGTCCCCTTGGTTTTGTTAATATTTCTGTTTATTGCCATCAAATAACTATGTTTTACACACATAACAAAGAAGGGAAGCAACTTAGACATCAATATTTGATTAACAAACAAAAAAGTGGAGATGATTTTGTTAAAAGGTACCTCAAGAATATTGAGTAGAAGTTTATGAGAAGAGCATATTTGATTTTAAGGAGATAATTGTGTATTGTTTGCAAAAGAATGAGAATTGAAATAAATTAAAGAGCTCTTATGAAGGATGAAGAAACCAAGGGAAGCAGAAGTTGAAAAGGAAAAACAGAACATAGATAACAGAGTGAAAGTTTGTTTGCTTGAGAGAGAGAATGATATAAACGTAGGAAGTAGCATTTTAGAGAATGAGGAGGGGAAAAGAGAGGGGTTAAATGGAAATGAAAAATAACTGGAATCTTTTGGAAGAAAGAAATGAATTGTTGAATGAAGGGAAGATAGGGTGGGTTGAGTAACAGAGAGAGAGAGAGTGAAGTTAGCATTAGAGAACGATTTAATACATATACTTGTATTTAAAATGCAGATACATGATAAATGAATGAAACATAATGTGTGTGTGTATGTATATGTGTGTATGTATATATATATATATATATATATATATATATATATATGCATGTAAGGGCCCAAATAACTGTTTTCACACCAAATTCTCATCTTGTTTATTCTTGGTCTGTTTACTTCTTTCAATGCAACAGTTATGTATCAGGAAATGGTTATATATGATCTGATAGACGGATTATATAATTGTGTTATGTTATACAGAAACTTATTTGAAATCATCTCCCATTGTCACATAGGCTATTGGAGGTTGACCTTGGAGGTCACTTCAGGTCACCAGAGGTCAACTATCTAGACCTAAACATTAGAAAAAACAATTTTGGAGGTCAGAACTTGCAACAACCATTATTATTATTCACCATGAAGGGCTTTAACCTCCCCTCTCCCTTTTCCAACTGTAATAAGTATGCTAAATAAAAATCAGATCGTTTTGTTTCTTGTATAAAATTGAAAGTAATTACAAGTAGGCCCTAATAAATAAAACTAAACAAAACCATTGTAATCTATTCAAGGCAACAAATTTACAATGTACTTGATGTATTGAGTATTGTATACGTTTATCATTAATATTTGGATACACTTTTCAATCATCTTAATCTTTTCATTTTTTTTAATGATTTGTTTTACCAGTAAAAGCTGAAAACCATACTTTCAGCTCTCAACAAACATTTCCTCCATTACTATTGGAAAAGCGTCTGACTTTGACTGGGGGTATTGGTTGTGTTTAATATGTAAGTATATCGCTGACCTGGACCAGTAATTTCTATCCTTAGTATGATCATCCACAATCATTTTTCCAAGACACAAAAATTCATATGAACAGAAAAATGAAAAAATCCTTCACAATGGGATGGGGGGTGGTAATTAAATTTAATGAATGAACGAACAATCTATGGTCATAGGTTAATGCAGACTTAGCTCGATTAATAGAGTTTTGATTTGTTATGGTCCAATTACAGGCTTTTATAGCATTTACAGAGTTCTTCACTCAGGGATAACCTCAAAATCAATGTTCCTAACTATTCACCTAGCTGTAGCTGATGTTCAAGGCATAGACCTTGTATATATCAGTGTATTGCAACATCTTTTCCAAAACTACAGTTCTTTCATCAGGCTACACAAAAGACTCAACCCCTTTTCAGTTTGAAAAAGGGGTAAGACAAGGTGATACCAGCTCACCCAAACTCTTCACAGCCAACCTCGAGATGATCTCCCGAAACCTAATCGGGGAAAATAAAGGAATCAGAATAGACGACAAAAACCTAAGCAACCTCAGATTTGCAAATATAGTCCTTCTTGCTGAGAACCTTCATGACCTCCAAATAATGCTAGACAAACTCAACAGAGCAAGCAATAAAGTTGTTCTCCATAAGAACATCAAAAAATGTCCTTTACTACAAACACGTTGATGACAAAGACAAAAAGTAAAATCAAAAACAAAAAACTAGAGGAAGTAGACCATTACATCTATCCAGGACAACGAATCATCACAAAATCCTCAAAATAAGAGAAAATTAAGAGAAGAATCATTCTAGGATAGTAAGCTTTTGGTAAAACAAGCAGAACTCAACAAATTAGGCATCCTCCTGATAGTCACCTATGGAGCTGAAACATGGAACCGAAACAAAACATTGACCTGCAAACTGAAAACTGTATTATGCACATGGGAGAATCATGCTCAAGATAACTTGAAAAGATCACAAGACAGCACAGTATATTTGAGAAAAAAACAGGAGTCTGAGTTATCAAAGAATCCATTAGAAAACTTAGATGGCAATGGGCTGGTTATTTTGCAAGGATGGCAGACAACTACTGGACATCATGACTTACACTACGGATCCACAGATCACAGAAAGTATTTGCTCTACAGTGCTCATGATAGAGAGGTCTGGCAAATCTTGTGTAGGGTTTATGTCCAACGATGGACACTAAAAGGCTGACAATGGTGGGAAAGTTTCACTGAACAGAGACAAGGCTGGCAGGTATTTGAAAATGCAGCCCAGGTCCACAATAGAAGTGAACCCCTAGAAACATCATATATATTAGTTGACCTACTGCCTTTCTACCAATATATCTTACTAAATATTGGAGCGGGCCAAGGAGTCAAGACACCAGGCCCCGAAATTCTACTAGACCCCCCAAATACTACCAAATCTCTAGCTATGCCTCTGAGAACTGCCTTAAAATTTGGAATTATACCACACAAAGTATCACAGCAATAACAACATCAAAAAATGGTGAAAACTGATGCCAATGATGATAATGATGATGATGATGATGATAACATTTAGTTTGCAAGTTGTGGCAAGCCATCAATAACTGATACTTCAAGATAACATAAATCTGAACAAGATTGTTGTTTGATAGGGAAGTGTCTGAACAGGTCTCCTCAGTCCCACCAATCTGACAGTCGGACTGATTGAAAGACGATGTCAAACGACATGCTACGAAAAATCTGAAGTTTCTTGAGATTTTTGTACAATAATCACTTAAAGCACAAACTTCTTACTAAACCAGACATTATAGGGTACCGATTTTAAGACGATATGGTAGAATGTTGATGATTGTTCCAGAAATGTTCAGAAAGAACACACATCGTCACATGTTAGGCGGAGTAGATTCCTGCAGTTTTCACTGGAGCAACCTAGAACCTTGATCTAACTCTGAAAATGACACACTGATTTATATGTCTAACTTTGCTTGTATGACACTACATATATATTTTGTTTATAATTTTTTATAATATATACATATATATATATACATATATACACACACATATATATCTATATATCTATATATATATATATATATATATATATCTATACACACACACACACATACACATACAGGGTGCTTAAAAGGTTCCAATGAAGCTGTTCTAGTTTATCCAGCATGTTTATTTTAGTTTTTCCAGTATATGTTAGTATAAACATTTTCGTACAAGTTCAACATGCCTGCACAAAAATCCAAATTGAGAGCATGGTTATATCAACATTTTAAACATGTTACAATATTTATAAA
>OY735243.1:17390061-17477561 GCA_963457665.1 Thysanoteuthis rhombus
ATGCATATATATATATATGCATATATATATATATATATATATATATATGCATATATATATATATATATATATATATGCATATATATATATATATATGCATATATATATATATATATATATATATATATACACATACACTATACACACACATATATATATATTTATATACACACAAACACCACACACACATTTATATATATATACACACAAACACCACACACACATATATATATATATATATATACAAACACCACACACACACATATATATACACACAAACACCACGCACACATATATATATATACACACAAACACCACACACACACATATATATATATACACACACAAACACCACACACACACATATATATATATACACACATAAACACCACACACACACATATATATATACACACCCAAACACCACACACACACACACACATATGTATATGCACACAAACACCATGCACATACATACATATATATATATATATATATATATATATATATATATATATATATATATATACACACAACCACCACACACACACACATATATATATATACACAAACACACATATCTATATACACACAAACACCACGCATACACACACACACACACACATATATTTGTATAAAAAATGCATACATACCATATTTGATATATCTCACATTGCAAATTTAGATTTTAATCCTTCAAGAAAATTTTATTTTGCATTGGAAATATACATTTAAAAATTTTTGTTTGAATTGGAATAATTTATAACAATGAAAGTATTTGGATAAATGATTATTCATCCCAAGTCATTATCAGCACAGAGAGGTGAAATGAGGTTCATTCAATAGGTAACAAATATTAAATTTCTTTTCATATCTTATTAGAAACCAGCAACCAGAACATAGTTTTCTCTCAGTCTTCAAATTGGTCAGTCTGGCTGTGTATGTATAGTGCCGTACAAGCTGCACCAATGGAGCCAAGGGGCTTAATATTCAAACATGAACTTATGTTTAGAAATGATTATTTTGTATCCCCCTCCCAAAATAGGTTTCAAGGGGTGGGAAGGAATTAGTAGAGTTAGTTTCTCCTAAATTGTTTGTTTGTCCAGCAGCACTAATGTTTGTTTTCTCTTTTTGGTTTATTTCCTCAGTGATCATTGCCAAACAAAAGATCTGAGAAGTAACTTATGTATTGATAACCACTTTTTCCAATTTATAATTGATCACATGTTGCTAAAAGATGTTGGTTATGTGCTGGTTTCTGTTGAGTGACTTACTAGATCTGTTGCCAATATTTTTGTGGCATATATATTTAGACCAAAAAAGGATAAGTAACAAGTGAATGTTTCTCGATAACTTTGAACATTTGAATGTTGAAAAACCACAAAACTATGGCGACCGCAAGTTCACATTTTACATGGTTACAGTTCCTGAACAAAGTCTATGGCTTCAGAAAGGAGCTTTTATATTCATCTTTCAAGTAATAAACCAAACCATATTTTCTGCCTTATTTGTTGAACATGGAAGCAGTTCAGTGCTTCTTAAACTGGTGAATGATTCACCCAAGGGTGAATGAGATTGTTTTCGGGGTGAATGAAAATAGAAGAGTGAATGATACATGAAGGGTGAATGATTTGATTTACTCAAGTATTTATATTTTTTCATACTATAAAAAAAATACAATACATCAATTTTTGCATAAATGAATCACAGTAGCCAGCATGTATACAAGAACTAATTATCTGGAAAAAAAAAATAGATGCTTCAGCTAAAATTATCTAAAAATAACCACTTTTGGTCCAAAATAATCATAGAGACTGCAAAATAGCACTTTTTTTGTAAAAAAACACAAAAAACAAGTTTTAGCTGGTGCCTAGTGGTGTACTTATGAAAATTTCTGAGGTTGTAGCCCCCACTCACACACATACATACATACATACATACATACATACATACATACATACATACATACATACAGATAAGCAAAGAGAAAAATCTGTAGTATACTTTCAAAATCTCATACAGAATGCGTGAGACACACATATTTTGATACATTCTCATGCTTTTACGCATTTTATAAAAAATCTAAGATTTATTAAATTGGTTTAGATTTCTGATTAAAATCTTAGATGAAATGTGTTATCAATATACTTTTAGACAACACTCATTTTCAGTAGCTGATCTGGTCTGAAATGCAATTTTAGCCAATCTTGGATATATAATTTCCAATATTTCCTGGGAGAGCATCCCCCCCCTGACATCTCTAGAATGCATCCCCAAAACTTTTTTCCCTGCACTCAGAAATGTGGAAAGGGTGAAGAGATTTCATATGATTCTCATTTCCTTAATCATTCTCACTATTGAAACTTGACAGGTCTGCTAGAGTCCACAAGGCTGGTTGATCGGACAAGCCATTAGTGGGGCTACAGTGATTTGATAAGAAAACATTATTTCTAAAAATGTAATTCTAAGTTATTTCCCAACTTTATGCTAAGTAAAAGAATTCTAATAATTTTTCTTTGCTAACTTTTATATCACTCCCAGTTTTTTCAACATATTTTAAGGATGTTCAAAATACATAAATAAACACTTGAGAAATGAGTTAATTTATGCTTTTTGCTCATGATACAAAATGCATATAAAATTATACACAAGAGAGAATAAGATGAAAATCAAAACCATAAGGGAATTTAGTCATGGGTGAGTAAAATTTTGTTATAAAGACTTGGAGGTGAATGACACTGAAATAGTTTTAGAAGCACTGAAGTAGTTTCAACAGAAATAAAACACATTGCGCATATTATCAATCCGCTAAGATAGTGTAATGGTTAGCACATCTGCCTCTTATGCAGAAGGTCCTGGGTTCAATTCCTGTATGAGTGAAGAGAGTGGAAAACTCTCCTCTGCAGCTGTGTGATTAGGGTGAAGTTATCCCTTTGGTGGATTTGCATCCAGCCATAAAAACTTATCGACCAAACTTGAGACTTGCAAAGATCACTAAGCTGATGTATGCAATAGAATCTAAAACTTTGTCACCAGTTATCATACTTCATTGGAGGTTGTCTTAAATGTGACTTTTTATCTGATATATTATTAGTAGACTTGATTGTTGGGAATATACTATTGCCATTGTGGCCTGTCATATTGGGCTTTCATTCATTACACACTTCACCTTTGAACTGAGTAGATAGACTGCTACTGTAAATAAATGTAGTTTTTGGCATTTTTTAGTTGAAAATGAGTAATATTTTCCTAAAATACAGTCAAGTAATTATCAAATTGACTAATTTTATTGAATCCTATACCTATAAAAGCTACTCTTTTTTTAAAAAAGATTTTTAATTTGATTTTTGATTAATTATTTCAGGGATTTTTTCATTTTTAATCATCTTCAGAAAAATTTGCGTTTTTGAAAAATAATTTTGGATGGCCATATAATAGACGGAAAGTAAATTTCCAGTCCAACATTAGCACCCCTGACCAAAATAAACTCTTCTCAAAAAGTGACACCCATCCAGAGGTAACAGTTATCATTGATTTGAAGCAGAAAAAAATTCTATAGAAAAAAAAAATTTAATACGTTTTCTGCTATTACAGTCAATATAAATCATAAAGAGGTAAATAGCTGTCAAAAATAAATATAAAGGTTTACATCAGGTCTTGAACTTTTTTGAACTAACAAAAAAAAATTTGTTTAAATTTATTCGTGACTAATGAGACAAATGTTTTTGTGACCAGTCATTTTGTGTTGTAAAAGCAATAGGCACTAATATAATTAGTATTTAGTTGCAATCTTACTGTAACTGAACATAGAAACAAATTATTCCCACCCAAGAGAAAAACTGCAAAATATTATTAACGGCGTTTACAGTTTATTATGGAAAAAAATGACTAAAATGTAACAGAAACAAAATTTGTAGTCATAAGAATACTGAATAGCATTGAGTCATTTCACAATAAGCATCAATAGGAATAAAAAAAATCTAGTTACCTAATTAATCTTAATATTTCTGTGAGCCAAAAACTGTGATCCCCAGAGAAAAAATTAGGAAAGAGCCAGAAATAGTAAAAAAAAAAAACAAAACGACCATAGGACGCTAAAAATGATTTTAAAAAATGGCCAAAATGACTGCTAAATTAGCAATTTTTCCACTGTCAGAATAAAAAAATGCTAAATTGGCAACACTGCTAATTGCTATCTCTGCTGATAATGCTAATCCCAAACTCAACCAAACTGTAACAGTTCCATCATCTCTTCAGATCTTCTAGCCACTCCAACAGTAGATAGCTTTCAACTACAAGGTCTTGAGCCAATCACTCTGCTACTTCATAGCACTCTGCCAGACCAGTATCAACTAATCTTCTGAGCCAGTTGTAAATTTTTCAACACTGACCATCTCATTACTGTCATCTCAATCAAGGATGCTCTTTTTCACCCACTGGTAGGGCAAGGCAAACAGCCCTTTAATCAGTGGGGAAAAAGAGAGTAAACAATTATTTTGAGTGATGTCTGGAAAAAAGATTTATATCTAAATTTGCAGTATCTACAGAAAAGTTTCATGGCAGAATCTAAGGTACAGTCCCAAAGACATTAACCAAGAGATAGGAGGAACTAGTAATCAGTAATCTGGAAGAAAGATAGACACCATCCAGACAACTTTTGAAATCTGCTACAATACTGAGGAAAGTCCTGGATACTAGCTATGACTTGATCAGGAATGAAAACCAACAATCACTATTGGTGTGAAAACTCAATGAGAAAAAATTATCAGTAAGCTAGTGGTCGTAACTTACAGTATGTTTACAAGATGATCACTTTTGATAGTGTATACCAAATCACTTTTCAAGTACTTATTACATGTCTACATTATGATGAATAATACAATTTAAAGCTTGCAAATTTAAAAAAAAAGTAAGCATTAATGATCAAAAAGTTAAAAACAAAAATTGAAATTCTCAGTTAATTCACATTTGGAATAATATTTGCATTTGTTGACAAAGTTTACCCGGTACCTTTTCAGATCATTAAAAAAGTGTGATTGTAAGATGTAATAAAAACCTGCCTAGTTCTAACAGTGAAAATGCTTGATATAAATCTACACACCACACCTTATAATAGACTATATAAAATGGATATCCATGAGATTAGGGTATTGAACTAAAACATATAGTAATATAGAGTATGTGCATGTAACACTTTTCAATGAGCATACAGACACTATCAGGATGTATAGAAGACCTAGGCAGAAATGCTAGGGAGCAGCACTTTGATTCTAAGTGGAGTGCACACATACTACACTTTGATCCTCGGCAGAGGGCTAGAGAGCTACACTTTGATCCTTGGCAGAGGGCTAGAGAGCTACTCTTCGATCCTAGACAGAGAGGCGCAGATATTCTGATCGTAGCCAGAAATGCCGATCCATATATGAATACTGTCATTCTTAAAGATACTATCCAAGCATTTTTACAATAATGAATTCTTTGTTTCTTAAAGAGGTTTCAATGCATCCCTACTAACATGACCCAACAATATTTCCCCCTCTAAGTATTTATTAGTCTGACGGAATTATTTACACTTCAGATCAACCTTGAAGACAACGAAGATAAATTATCGAATACAAGTTTTGCTTTTTACTAAATTAAAGTCTTTATTTTAATCATTGATTATTTTGATATTTCAGTAATTGATTTTATTCACACTTTAATCTAATCATTGATCAAAAAGTGAAGGAAGAAGCTTATTCAAGTTTGACTCTAGTAAAATGCTCTAGTAAACAGCTTGTTTATATCTACTAAAAAAACAAAATGAAGGATGAGGAGTTGTGAAACCTTTAGTTGGCACAACAGATACGTTGATTAAACTTATGCTTTGAGCAACAAGTTATTCAAACTAATATCCTTATATTCATTGTTTTCAATAACAAATTTTTTTCAGCCTTGACTTTATCACAGGCCTGTGTAAACAGATATAGTAAAGAATTTAACACTATAAGGGAATTTGTATATAGTATAACAAAAATGAAACAATCATTGAGGTTTTCAATAGCTGAGAAATTAAATCATCAACGTTTCCTTAAATAAACAGGAGGAATTAGCATATTTGTTGTTCTATTCAATATGTGTCGATAGATATTTTCAGATTGATTGCCTCTGAATGCAAGAATCTTCAATTCCTCAGATTTAGAGCTGTCAGTAGTTGAGAAAGAAATCTACCGAAGGAATTCAACGACTGAAGAAGGCCAAAGAATGGATTGGCTTGAAATTTGTATGGATGACAGAAAATGACGCAAGCATTAAGTCTCCACACATTAAAGTTATCTGAGAGAGAGGCAAGAGCCAATACAGCTTGGCATCAGTGTCATTGCAGAAGTTGCTAGAACTGGTTTTCAGAAGTCCTCCTCCTAGAGATCACAAGGCAATCTACTAATTTACCAAAAGCCGGTTGAGAGAAGAGATGAATTCATTCCTCCGAAAAGACATTAGTGCAAAGTGAACGTAAACAACCTTAACCAGAGTTTGAACTCTGCTCTCCGATTCGATTGGCCATGCTGTTAACCGTTACACTGCTCGCACCTCCACAGTCAGATAATTAGGAGACCACTAAAATAAGCATAAATGTTACTTGGTAATCAGTAAACGTTTTGTACCATACTCAACAGGAAATACTCATTTCCTCTTGAATAGTATAATAGGCAGTATTAATTAATAATCATCTCCTTTTTGTTAAATAGCCTCATTTTAAAGCATAGTCATTTATTCTTTTTATTCTTTCTTGCTGTGTATCATACAACTAACTAGCAATTTAGCATTTACTGAATAATCACAATTTTAGATGCTGTTTATCACAAGCCTGACGATGGAATGACGTGTCCAGGTCAACCAATAATTTTGTCTAAAATACTAATAACCTTTTAATAATCAAAATGTTGGTCAATTCATTTGGCAACAAATTATCTGTCTGCAAAGGCAAAATTAAAACTCAGAATTATTTTTAATGACTGATTCAATAATAATCAAGCAATATTTTCAAATGTATTTTGGAAATCATATTAGTCAAGGTACTTGCTTCTGATAAAATTTGATAAGGTTTTTTTTTATAAAAGTTTTGTGAAAGGGAAACTTTTTATTGGTTTGTATAAAGTTACCTGCAAAAACAAATCATCTCAATAAATAATGTAGGATAATATTTCAAGTAAAAAAATAAAACAAACTAAAGCAGGTCTGGTTAGTCAATCAATAGAAACCATCTTTTGGCAGTGTTGGGATGATCAATTAAATAATCAGAAAAAAGGGGTGATCAATGAATGAATTCCTTATCTCACCTTTCGATGGGAAGTGAATGCGCATAGGAGGGAATTATGCTCAACATAATATGGAGAGATCACAAGACAGCACCATATATTAGAGAGAAAACAGAAGTCTGAGGAGTAGAATCTATTAAAAAACTCAATGGGCTGGTCATGTAGTGAGAATGACAGTAGTCACTGGACATCGCGAATATGATCAGGAGTGAAACCATAGCTAACAAAATATAAGATGGTGTGACAAACTAGACAAGTTCAAAAAGTATTTGCTCCATGATGCCCATGATAGAGAGGTATGGTGAACCTGGAGAAAAATCTATGTCCATCAATGGATGCTAAAAGGTTGATCATGATGATCACAAGAAAAGTCGGAATCTCCCCCCCCCCCAAAATCACGAATACTGATGGACCCAAACTGAGGTATCAATTTAGCACAAATTTACATGGCAAATTGACCCCCCCCCCACTAAAAGCCTATTCATAGGGGGAATTTTCAAAATAACTTTTTTCTACTCATAAGGAGTGATTTTTAAAATTTCCATCCCTCTACCTGTAATGGGACAACCTGTATGCATGATACATACATATATACATGGATAGCCAGCCAGACTGACTTAAAAACTAAAGAAATGCATGTTGACAGTTTTGGTTGACAATTTCTAATAAATGAATAAAAAAAAGAACTGAATTACTTCATTAGTCCATAATTTCCAACCATGGAACAAAATCAATATAGTCTATACAAATATTAGTTTATGTTAAATGATATGCAGATATCTGAATCAATTTACTTCTTCACTATCCTATGATAATAAGCAAGTTGAAAGTCCAATATACATAAAATTAATTCGTCAGAAGCAGCTCAATATCTTTTGTTACAGTTAGTATTTTTGGAAAAGGTTCAATTATGTATCAAGTAATATTTGACTATCTGTATGGCTAAATAAAGTTGAAATAAAGAGCATTTGTTGAGACTCGAATTTGGCATCATTTTTAAGGACAAAGGCATGAAAACCCAAATCAAAAATGCAAAGCTGAAAAAAAGTACACCACTACATCTACCTAGGCTACCTAGGACAAAAAATTTCTATGAAACCCTCGAAAGAAAAAGAAATCAAGTGAAGAATTACTCTAGGATAGTAAGCTTTTCGTAGAGCAAGCTCGACCTTTAAGAAAAAGAAAATCCCATTAGTTTAAAAAAAAAAAAAAAGGCTCTAAAACCAATGCATCTTCCTGAAAGTCACCTACAGAGTTGAAACATGGAATCTAACCAAAAGATTGACACTCAAACTGAAAACAATGCAACGTGAGCATGAGAGAATTATGCTCAACTTCACATGGAGAGATCACAGAACAGTGAATTATATTAGAAAAGAAACAAAAGTCAAGGATATCATACAATCAATTGCATAACTCAAATGGCAATGGGCTGGTCATGTTGCAAGAATGGCAGACAACCACTAGCCATCTCAACTCATAACATGGATCCCCGAGATCATATGTGGCCAAATATAAGATGGTGTGACACAATTATAGACAAGTTCAGAAAGTAAGGGCTCCTTGGCACCCATGATAGAGATCTGGCAAATCCTGGGGAAGGTTTAAAAGGCTGATGATGATGATTATGATGGCAGCAGGAGTTTTTATTCTTTTCAGTTATTTCATTGATGCTATTCAGACACTTTTCATAATAGATATTTATAAATGTAGAAGTATTCTTCCTTTATAGGTTTGAAGAAACAATAGTCTCTGTCTGAAAACAAGTCAAGAAAACATTATTCTTTCTTAGGAAGTGCTACTCGAAAATACAATCAGCTCATCAGTCAAGTTATCAAGTGTTTCCTGTGTTTCACAGGACATTTCACACTTCTCTCAAAATCGCTTTACCAGGAAATAAAGGACCTTATTTTCCATCTTTGAGAAGACCATTTTGCATCTCAAGTTCTCTGAAGCTTGGGGTAGCACCTGGTATATATACAAAGAGAACACAAACGGTTTCACTTCAGGTATGATATTTAACATGAATTGCTGATTTACTGATAAGTATAAACTTGCCATCACACCATAACTAAACATCATCGTCAGTCTTTTAACGTCCGTCGTTGGACATAGACCTTCCCCAGAATTTGCCACACTTCTCTATCATGGGTGTCGCGGAGCCAGTACTTTCTGAATTTGTCTAGCTCGTCTCTCCATCTAACATTTTGCCGGCCTCGGTTGCGCATGTGGTCTCGGGGAATCCATGTTGTGAGTTGTGATGTCCATCGATTGTCTGCCATTCTTGCAACATGGCCAGCCCACCGCCATTTGAGATTTTTTATGGATTCTATGATGTCTCTAACTCTTGTCCTTTCTCGGATGTACTGTGCTGTTTTGTGGTCTCTCCAAAATTTGAAGTCATACAAGAAAATTCCATCAAAAATAAATATGGTCAAATTGAATTCTATTTATGACATCATTAGCATCTTCCACTGGAAAACATCTAAATCAGAGTAAACAAGTATCTGGATGCAGGAAAATCTAGATGTTATAAATAAACTACTAAATCAAAAGCTTTTTAAAAGAATGAAAAAATTTCTTCTTTAGAATGGGTCTAATGGGGTTCTGATGACAATTTACAAGTCAGTAGACAAAATGGTATGGCTGGAATGCTGAGACACACAAGCACACGCGCACATGCAAAGGGATAGAACCCTTCACCACCTTTGGTGGCTATGGTTGCTCAATCATTTATTCATCCTCAATTTTGATTTATTCATTCGACCTTGGCAACAAGTTATCAGTTCCTTTTCGAGAGAATCATTAAAAAAATCCCCGATAAATTCATTGAAAGCTTCTTCAATTTGATCCTGGTTAGAGATATTCTTGCTTATAAGGAATTGGTCTACAGATATGAAAGAATGCTGTAAGAGAGAAGCTTGGGAAATAGGCAGGGTTAAATAAACTAATTCAACTATATATATATACATATACATATATAAGATGGAGGGATGAGATAGAAGGGTTTGCACAATTGCAGTCGTCATGGAGGGAGATGGGAATGGCTACTGATATATATATATATATATATATGTGTGTGTGTGTGTGTGTTATCCGAGGAATGTAAAACAGTTTTTATGCAAATGTGTTGTTTCAATTTGTGAAAGAATATATATTCAAAGTATGTTAGGTCTAAATCCTTTACAGAAAATTTCATGTAATTCAATGGTTAGATTTCAAGTCTCCAGTGGTATTTGCTCTTAAGAACAATGTGAGATGATTTTTTCCTGCTTTATAACCTAGTCCTTTGAGATAAAAGGTCTGTTTTTTTTCTCGCCTATGACTGCATTGTTGCCATATATGTATTGGTCCAGTCTAAAGCTATTTAACTAGTTTGGCAACTCTTCCAAATAATGTTAGTTAGCCTTTACAATCTCATGAATTGATACTGAGCAAAATTTTTGCAGGATACAAAACAATAATTAGTTTAATTCTTTTAAAGATTACATTCAATTTCTTTTTTCAATTTTCTCCAGAAATATAGTATTCAGAACCACAAAAAGCATGTCCTGAGCTAATTACAATAACATTGCTGTTGGTGTAACCTGTGATATCGCATGTGAAATTTATTGAATACATCAAATCTTTCATTTAATAATAATAAAAACATGTTTAATAATAACAAATCCTGGCAGAAGGTTGGGAAACATGATAAGAAACGATATAATTTTAATTTGATATTGATTGCATTTGAACTTAAGTATATGTAGGCAATTGGAAACACCCCTGGACCAGATAATATTATCATTGATCAACTCAAAGAAAATGGTAAAATCGTTAAAAAAAACAAACTAGCTATTCTATCCAACTTGTGTCCAGAACAGAGTGAAATCTTAGAAGACTGGGACACGGCAATCATAATGCTTTTATATAAAAAAAAAGGAAACCCAAAACACCTCAACAACTACAAACTTATAAGCCTACTCAACCGCATCTACAAACTTTTCACAAAAATCATTACCAACCAGATCACTAAAACACTAGATGGAAACCAACCATGGGAACAGACTGGATTTAGAGGAAGTTACTTGACCATGGACCATCTCCATTCAATAAATCAGCTGAAAGAGAAAGCAGCAGAATAAAAAATGCCACTCACTGTAGCATTTATAGATTTCAAGAAGGCATTCGACTTTGTAGAAATTCCCATGGTCATGAAGGCCATCACCCTACAAGGTGTAGACCCTGTATACGTTAAAGTACTGCAACATATATACAATCACAACTACTCCTTCATCAGGCTATATAAAGACTCTGAACCCTTCAAGCTCCAAAAAGAAGTAAGACAAGGTGATACTAGATGTCCCAAACTCTACACAGCCTACCTTGAGATGATCTTCCAAAACCTGGACTGGGAGAATGGAGGAATCAAAATAGATGGCAAATATCTGAGCAACCTCAAATTTGCAGATGACATTGTCCTTTTAGCAGAAAACCTACATAATCTCCAACTAATGCAAGATGAACTAAATGAAGAAAGCAAGAAAGTCGGACTACACATGAACTTAAGTAAAACAAAGGTCATATGTGCAACAACCATATTGAGAATGAGAACACAACTGTCAAAATCGAAGATGCAAGTAGACCACAACATCTACCTAAAACAACGAATCTCTATGAAAACCACAAAAGAGGAAGAAATCAAAGAGAAAATCACAATAAATGGAAAGTCTTCAGAAGAGCAGGCTCAACCTTCACAGACAATACAAGACGATCCCATTAATCCTTAAAAAAAAAAAGAGTATACAACCAATGCATCCTCCTGATGGTCACCTATGGAGCTGAAACATGGAGCCTAACCAAGAGACTGACCAACAAACTGAGAAGCATACAATGCGCACATGAGAGAATCATGCTCAACCTCATATGGAGAGATCACAAGACAGCACAGTATATCAGGAAGAAAATGAGAGTCTGAGATATAGAATCTACTAAAAAACTTAAATGGCAATAGGCCGGTCATGTTGCAAGAATGGCAGACAAAAGTGAAATCAAGGCCAGCAGAATATAAGATGGAGAGACAAACTAAACAAATTCATAAAAAGGTGGCTCTGTGATGCCCACAATAGAGAAATGTGAGGAATCCTGGAGAAGGTCTATGTCCAACGATGGACAATAAAAGACTGATGATGATATGTAGGCAAATTCTGGCTTCTCAAATTGCTATCCTTTGACCTTTTTTACTCCTCAACCACTTTTCACTCAGCTTTAGCTGTTTTCCACATTGACAAACCAAATATCTCTTGGCAGTAAGCAGAAAAAATGTTCATTCAACAAGGAATTTCTAATTCTAATCACAGTAATACCTTGAATAGTGCGATTTTAATGTAATACAGTCAGTAGTGGTGACAGTTCTGAGCAAGCATGAGCTCCTTAGTAATTCGTTTTCACCTTTTTTCCTAAATTTGACAAACAAATGTATAATTGTAGGTAAATTGAAAAGAGCTGAATTCAATTATAGTCTCATTTTTCTTTCTCAGATGCATAGTTCTCAAGTTATAAGAGAACAAACATACATGCATTACAACTTTGAATATATAGATCAAAAACTAGAAAACACTCAAAGTGTAGAGATCTGCAAAGGCTGCTGTCTACCACAAAATTTCATTGAGACTCATTGGGAACTTTTGGAGATAGTGTGGACAGACATAAGCGAATACATGGAAGTATATATATAAAAAAAAAAATTCCCTGGATCCACCTTGAAAATTTAATCAATTCCTCCTTATCCTAAAGTGTATCTTTCCGGAAAATGTCATTGAAATTCATTGAGAACTTTTGCAGATGTTGTGAGGACAATCAGACAGACATAAGTAAATACACATATCTCTTTTCAACTTAGATGGAAGGTGAACAAAAAAATTGAGATTATGAACTAAAAGTAAACCATAATACACACAAAATTAAATAAAATAAATAAAGTCAAAAACATGAAGTTAGCAACATTTATTTCATTTGGATAAATAAATATTGATGACTTTCCTTAGCATATATCTAACAGAAAACGAGCATATTTTTTTTGCTTTTTATGTCCTTATCAATGAAAATTTCCCGATGTGTTCAGTATTTGGAAAAAAATCAGTAATGAACTCTTCACAAACTTCAGTATAATATGATAAACAAACTAAAAAGCATTATAAAATGAAATAAATATACCTATAATACACATTTGTACATCAAAGTTGAAACCATGATAAACATTGAATTTTCTAAGGTATTTATTTTTGTAGTAGAGGGGTAATAAGACTGTAGCTCTAAATTTTCACATGGGCTTAACCTACCAGCTAACTTTGAAGATCAGCATTCAGTTTACTCTGACAATGTATTTATTGAGATTATATTGGACTGACATGGCCCGATTGTAAAAAAGTAAAAGATTGTGTTGCGCCAATCTTCCAAGTGGTGTGGGCTTGTCTGTCAGCCTTGAAAATCAGCATTAAATATTCTGGCTTTCACTTGGGCATAAACAGTGACGCCTGTGCAGGTAAGAAATATGCAACTACCTCAGCCAGCAAACAGGTTGTAAAGTATATCCGACATAAAAAGCAGTGGTGTTGACTTTAGATTGCTTTTCATATCTGTCAATAAGAATTATTTATTGATTTTAAACAAATTTTTAAAACACATACTTTGGGTGTTGGCTCTTTAAAGGAAAATCTTCGCCCAAGGCACAAATCTATTCAATCTTGTCTTAGATTTTTCTATATTTTATTATTCTAAACATATTGTCATTATTGACAAATAAGTAGGTTTTTGTAATTCTGTATGTGGGTGTCATTTCAACCATATATTGACATTCCTTGCATTCTTATTATTTGGTGTTTTTATTATGTCAGTTTAAGCAAAAGAATCTCTGTGTGAGTCTGTGGAATCTGAGAAGAAGGATGATAGCCATGGCCTAGCTTAACCCTATTGCATATATCAATTGCATATATAAAATAGAAAGGCTTGGGAGTGTAGGATATTTAATATTTAACCTGAATCCTGATGTGGGTTAGGATTAGGGGAGGAGTTTTTTAGATTCCACAGAATGGTTATCTCTTCAATGAAATGTACAAAATATCACCTATATAGGTCCTGAGAATGTGGGAAAATATTTATATATATATATATATATATATATATATATATATATATATATACTGTGTGTGTGTGTGAGTATATATATATATATTCTGTGTGAGTGTGTATATATATATATTCTGTGTGTGTGTGTATATATATATATTCTGTGTGTGTGTGTATATATATATATATATATATATATATATATACATACACACTATATATATATATATATATATATATATATATATATATATATATATATATATATATATATACACACATACAGTTAAAAGCATTTGAGGAGCTTAAGAGTTCATCAAAACAAAAGCACTAGCTTTTAAGACTAAGCAAACATGGACCGAGAGTGTACAGAGGTATAATAATAAAAGAATATTGCTAATTAGCAGGTGCATTAGTAATCAGATGAATGAAGTTTAATTAAGGCTGAGCTTGTTGCGCTACTTGGGTCATTACTACATGATCACCTTTGAACTAGGCACAAAAATATAACCTTAGTTCGGTCTTAGGTCAAACTGTCAAAAGAAATTTTGGGAGTGCTGACTTGTTGCTTTTATAGGTTATGAATCATGATTGAATTTTTAGGTGTTCAAAATTGAGATAGATTATACTCCATTTGTAGAAGTAATTCAACAGAAAACTTAGAAATTGATAGAAAAGGTATCCAAACGTAGGAATTGTATAAGCTTGAAAGTCATTTAAGAATACTTTTTACATATATATATATATATATATATATATATATGTACATGCATGTGTGTGTAACAGTGAGATTTGAAGCAAATATCAAGTATATCCTTCAAATCGTATAGTCTGCCCCAAGACCACAGCAGTGGTGAACCCAGTAGGTATCACACTCATCATAGTAGTAATGATCATAAGCTTGTTAACCATTACAACACTGATAGTGAATGGGGATTAATATAACAATCTTACTGTAACACGCACACGGACATATAGCAAGAGATAAAATGTTATGGAAGAGCAATCTGCCATTTTCAATTTGGAAAGATTTTTTTACTTATATGAAAATAACAGAAGCTAACCAAAAGAATTAAAAGTTGCTGTCGTAATTAATGCAAAGGTGTATGAAAGAAAATTTGCATATACATATATATATGTGTGTGTGTGTGTGTTTGTATGAGTGTGAGTGTACGTGTGTGTCTGTGTGAGAAAAATATGTATAGATCCTACAAAATGATGTTGACAATTTGAGAAAGAAATGTCTGTTTATGATAGCTAATGTCTCCTGGACTTCTTCAATACTTCTGGCATTTTCTCACATCATTCTATACCAGAAGCTCTGAATTTGACCAATCAGCCTCAAATCTTTTTTTCCCCCAAAATTTTCTTTCACATCATATATATATATATATATATATATATACACACACACACACACAACTTTATATAAATTATTGATATATTATAGATCACTAATGATCTATATAATAGAATTATTATATGCTCTATTTATTGAATCATTGTTATTGATTTATCTTTAAAGAACCTTTCCTAAAATATGGAGTACTATTCATTTCCAACAAAACTATGTATATCTCAATAGCAATACATACAAATGAGGAGAGAGAGTATCATGAATGTGTGTATGTATAAACTTTCAGCTAGTCATAAATAATCTAAATGCATATTCTAGAAACACTGGTGAAAGGATATATCCTGCTTCTTTTTGCTGTATCAGAAACAAATTTTTGAACATTCAACTTAAAATATTTCAATTTGTCTTTACTAAATGTTATGTTAAAAATGTTGAAATTTTTAAGAATAACACTGACATTCAATGCTAGATATATATAAATAGGTAAGAGTTATTTAGTGTTATCAGTATTAATCCTTTCAAGACTAACCAATTAAGGTGCTTGATGCATGAATTAAAATGTCCCAATAGACTTCTAAAAGAGATCTACGGGACATCTCAGCAGTCATAGAAACCTAAAGATATATATGTCCCAGGAGTTCCAAAATGGTTAACATAGCTACTGCTCTTATTATATAATGTTTTTCTTTTTTCAGCTGCATCTTTATCTTGTTTGTTTTTATCACAACATTTCAGTCACTGTACCCTTGGGCCTACCTCAGATATCTGACATATCTGGTAACCTTCTTCAATGGATATTGAACAGAGGCCTTTATTTTGTGGTCCGGAGGGGCATATTGTTCTCATCCTTTACATTTTATCATCTCAGACATCTTTCTAAGCCATATCAAATTTTGTAATTGTCACCTTTTTACTTATTTAGTTAATCTGCATAATTCACTAGGTTGAGGTATTCCAGCACTGTTTGACCCAGGGACTGAACTCCTGAATACTCCTTTTCTGGAACAGGATAAAAAAAATCCTTGGACATGAAGAAAAGCAAGGGATGACAATAACAAAATCTTCCGAATGTAAAAGATTTCTGTTCAATATTCTCTGACAATTATGACAGACACCTGAAGAAGGTGTGAGGCTACATCAGCTGTCCCAAAAGCACGGATCAAGAAATCCCCAATCCCCTTGGATATAATAAAGAGTTCTATTCTATACACTCTGGAAGTGGTCAGATGGAATAGACATCTGAAAAAGGCTGGAGAGTTGTGATAATGAAGATGAAGATGTTCCAGTGAAAGAACCTTTGAATAATAATCGCAGGATTAATTTTTTTCCATGTATTTTACTGAAAGACTTTAGATAATTATTTTGAACAGTCGAGTTTTTTACACTCTCAGTTTAATACTTACTTACAACTTTTTTGAATGGCTGACCAATATCTTATCTTAAATAGCCTGGTTCCTGCTGCTAAGTTCATTTTGTTACCTGGATTTAGATCTGTCCTCATTTTAGCAGGGCAGAGGATCACTAGCTCAGTAGAAGCATAGTGCAGCACCGTAAGGGAGATAGATTTGAAAAAAAAAATTCTGACACCTGATCTCAAAAAATTCTGATATAAATTGGTTACTGCTTTTAGAAAAATATCTAAACTCACAATCACAGTCTATAATTGAACAATCAGAGTGCCCTAATTTGATGTCACATGGCATGAAAAAATTCCATCGAAGAATATGGTCAAAATAAATACTATTTAAGACATCAGTGGTATTTTCTACAGAAAAATATCTGAAGTTTCTGAAGAATCTAGACATTTTTAATCAAAATGAAGGCTCCCCCCCCCCAAAAGGTCAAAAAAGCTTTTTTTCCAAAACAAAAAAAAACAAAAAACTTTTTAGAAGGGGTCTAGTGGAGTACTGATGTCAATTTTCAGGTTTGTAGACAAAACAGTATGGCCAGGAATGCTAAAGCACATGCAAGTATAAAAAGGGATAGAACTATTCATCATCTTTGATTGCTACAGTAGTTCAACTTGCTTTAATTCTAAATTTGAAGAATCATCCTAACATAATAATTCTTCTGCTTCCCTCAGATAATTATATTGTTGCTTTCAAGGTACTTCGTATCCTCCTTCAGGTATATTCATCTACACCATAACCTTCAGGATAATTTAAACAATTGTTTCAAAAGTTTAGAATGAACTTCAATCATTTTGGTGCATCCACTAGAGACTGGACATGGCATACCATTCTCAGGAATATACAGTATATATAATGATCTTTCAAATCACAAAGAGCTCCACTATCAACGGAGGGTATGCATCAAATCCATTTCTTAACCAAAATAACAGAACTGACAAAAAGGGTGAGAACTATTGATACAAATTCAATCTGACCAGTTAAGTTAGTTTGGGACCTGTAGCATGCCTTATGAATGCTTCAAATTACTAAATAATTAATTTTTCCATTTGCTATACAGCCAGAAACCATGGATTCGTTTTTTTAGTTTCTTTTGAAAAAAATTTAAAAAAAAATCATTCAATAGAACTCAAATAGAGGTAATCCATGTTTTTTGTAAGTTCATTTTCCACTATTTCTGTTTCTTGAAAAAAGGTGAAAAGCAGAAGTAGTGTCCAGCTAGCTTTTGATTTGTAGTTAGTCATTATAGAGGCAGAGCGTACCCTCTCCTTATTTATTCAACGTCCGTCTCCTGTACATTTCATTATCACAACCTCCGATGACTCAGCCTGACATATCATCCTCACCATTTTTTGGGCGAGGGAATGCTCATGAAAATTAATGGTAATAGCTTCTTTGTTTCATGCCATTTTGGATGACAAAAGGCTTTCTTAGAAAAGCTTTACATTTGGATAGTGGAGGAACATGTATATCCATGAATTTTTTCATGGGAATTAATTAGTATATACATAAATGTGTGTGAACATAGAAATGAAGACACATACTATATATATACATTCATGGGTGCGGACAAGCATACTTACACCTTAGTATTTTATCTTGTATTTTGTATTCATTTACTATACTAAATATGTAATGGACAACGATAACTACCAAATGGAACAATCTGAGAAGTTGCAATGAAAAACAACTGGAATCAAGATGAAATACAAATAAAAATATAATTTTTCCCAAAGTTTAGAAAAAAAATTGAATCCTATACGAATTCATTATTCATAATATTTTGGTAATACAAATTTGATACACTTATAGCAATTCAAATATCTTCTGTACTGTGTTTAAATTCTTTCACTTAGTATGAGGCAATGAGCCTCATTAACCAAGCACTGAAGAGAGAACACCTCACCAAAGCCAAATCTATACCACTGAGCTATAAAAGCAAGTAAATACAGTCTTGTTGACAGAAGTACTGAGTTTAACAGCATGAGACAGAAAATACATTCCTTAGAATCAGATCCATATCATTTAAAGCTTTACTAATATAAGCTGTCTACTAAAACTAACAGTAAAACACATTCATGACATTACACTTGACACTTAAATGGTGGTGGTGGTGGGGGGAAGGTGAGTGACATGGTTCTTTCAGTAAATACATACATAAGTTGAACCTATTTTGAGTTTGAACTCAGGAGAAATGTTTCACATCCTCAATAACCAAAGAGAGGACTGGTGAAATCATGTACCAGCAAAAACACTAAAAAGGTACGAAAATGTCTACTTATATGACTGTCCTGACAAAAACCAAGTTGAAAGAAATCAAATGTTTACTTTATAACAATTGGTATTGTAACCAACATAACCTCTAAGCTACATTCTGCTACATTCATTATTTTTGTTGAAACTAGGTGACCTATATCATCTACATCCTCTAGAATTTTCTTCCTACCTGTGTCTGTTCATGTTCTTCATTCATTTTTGCAGGAATTATTCTGGCAAGAGACAGAGTATATATATATTTTAACTACAATTTCTGGGTGGTGCTTAGGTCTACTTTGCAATGACTTAATCAATTGGTGTAGTTATTTGACTTTTCCTGGGATATTCATGCTTAGCTTCCTGTGAAATGATTACAAAGCATATAACATATACTATTAATGAATCTGTGAAGATTATCGGTTGTATACCCTTCTTTTTAGGATTAATGGGATCTTCTTGTTTTTGAAGGTTGAGCAATCCTATAAAAAAGGATATACTACCAATGCATCCTCCCAATAGTCACTTATGGAGCTGAAACACAGAACCCAAACAAGAGACAGACCCTCAAACTAAGAACCATGTGATGTGTACATGAAAGGATTATGTTCAACTTCACATGGAGAGACTACAAGACAGCACAATACATCTGGGAGAAGACAGGAGTCAGGGACATCATAGAATCTATTAAAAAATCCAAATGGCAATGGGCTGGCCATGTCGCAAGAATGGCAGATAACCGCTGGACATTGCGACTCACAACATGGATCCCTAGAGATCACATGCACAACCAGGGCCGGAAGAGTATTAGATGTGCAGACAAGCGAGACAAATTCAGAAAGTACTGGCTCTGCGACGCCCACATAGAGAAGTGTGGTGAATCCTAGGGAAGGTATATGTCTAACAACAGACGTTAAGAGACTGATGATGATGATGAAAGATTATTGATGATGATCTAGAAATATTGGAAGCAGATTCTAACAATGAAACTGAAGAAAATGTCAGAAAAGAATACCTCAGAGTAAAAACGAAGATTTTGGAAATTAAAATCAACAGAAGAAAAATGATCTAAAGTGTAAATATATGAATCTATCATAAGATATTCAGTGCCCTTCATAAACTTGACAAGAGAAGAAAAAAACACTCGATCAAAGGAGGAAATTGAGGACTACTTATAAAACTTTGCACCCCCAAGATGACACATAGTCTGCACGTAAAAGGAAAAGGAGGAAGAGTACTCATCTGCATCCTGCAAACTTATCTATCAAAGGATTCATGAATTACCAGTGCTGTAGCAATGGTTTTCAGTACCCGGGGACAGCTGCTTTATAATCTTGGGGAGGGGGGGGTTATAATCATTAATAAGGACAGCTGCGTTATAATCTTGGGGAAGGGGGGGGGTTAAAATCATTAATAAGCATTATAGGCCAAAGGAAATTATGCACCCCTTCACATGCTGTTCGTCCTCCCTCCATTTATAAGTTCCTGCGGATTTTACGATTTCATTGAGAACTCTCAGAGATATTGTGTCAACAAAGAGACAATTATTTCTTTCAACTTTGTTGGCTGAGGCAAATAGAATAAACGAACAATCAGTTCTGTGCATGTGGACCCTTAAAAGCAGAGGCAGTTACCCCCCAGGTGCAGGTGTGGAGGAGCGCAAAAATTTCATCTGGTCTATGACGCCCTTTGAATAATAATCATATCCTTCTATAGGATATAGTGCAACTGCTCTTGGTGCTGTCTTAAGACCCAGCCATTGAGAACCCTTGTCATGTGACTGCTTAAAGGCATCAACTTCTAGAGTTTAGTCTCTTTAATATTTGCTCAATACAGATACACCAATGGTTTTCCCCAAACTGTACTAGATCATCCATACAACTCTTGCCCTCTAAATTATGCACAGCTCATTTCTCTAATCTAATAATTATAGCAATATTTTTTATAAAAATTTCATCAAAACAAATTTTTTGAATTTTACTTCATTGATACAACATTTGGTGAGAAGTGTACAAATTAGGCTTAAAGCCTTACAAGCTGTACCCTCCTATATATTTTCATATACAGTATAATTTTTTTTATTTATTCTATTTTAGAAATATTTCATGAATAAAAAAATTAAAAATAGATAAATGAATATATAAGAAAAATAGAAAATAAATGATATTAATGATCCTCTAAATTTTAAAATTTCTGTATCTAAATTTCAATATTTTTTAAAACTAACTTGTGAGACTATTTTTTCGTTTAATTTGATAACAATATATATTTATAAAGTATTCTTTGGAAACTATTTCTACTTAAATTTATTAAATCCATTTTTGACAAAAACTTTTAGGAAATTATTTGAAGACTAGCTTCAAATAATTTCCTAAAAGCTATATGTTTAATTGAATTCATATCAATTTAGAAAAATACAGTACTATATTTTAGATGGATTTTGATATACAACCACTCCCAACATGGCATTTTACCCTGCTGCTGATACCTACACTTTGTTTGGAAGCCGCTAATAGGGGGTGAATGTAAGCCAATCAGGCTGGGAATTTTATAGAATCAATGGAGCAGTAGCAACTATCGCAGTATAAACAACCCAGAGACAGCTCAACACACGTGACCACTTAGTGAAATAGTGTGAGAGCTGCAATAAAATCAAGTATCCGCTCATAATTTTGTCCAGATTAAAAGAGGTGCCAGACCATCAGTTATTAGAAAATCAGTGGTGTACCTGTACTTGCACCTGTGGAGTTTATAGTCCCAGGGTATTACCCTTAAGGGAGGAGATAAAGAAGAAGTCATTTGCAGTATGAAATGACATGCAAAGCGGCAGATGTTGTTCATCAAGTACCCATGCCAAAATAAAGTATATTTTCCTTACTGCTCTGTTGCTCAGTTCTTGAGACCAGCAATTTGGTCTACATCTAATCCCAAACACATGCAAAACTGAAAACAATGAAAGACAGTCCTCCTGTGTCAGTTAGAATAACAACAGAGTCCAAGAATAGAAGCGAAAGCTGATACTTATCTTCCAAAAGATGTCACTCAAACAAAGTTACAGACAAGGATTACCAGAATCTCATGGACAGATCACTAGTGCAGTAAAGACAGAGTTTAGGGGTAAGTAGAATGAGTTGTGGGGTGGGGAAGGAAGGATGTTATCAAACTACATGTAATTCTTTAGATTAAATAATTGGCCAGAAAATATTGCTTTTCTGGTGGCAGTCAAAAACTTGGAACTTATGCCTTGGTGTATATATATATATATATATATATATATATATATATATATGTGTGTGTGTGTGTGTGTGTGTATGGTGGGCCATCAGATGCATAGGAAAAACATTCCATAAATTTTTTTCTAATATTATGTTTATTACATAGTTTGAATTACAATATAAAATTTAAGGTTTCAGATCTATTTTTGGCATCAAGTACATGAAAATTATGTCCTTCAAATGATTCCCTTCTGCCTACTTGCAAAGTCTTTCTCTTTTGAGTGAATTTTCTTTTTATTGACTTTCTTTAAAACATCTCATGTAACTTATGGCCTACCCTATACACACACACACAAATATATATATATATATTCTCTCTCCATTATCATATATACATGTGTGTATGTACATATGTATGTAGATAGTCTTTCTCTTTAACTACATACATATTTATAGTTTTGCTACACAATTATATATATAGCCTCGCTCACTCTCTCTTTCTCTCTCTCTCTATATATATATTAGTCTCTCTATCATCATATATACCTATATGAATAAACAAATCTATAGTCTCTCTCCATTATCTTTATATATATATATATATATATATATATATATATATATATATATATATATATAGTCTTTCTCCATTACTATACATATATGTATATAGCTTCTCCGTTTTTTATATATATATATATATAGAGAGAGAGAGAGAGTTAGAGTTTCTCCATCATCATACATATAATATATTCTCTATCCATTATCACGCACATATATATATATATATATATATATATATATACACACTCTCTTCATTATCACACATACATACACATTATATATTAGATATATAGTATTACGCACGGCTTTCTACCTATTTCTCAAAACAACAAAATGGAGAGTAGCCATGTAGACAGTTTTTGTTTGCCTGGTTCAAAGCCACAAATTAAGATCAAGGTACCAAAGTTAGGGTAGCAGGTGCTTTTCAGCGATAACATGAAAAAGCATAAAGATAAAAGTATATAAGTAAGAGTTTGAATGAAAATGTTTTACCATTTTCATTTAATAAGTTATAACAGTTGATATTTTATTGACAAAGATTAAGTGAGTTGTTAAAAAAACAGAACAAAACTAATATACTAAGAAAAAAACTTCCATAAACTATAATGGTGTAAGCGGAAGTAGCAATTACCATTAATTTATTCGGCAAAGTTTTTGAGTGTTACCAGACCCCCAAAATGGTGATCATAGTGTATTGGGGTGAGATGTAGGAGATTGGGACGGTGGGAGGTACTTGCGACTGGAGTGTAGGAAACAGAGGAAGTTGGAGGTTGATGCCAACCGATTGCTATTCTTGCTTTTTTTCATAAAAGTGGCATAAGGTGAACTTTTGAAAAGCAAGGGATAATTTAGCCACTAACTTCTCAAGGACACACAAGGATTAGCAAAGATGTATTGGATGTTAATTAACAAAATAATCACAAAAACTGCAAAACAAAGATGAAAAAATAATACAGTGTTCAAATTATTAAAAGAAAATTAAAATGTCTGGATTATTTTAAATGTTAATTAAACAATAATTTGAAGTTATTAATATTGAAAATATTATTTTAATTCAGGGGAAATAATCCACAGTGAAGTCTTGTAGGATGCAGTTCTTTCTTTAGTCATTAATTAGCTAAGAAGATAATTTGAGGGTCAAGTAAAGGTGACCTAATTGAAAATGAAGAGACAAGATTGATGTAATTTAAAATTCAGTCTGGTCTTAAGGGTACACATAACACAAACAAAATATTTAACTTTTTTTGGTTCCAATTACTTTTCTTTTCCTTTTTTTTTTTACTTGAAAAATGGATGGACAGACAGAGAAAACGAAAAAACAGACAGACACTGACAATACATTAATGCTTCTTGTGCAATAAAAAAAGAAGGAAAACTCATTCTAAAAATGTAACAAACAGTGAAGGAAGCTCACCTGCTTCTGAAATAGACGCAAATGATAAATAGTAGTTTTGCAGGAGTGCAATGTAAATCTTTTGTCTTCTACGATACAAAAGGACCCTTTGTCTTCAATAAAGGACTGTCTGGACATGGCCTACCACAGTGTAGGCTTTAATGGGCGAGTCAAACTCCCAGGATATAACAAACCTTTGAAATTTCTTTCTTTTTTTGTTTTTGGGATGGAGAATTTCCCACATGTAAGTAAGAAATCTTGCAAGTTGTTATGTATATTTTAGCTGTGATGAGGGAGAAAAAGGATTGGGAAGGGGGTGGCTTGCATCTGAAAAATTCATAAAGCAAGGCCAAAAAAAGAAGAACACTGTCCAGACATTCAGCTATAAGACTTGCACTGGTTAGTTATGAAGAGGAAGAGATATACAATCATTAACTTTCTTTCCGAATAAGGAATGTAAGCAAGATAAATATTCTGGTCACTTAGGACAGTACCAATTGTTGTCTATAATTTTGAGAAGAGTCATTAACATTCAAAGAGTTTTTCGGACAATTGAACACATTCCACTTGTTATTTTTGTTGTTCCCACAACGTTCCGAACGATCCATTCTGCAGCCTTCTTTTGGTGTAATATCTGTATAGCAATAAAAGGAATTTTTTGAGTCACAATCGTAGGTTGTAAATGTTTTCAGACTCCTTCCTTTGTTAAACAAAGAATTCCATACTATGTCCCTGTTGAGCTGAGAAAGCCATAGCAAATTGAAATCCATACCAGTTTGACTTATACTTTAGGCCAACAAGTTGATGTATGCCGATTCTTTCAGTTTACTCTCCATTGGCATTCTCTGGCTGCTTTTCTGACATCTTGCCAGAGTTTTTCTTAGAGATCTTGCAATGAGTTCAACTCTGTTGAAACCTTCATTTTGGCTTAGATATGCAGATGACACATGTTACAAATTTTGTTGCAAACAGTAAAAAAAAAATTGTTTGCAACCAGTTTTTACCTGATACTACTGGGGAAAAGAATCCCTTTCTTCAGATAGGGATAATACACCTGACAAAGAGCTAAGAATGGATCACCAAAATGTTCAAAAAACTCATTGAAATTGCAAAATTTGTATGGAGGACTGAGTGAGCATGATTTTTGTTCAACTTCTATCTTTTTTTCTTTTTTTCTTGCAGATAGAAAGAAATTCATCTTATTATATCTATCATTTGTTGTTGATTTTATATATATAGAAAATCTAAGAAGGATGGCAATGACCATAGCCTACAATGGATTCAATCTTGTGACTAAAATTCATTTTGAAAGACACAAGATGGTATCAAAGACCTATTTGCTTCCAAGACATGTCCCTAATTCGTTTGGCTGAATTTGGAAAATACTGATTTCTCTTGAATTAGGAGTACAAGTATAAGCAATGTGATATTTAACCTTGAAGATACAGGGTAAATTTGATGTTTATTTTGAAAATAAAGTAGCATCTTCAGGGCAATGAATGCTGGATTATTGAGAAGACCTGCTCCAGTGAGAGCCACCAGATACTACTGGGATGGAAGCTCAATGACTATGACATAATAATTTAAAAATACTGAGAAGAGTTCCAGAGTATTGAGGCGACTTGCTGTCACTTGATATCTAGTGAGAGCCACCAAATACTACTAGAATGAGTACTCAATGATTATAGAATAACAAATATAATGAAAATGATAGTAACGGAAATTGCAATAAATAAAAATAGTTTATTATAAGGAGCATAATATACATTTTTTAAATTATGAAATATACTTCCAAATATATAAAGGGATTGGTTATTTTGCAAATGATGCATCTTGCATTGCAAACCATTCATGGCGGATCTTACATCGCATACCATTGATAGTGTGTTTTGTATTGCATACCATTAATAGAGAAAAACTGCTGCTGCTGATGCTATCCTAATAAAATGGGAATCTTTCTTTTGCTGATATGCAAAATTGTGGCCAGCAAAGAATAAGATGGTGTGACGAACTAGACTAGTTCAGAAGATATTGGCACTGCGACACCCACGATCAAGAGGTCTGGTGAATCTTGGGGAAGATCTATGTCCAACGGCAGCCGTTAAAAGGCTGATGATGATGAAACAGACATGTCCTCCTTCCTGTTACCAACACTCTTAGTTTTAGGTAGATGAACCCCACCACAACCCCTCCAATGTTTTAAAGAGCAGCAGAGGGGGTTATCTATCCTAATTGGTATAGGTTATCAACCCCCAGACAGCATCCTGACTCTTGTAAACACTCCTATCAAAACAAAATCTCTTTAAGTAGTATTTTGATTAAAAACAAAAAATTGTGTGAATTATCACTTTCTTTTGATATCTTACAAGAGAATGTCTTTTGAAGAAAAACTCACCCTGGCTATGCAATGACCGGAAGAGATCAGTTGGGGCTTTGCATTTGCTGGGAGTCTTGCCAAGCATTTCTTCAACATCTTGCTTTCTGAGTTTGGTATGGCCAATACGAGCTGAAAATAATGAAAAAAATAAATATATCAAAATGTCAGTTCTGTGGGAAAAGAAAATCCTGGGAGATATTCTCCTCAGAACACAGTATTAATATTATTTAAAAAAACTAGCTGCAACTGTGGATAGTCCATGGGTGCTGACAGCTAATATCATACACTATTTCATGCTTCTGCTCTTCTCTCACCTTATGCCTGTATCATCTCATTCCCTTCCTTATCCTTTCTAATCTTTGTTGCCAGTCTCCCCCTCTTTCTTTCTAAATGAAATAAGTAATATTCTATTTGATTTGAAGTAATAAAATCTTTTCTTTTATTTATTCGATTTACAGTAGACAAAAAAAAATATTGATACAAATTTCATGAAAATTACTCTGGTTTGCTTAACTGAATCTTAAACCAGACTTTTTACTAGATTGTAATTCTGTATTATAACAAAGAAACAACCAATTAGAATCTGTTTGATAAAACAGTCTTATTCAAATGTCCCAAATCTCACTCCTGAATGGTCAATTGTCAAGAAAATTGACGAATCAAACTATCAAAGTTGTAAACATAATAAACATATTGATAGTATGATGATATTAGCATACCATACCACGTTTTAGTTGATTTTCATTGAATATTGCTTGTATTGAAGAATTGATTAGTACTACTTTTATGAAGATTATTCTCATAATGCTTAAAATGAAAGAAGAGAAAAAGAGAAACAGGTTAGTCACACAATAGAAACCATCACATGCCCGATATCTTTTGGCAGCATGCTGTGTTTGTGGAAATCAAACAAATTTGGAAAAAAAACATCAATTAATAAATAAATTTTCTTGCCTTTTGTTGGGCTGTGATCACTAAAGAGGTTCAAGTTGTCAAAAAAAAAAAAAACAAGCATGAATGCTGCTGGAAAAACTAAGGTACCAATTTAGCATAAACTTACATTGCAAACTGAAGCCCCTCCGCAAAAAAAAACCCAAACTTTTTACGGGATGAATTGTTTTCCTTGACATAATGAGTAAATGTTTAAATTTTCAGACTTTTAGCTTCATTGGTGTAGTCTGTAAATGTGATGCATGCATACATACATACATATATATATATATAGCCAGCCAGACTAACTTGAAAGCTGAAGAAGCCATCACAACAGTTTCGGTTGACGGTTTCTAACTTAATATTTTCACACACAGACAGGGAATTAGCCTCTGAAATACTGAAGCATTATGAGACAGTGGGCTTACAGAGTGAGAGATATTTTGGTTTTAATATCAAAGTTTTTAGCATGTTTGAAGGCGAACAAGACAAACTGAATGATGAGAGCAAGAAAGTTGGACTACACAAGAACTCCAGCAAAATGAATGTTGTGTACATCAAACATTTTGAAGACAAAGAAACAAGAATCCAAATCGAAAACACAGACCTGAAAAACCACATCTACCAATGACAACAAATTTCAATGAAATCCTCAAAAGAAAAAGACTGAGCAAAAAAAAAAAAAATCACTCTAGGATGGCAAGCTTTTAGTAGAGTAAGCTCAACCTTTAAGAACAAAAAAATCCAATTACTTTTAAAATGGAGGCTCTACAACCAATGCATCCTCCCAATGGTCACCTATGGGGCTGAAACATGGACCCTGACCAAAACACTGAAATTCAAACTGAGAATCATGCAACACGCTTACGAGAGAATCATGCTCAACATCACATGGAGAGATCACCAAACAGTGGAGTACATTACAGAAAAAACCCCCAAAAAACAGAAGTCAAGGATATCATAGAATTGATTATGAAACTCAAATGGCAAAGGGCTGGTCATGTTGCAAGAATGGCATATATCTAATGGACATCACTATTCACAACATAGATCCCCAGAGATCATATGCAAAACTGTGTCTGGCAAAATATATGATCACATGACGGAGTAAACAATTTCAGAAAGTATTGGCCCCAGATGGTCATGATAGAGAAATCTGGCAAATCATGGAGAGAGTCTATATCAACAACAGATGGTAAAAAGCTGATGAAAATGAAGGCAAGATAAAATGACGGTCAAAGTAGTTGCCATTGAGAGCAACTGAAATTAGGATGAATGAAAATACTAGTCATAAATTCATGGTTGACAATGTTACACTAAATGGAATAAAATGCATTCATCTGACTGTTGATATGTCATCATAAAACATTGGACACCCACTTATTACATAATTCAATTACCTAAATGTTTAGCCACCGGAAAATATATGTCATTTTACTTTCAAATTAACACATTATCATTTCAGAATTAAATAAGACAAGAAGTTTGATAAGTTCAAAATAAGTTCCAAAGCACTGAAAGAGGTAGGTAAATTTTTGGCAGTTGATAGTAGCAAATACCAAGGGATATGGTGGTGTACCACTTCAGATTTTCTAATGGCATTTGGGGAAAAATTATTGTATATCATAATGAGAGTTTTATTAGAATAAGTATATCAGACTTTATGCATGTGTGCACTTATCTCTCATTTCTTGAATTCATTAACTAGAGACAAAAGTTTATGTGCCATGTGTGAGTATATATACACACAAACACGATGTATGAATGAATCTCTTTCCCTCTCCTTACATGTAAACATTCGTACACATCATGTGTATATATGCATATATTTATATTCACATATATATATATACTTATAGCTATACGCACACACACAAATGATGATGATATATGCACAACATTATATGTACACACAAAAACATGCATATGCACACACACACACACACATATATATCCATACACACATATATATATATATATATTTACACACACATACATGCATATACACATATCTACATATATATCTATATACATACACATATGCATATACACATATCTACATATATATCTATGTACATACATATCCACACACACATATATATCCATATACACAAATATATACATATAAATACATTCACACATATATACGCACATACACACACAACATATATATATAGATATATACACATACACTCACCTATATATGTGCATCCATATATATATATATATATATATATATATATATATTCACATATATATCTATCCGTTCATATATATATATATATATATATATATATATATATATATATATATATATATATATATGCATATGGATATATCAGTATATACATACATATATACGTATACATAGATATATTTGTATTCAAGAAATGGATATATTTCGTCTGACAGAATGTATTTGAAATTTAGTATGTCAAATAGAAACTTAATTTAAATGGTCTCCTATTGTTAAACGGTTAATACATCATCCAGTTCAAACCATATGAATAGAACAAACAATTAAAAAAGATGGGGCTGCTGCAGGAATTGTACCTGCCGCCAATTGAGTAGCTGCTTCAATGTAGCGATGCACTTACCATTATGCTAAACAGACTGCTGGTTATTTATACATATGTGCTCATTTTATGCATTCTCATATGAATACGTATATTATATACATCAATATATTCACTACATACAGACATGGATTAGAGATATGTATCTAAAAAAAGTGTAAATTGCCCATGCTATAAGTGTGTGTTTGTGTACATGTAATATATGTAATATATATAGAGAGAGGGAGATGAGAGTTTAAGTATTTGCCCACTGCGTGTGTGTGTGTATATATATATATATATATATATATATATATATATATATATATATATATATAAACACAGATATATATATATATATTTTACATATCTATTTGTATATTTTATTCATATTTATATTCATGTATATACATACCTGGATTTGAGTAATATATATTCAAGCATAAGTAAATTACACATGCTGCATGCATCTTTATATATATACAGATATATATATACATACGGATAGATAGAAAGAGAGAGGGTGACTGCTTATATGGTTATAGTATGTGCATGTCACGAGTATTCATGAATAAATAAATATATTTATATTTACGCATAGACACACATGTATATATAAATGTGGAGTATATGTGTGTGTATATACATATATGAGTTTTCTTTCACCATACATAACTTCATTGTCTACATTATAAAAGTATAACCATTTTTGTTTTTATTTTCGTGTCGCTTTCTTAGATATATATGCTTGTATGTATATGGGGACAATTCTTTTGGCTTCAACTAAATTCCTCAGTGATGGGCAACGCCCAAATTATATGACATTTAATGCTAAACAGTGTGGCATCTCTTGCTTTGTCATTCATCTATGTTACCACATAATGTATCACTATATATATATATATATATATATATATATATATATATATATATATATATCACAAGTTTGATTGACATGCTCCGCTCGTACATAAATACGAAAAAAGTCAAAAAATTAAAATACATTCCCCGTCTATCTTATTCAGTCAAACTTGTATTAATGAAAGACTGCTGCATAAATACATTATATATATATATATATATATATATATATATATATATATATATATATATATATATATAAATAAATAAATAAATATGTGACAATATCAGAAGACTGTTTAAAGCAAATTACTCTGTATTTTGATGTTTCCCTCATTTTGAGTTTTGATGAAAACATTGAATACTGAAAAAAAGGGTCATTTGTCCTAAACAGTTTTCTGATGACATTTTACTCTCATATTGTTGAATTAACCATTATATTTTAACATTATTTGTATATCAAGTAGACGATTTTTTATTTCATCCTTCCTTTATATATATCTGTTATATTAGCATCTATATATACAGACATGTTATATGACAACAATACTGAAATGGATAATGATACTACGATAAATTTAAAAAAGAATTTATCCCTTTACCCAGTAAAAATTCTCAATTTATTTGCGGTGACAAAGTTTCATGACAATGGTGCAAAAACGTTTGATAATTGCACCACTGGCATGAAACTAAGAGTCACGATAAACTGAATTTTCTATGTACATATATATATATATATATATATATATATATATACATATATATATATATATATATATATAAACTGTGTGTTTTGGCAGTATCTCTCAAACAAATATCATGGAATATTGAACTGACTATAACAAACATTAGAAAAGTCAAAATTCTCACTAGAAAAATGAACAGACAAAAAATGTCTATATTCATCAATTGTTTATATATGTATATACATATAATTATAGATAATTTTTTCTTTTCATTTTCTAAGTGAAATACATTGCAGTCACTTATAAATACATTTTCTTTTCAACATTCTGACAAATTATGATCTGTTTTACATATTTTGAAAGCAGTAAAAAAAAAAAAAGCAAAAAAGAGAAAGGAAAAAGGCTTACAATTTAAAAAGCAAGAAAGAAATATTGGATTCTATCGAATAAATATTCTTTAAACTTTTTCCCCCATTAATGAATCCATAAATGATTTCAAGAACAGGTAATAAAAAAATATATGAAATTTGTTGTAAGAATGAAATGGTAAATATATTTACAAATCAAAGGAATATTTTTTGCATTCTATTTCCAACCCTCTTTTTCTCTTCAATATCTCAATTTATCTATGTCAATCATTCAAAGTGTGCTGCCTGAGAAAGTATTTTTTTTCTCCACTTGGTGGGGAAATGGCCTCACTCTAAAATAGGAATCTTTTATAAAGGAGGTGCCTTTTAAACATTAATTCTTTTATAATCAAAGAGTTTATATAAGGAAAAAGTAATAGATACTATTCAAAAAAGAAAGAAATATTAGATTCTATCAAATAAATATTATTTAAACTCCCATTCCCAATTATTAAATGACGATAAGAACAGGTTGAAAATAAGGAAGAATCTTATTCTTTGTAGGTAACTATGAAGTTCACCAAGTGTGGTCAGTATAAACAATAATCTCCTTCTCATTATTGAACAAGAATCTGATCAGAGGCTGCTTCATTAACTATAATATATAAGAACATTTAAGGAGACAAAGGTAATATATTCAAGTGAGTGTTAATTACAAGCATCTTTATCATATATATATATATATATATATATATATATATATATATATATATATATATATATATACACACATGTATATATATATACACCCCACCCCTGTATTTATGGATGTGTTGTATTATTTGTAACTGTTTAGAATGACATACTGCTGTTATACAGAAAATGAGTCACTCGGCCTAGACAACATGAAAGAATAAACAATTAAAGAAAAATGAGGAATGAAATCCGAGATTGATAAGATAGCCAATTCAACATTGCATCACTCTTAATCATCAAGCTAAAATGAGTGTAGAATGATAAAACATACTCAAATATTCTGTCCGATTATATATCTATTTCTCAATAATACATATATACCTCCAAATGGTACAAAGAATCCATGTATAAGAATAATAACACCACCTCTCAGAAATTCAGACCAAAAAATATATTTTTGTTTGTATATTTACTTATATAAGGTATGTTCGGAAAGTATCCAGCCATTTAATACTAATGCAATGTATCCTTATCTCAGTGTTGCTTCTACTTTTCGAAATCACCTGTGAAGTCTGTTTCCAGGATCATCATCAGCTACCTTATTACATTCTCCTTAAACTCATCCAGGGTCTGAAATCTCCTTTCCAAGAGCAAAAAGCCAGAAGGCGTAGATAGTCAAATTTGGACTGTAGGAATACTTACAACCTTGGTTGATGCAATGTTTTACCAATAAATCTTGTACCAGATGTCGAGAATGACTTGCTAGGTCATTGAGAATGAGACAATCACACAGTACAGAAACTTATTCAATGTTTTCTCACTGCTAACTAAGTAACCCCATAGGAGAGTGTCTGGTCACATATGCACAGTGAGCTCGGCTAGTTGCAAAATTATATCAAGACTACACAACTAGTCCTTAAGATATTCAAAATGGCTGAATACTTCCAAGACAGACCTTGTTAGTACATATATATTCGTGTGCAATGCAGTTATGCACAAGTGTCTATCAAATCTACGCATATATACTTGTTTGATAAAAGATAAGTTTTAAAAAATGTACATATAACTGCATAACACAAACACACCCATATTTTCAGTCAACAACAAGAGTCTCATATATATATATATATATATATATATATATATATATATATATATATATATATATATATATAATGTCCGTCTTTCAATTCTAGTCCCAAGTAGGTGGGGCCCCATTAACTATAATAATCTAGGAAATATCTATTTTCAAAACCAGCAGGGTTTATTAACTATGGATAATGTCCACCTGGCAGTAGTTATAACTTGGGTCCAATAATAATACACAAGATTTAAAAGAACAACAATAATAAATTTGGAGAGGCTGCTCAGTAGGACAGTAATTGATCCTTAAGCTTCCACATAATAAAGACAATACTTGATAAAATTATTGGACACATTCATCAGTAATTACACCAACACTACCCCCCCACCAAAAAAATCTTATCCATTCAACAATTTCAAGATATTAAAGATGAAAACCACTCTAAAAATACATCATTTTCATCTTTCTATACATAGTTAATGTTGTGAAGATGATGGGAATATTAAAAAATCATCCACATTTGATAGCTTGGTATCAATAATGTCATCAAATATTATATAGTAAGGGTAATGTTTTTTAGAGTTGCTTTCATCTTTTCTAGATGTAGATAATGTTTTGAGGATGATGGCAATAAACATGGAATATTAACAAAATCAGTGAGACTTGATTGTTAGTTAATCAAGTATGTTTTTCAAGGATGTTTTACAGGGTTGCATTTATTCATTTTTTATTTTGATATAAGTTTTGAGGATGATGGAAATAAATGTGGAAATATTAATTATATCAAAGAGATTCGATTGTTTGTTTATCAAATATTAGTAAGCTACATAGATATTTTTCGGAGTTGCTTTCATCTTTTTTAGGTGTAAATAATGTCGTGAGGCTGATGGCAATAAACATGGAAATATCAACAAAATCAAGGAGACTTCATTTTTTCTTCAAATTTTGACTAACTACCAGAATATTTTTTAGAATTATCCTTTATTCACCAACCTTCAGAAACATTAGGAACTGTCAACATAAGTTTCTTCAATTGCTAAGTTGGTTTGGCTGGCAATGTATGTATGCATGTTTCACAACTACAGACAACATCAATGGAACTACAGGGTTGAAAGTTTCAATATTTACTCATTATGTTTAGAAAAAAACATTTATTTTTATTTCGGGGAAATTCCCATCTTAAATAGGTTTTTAGAAGGGGGGATTCAATTAGCCAAGTAAGTTTATCCTTAATTGATCCCTTGGTTGTTTTTTGAAAATTTAGATTTCCAGTGATCACAGCTCAATAAAAGGTGAGAGAAGTAACTTATTCATTGATCATCCCTTTTTCCATTATTTTTAAATTGATCACCACCAACATGGGATGCGGCAAAATAGATGTTGGTTACATGACAGTTTCTACTAAGTGATTACCCAGACCAGTTTATTTATAGTATCTGAAATAAATCTTTTAAGCATAGACATGAGAAATGTTTAAAAGAAATTATAAGATTAAAAAACTGAAAGAGTAGGGACAGAACATGATCTCTATACCAACTTTAGTATGCTATCAACTCATCTTTGTTGTTAATAGTATCAGTGAGCACATTAAATTCTATAACTAAGTAAATTTGACAGGGCAGAATTGAATATAAGACGTTATAAATGAATATAAAATGTTTCTGTTTGTACATGCATACTTGTCCTAATATAGCCAAAGGAAATAATTTAAGAGAAATAAAATCTGTAGCTATAAGATGCAAAGATAGCAGTTACTCTTAGATTCACAGAATCCCTACGTACAATGGAGCTGATCTTGTCCAACCAAAAAAGTAGAAGGAAATCCAAAATCCTGGGAGTTCTTGAATGTAACTTAATAAAACAAGAAGAAATGAGAGAGGAAATAAACAAGAAATACCTTAAGAGAATAAGAAAAATAATAGAGGGTACACTAATTATAAGAAATTTGATGAAAGAATAAACACATAGGCAGTATCAGTAGTAATATACACAGGACCATTATTTGGATGGACACAAGATGAAATCCAGTCAATGGAATAGCGAACAAGGAAATTTATGATGATGCACAAGGCTCTACACTCCAGAGATAGACTGTGTGCGAAGAGGCAGCAGAGGCCTCAGCAGCATAGAAGACTGTCCAAATAGCTAAAATGGGAAGTACAAGCATGCAGTGAAGATGATATAAAAAGTGCTCTGAACAGTACAACAAACAATAAAAAGTCAGAAAACAAAGAGTAGCAAAGAAGACAACAAGGAAGAAGAAATGGAAACAGAAAAGTTTTAAAAATATATCTTAGCTACAACCCTGTTAACAGCGAAGAATAATACCATCTTATTATATGTTGTGATTATATAAAACAATCTTACAGTACAATTACCCTTTACTGACTATAAGCTTGCAACTCTCAACTTTCAAACCCCTGCATCGTAGGGGGAGGGTTGCACCCTCAACAGATACCCATGAACCCAACATTGTCAATTTAAGTAAGATGACATGAAGATCTGAACAAATTCAGAATGTTCTGGCACATTGATAAACAAAAGTGGAAATGTTGACAAAGCATAGAGAGGGCTTATGTCCAACAACAAACTTAAAATGGTTAATTGGGAGACAGTGAAAGAGTATCAATCAATAGATAAAGCCCATGAACATTTTCTCTTTATAAAATACTGGACACAATAGTTAGTTCCATTGCAAATGAAAAGAAATGGCTAATGTTGAGGTGAATTAAAATGGAACACCCAAAAAAGTCTTTCCTACATGGTATTCCTATCTTATCAATTAATGAAGATTCTAACCACAGCAAAGATTGTTCAACATTTGTATTCTGATCATTGCATTTCATAAAACATTTAATCATACACAAGTATTTTCTAAGTGGTATTCCTCTCTTAGTAGTTAATAAAGATAACATGTACAGCATGGATTTTGCTATATTTTGTATTCTTATCTTTGCATTCTATTAGTCACTTAATAGAATGAAGAGTTTGAAGTGGCACCCCACCCCATTGTCATTATCAAAAATAACAATTGCAGTAACTTTCAACCTTCATATTTGATAACATATACAATAATACACATAAAATTCCAAGAAAAATTTCTTCTTATTTATTTAGAGTTGACATATGCAGTTCAACTTGTCTAAACAATAAAACTAGTTCCTACTATTTGCTGTTCAAATAACCGAGTAATATCAGTCAATGGTTGAGCCAATAAAGTGTAAATTCTTCCTTTCTCAATATTATGTCAGATTTGATAATCAGTTTGTAGTTAGCACATAAAGATGAAATGACAAACATTAGAGAATGGTATCAATTGTCAAAAGCCAACTTCTATAAGGATATTTTTGTTCTTGGTGGGGAATAATCTGGGGACTATCATTTGTCACCATTGTCTCCTTTTTCTTACTTGGTAACTTTGTTAATTCATAATGTATTACAATGAAATTTGGTACTCAGACTTGTGGAGAGATTCTATCGAGGGAATGGTGACTTATGACTAATTTGGTTGTTTGTTTACATTATAAGCAAAAATGTTTTTTTCAGTTTACAATTGGGAAAATTTCTCAATTGGGCAGTCATGTTGACTAAATCTCAGAAACTGAAAAATGTTGAGTTATGGTCAATCTAATTGTCTACATTTCCTATGTGAATAATCATATGTCAACCAGCAAAAAATATTGAACTTTGGAACAGCTCTAGCACTTATAATGAAAATTCTTATACAAGTTATTGGGAATCTAATTATTGAAAATATAAAGTATCCTAAGTTTTATAGGATGCAGGGACATAGAATTACACTGCCATTGTCTAAACAGTGAAAAAGTTTTCTCCATGAGAATTCGGTAAACTATTCATAGTTTGAGAAGTGTATATTTAAATAGGTGTAGACACTCAGTTATACAGACAGACAAGCATATAAATAGATATACGGACTGGCAGACAAGCATGTAAATAGATAAACATGCAGGGAGATAGATTGACAGACAGACAGGCAAGAAAATATAGAAAATAAGCATGTGTAGAAAACAGCATTCAGACAAAAATCAGGAAGATATATATATATGAAGAAGAATGCAATTGCAAAAGAGAGAATAAGAAATAAAATGATTAAAAAAAAATAAGTCATCATTTCACATTTTTAGGCAGAAATTTTCCAACCAAATGTTTGGGACTTGAAAAAAAGATAACTATAAATAAAACCAATGTCCTTATTGTGCGTGAACATTTTTTTCAGACTGAAACCATAGGAAGTCAAATCTGGTTCACTAACAATTAGTCTAATATTTCTATCTCATCTTACATCATTTATTATTCCAACTGTGGCGCAGACTTTATTTCCAAACTTTATAATGATTAGTAACTCAATAGAAACTGCCTTTTGGCTGCACGCCATGTTAGGGGTGATCAATTGAAAATTGGGTAAAAGGGGTGTGTAATGAATGAGTTACTTTTCACACTTTTTGGGGGGCAGTGATCACTTAAGTCTGAATTCTCAAAATACAAGCAGGAATGCTTCAGGGTACTAAGGACCAATAAGCATAAACTTACATTATAAATTGACCGCCAAAAAAAATCTTTAAGAAAAAAATGTTTTTTCAAGACATAATGAGGAGTAGATGTTTAAATTTGCAGCTACCCAGCTTCTCTGGTGCGACTTGTACATAGTATATAAACACATAGCCAGCCAGCCAAACCAATTAAAAAACAGAAGAAACCTATGTTGACATTTTTAGAGACAGTTATTGTTGATGGGTTCTAAAAATGGCTGCTATTGGCAATTCATTGAGTAGCAATGTTTAGCAACCTAGTTCTGAAGTCCTTTACTTCTGTGCAGTAAGTTCGATTCTCACTGAGCGCTCCATAGTTGTGATTATATGCATAAGATATCAAGTATTAGTCTTGAAAACTTTAGAGCTTGCTTCATACACTAAAGACGAAAAAAATGTCATTTCATCCAATTATTTCCAAATACCTGTTACTGCAATTTATACAAGCTTTTCAGAGGGTTCCACGTTTTATACAGAATTAGATATTATGGTACTAAGTATGAAATTTTCAGTTGTTTACCCTGTGTGTGTGTGTATATATATATATATATATATATATATATATATATATATATATATATATATATATATATATATATATCTCAGGGACATGCCATTTGGTTAGGCAAGATGGGAACTGCCTACCCAAAGTTTAATTATATAATATGAGAAGTAAAAGATGTCTAATTCATTGTAGATTTGTAATTTGATTCACTAAATTTAATGTATAGTTTAGTAAATGGTTATTATTTTCATCTTAGGCAGGCATAATTATCCTGTGTCTTTCAACATCAGTATATATAATATACTTAATGCAGAACCCACGTGCCATGGTACGCTGATTCTAGCTACATTTGATAATGGAGGCAGATTATGCAGACAAAAATTCAGAGACAGTGGATGAAGAGAATGAGTGTAATGATGAGGAGGGAGAGATTGAAGAGACAGACTTTGAGAATCTCTCTAATAATGATTATGACTAGATTAGAGCAAAAAACCTCGTATTAATTGCCAAAATAAGGGTCTGGATTTAAATAGGGTGTCAACAGAGGAGATTATACGACGGTTAATATCTAGTGTATACGAAAACATATTGGATTTCTCAGCATTTTTTCCCTTCCTCCTGTTTTTGAAATTGAGTCAAGATGTGTTTGATTCTTAACAAAAAACATTTTACTGAATTCTTTAGGTCAAAGTTGTATGGGAAAATGTTTTTTTATCTCTGTATGTTATTTACTTCAAATTTACAGGATTTTCTATTTTTTTGTATCTGGGTTCAGGTTTGCAATAGGTGTAATGCAGGGTAAAGATGAATACCATTTAACATTATTTCAAACAGTTACCTAACAGATATACACACTTCAAAAAACAAATTACAGGACAAGCAGTTGATATCTAGTGTATGTATGAAAATATATCGGATTTCTCAACATTTGTTTCCTTTTTTTTGTGTTTTAGTCCTGAAATAGAGTCAAGATGTGTTTGACTCATAATAACCATTTTTCTGTATTTCTTGGGTCAGAATTGTATGGAAAGATGAGTTCATTTGAACCTGTATGTTTACTTAAAAGATTTTAATTTTCTATCTTTTTGGTATCTGAGTTCAGGTTCACAATAGAGGTAATATAGGGTTAAAAATAAACCCCAGGGGGACTATTTCAACCTGGTGGCAGGCGGAATCATAAACTAGACATAACAAGGAATAAGGAAAAACAGGTAGTGAAAAAAAATCCAAGGGGTGCCATGGACCTACTTTTCCTGCTATAGTAAAGATCTCTGACATGGAATAACTTCTGAGAGATAGAAGTGAAATAATAAGTTACTTGATACATTTTGAAGAGGGAAGGCATCTTGTTACTGCCATTTGATAAGCAAAACAACGAACTCGGAATGAATGGGAAAATGTTGAGAAAAGATCTTTGATATAGAACATCAGATAGATGGAAGCAAAAAGAATAATTTTCTTGATAAAAAGTGAATGATCTTCTTACACCTGCAAGCCTCAAATTTTGGAAGCAGCAGCTGTTATATCCATGAAATGTGCGGGAAAGTAGGTAATGTTGAAAATATCTTCACTTATGATTAAGTTTTGCTAAGAGACCCATACTTTGAGACCAAACTATTTAGATATAAAAGAAGATGAGAGATAAAAAAAAAAAAAGGGTTCATGTTTTTAATATGCCAATATCATCAGCAAATGCAATAACATTCTAAAAGGTACAAAGTGTCTACATGAAGAAATATGATGATTTGGAGTAGGAATATGACATTATGACAATAGATTTATGTCCCATCCAGCCATTGGTTCCTGTAGCTTAATTGGTAAATTTCACGACAGGAGTACACAAAGTCAAGTCTCACCAGAAGTTAGTTCCTTATTTCTGCTTTACACTACTTGAACTATCAGAAGGTAAAACAACCTAGAAAAGGGCCCAAAAAGCAACAATAAGACAAAGAAAGTACTAGCCAGAAATTGGCAATAATTAAGCTCCATCTCAGAATATCTGTAAATTTGGACCCTGTGTAGTTATAGGCTTCTGATGTGAAATTGGATAAACCATCGTCCATTAAAAATGAGCTCCAAAGATATAGGATATTAGTTCAAATTACATCATTCCTGCTTTACAAAGAGAATTATAGGACAAATAGAAAAAACTAGCCCAAAAATGATAATAAAATGCTTCATCTCAAAATTCAAATAACTTTCAATTGGCAAAAAAGCCCTTATCTAGCATGCATGTGAAATCAGAACATAAAAAAAAATTATATTCAATATATATCATAATTTTTTTCATTAATATCTAATTTATCATTAAAATATCATTAAACCAGATAAAAATCTATTATCTATGATACTAGATTACCTAAAATAATTAACATTATATCTACTTAGCTATTATATATATATATATATATATATATATATATATATATATAGCACATTTATTTACAATATACAGTGGTATTTATTTTTATCTGACCACTGATTATCCCACTGAATTATGAAAACTAATTATGTTTACTTCCTTCCAAAATTTATCTTTCTACTTGGTTCACTAAATATTGATAAAATGGACAAATCATTTTTAACTTCACCAATAATTTAATTATGGAATTAATCTTTTTTTTTGCAGGGAAATCAATTACTATTAGTGTACTCTTACAATAACAATAAACCAATACAATTTTAGAAGAAGGGAAGGTAAAGGGAAAAGGACATGAGTGAAGTAAATGAAAATAGAAAGTGTCATATAATCAACTGGGAAGAAGAGAAAGGTAAGAGAAATAAAGAGAGGGGGTATATAACTGAAGATTTGAGCGGTGAAAAAAAGAGAGAAGGATAAAAAAATATACAGATAAGAAGTAAGAGACAGACAAAGGGAGAGGGAGAGACAAAGGGAGAGGGAGAGACAAAGGGAGAGGGAGAGACAAAGGGAGAGGGAGAGACAAAGGGAGAGGGAGAGACAAAGGGAGAGGGAGAGACAAAGGGAGAGGGAGAGACAAAGGGAGAGGGAGAGACAGACAAAGGGAGAGGGAGAGACAGACAAAGGGAGAGGGAGAGACAGACAAAGGGAGAGGGAGAGACAGACAAAGGGAGAGGGAGAGACAGACAAAGGGAGAGGGAGAGACAGACAAAGGGAGAGGGAGAGACAGACAAAGGGAGAGGGAGAGACAGACAAAGGGAGAGGGAGAGACAGACAAAGGGAGAGGGAGAGACAGACAAAGGGAAAGGGAGGGACAGACAAAGGGAGAGGGAGGGACAGACAAAGGGAGAGGGAGAGACAGACAAAGGGAGAGGGAGAGACAGGCAGAGGGAGAGGGAGAGACATGCAGAGGGAGAGGGAGAGACAGGCAGAGGGAGAGGGAGAGACAGACAAAGGGAGAGGGAGAGACAGACAAAGGGAGAGGGAGAGACAGACAAAGGGAGAGGGAGAGACAGGCAGAGGGAGAGGGAGAGACAGGCAGAGGGAGAGGGAGAGACAGGCAAGGGGAAAGGGAGAAAGACACACACACAAGGGGAAAGGGAGAGAGACACACACACAAGGGGAAAGGGAGAAAGACACACACACAAGGGGAAAAGGCAGAGAGAGACACACACACACAAGGAGAAAGGGAGAGAGACACCCACACACGGGGAAAGGGAGAGAGAGACACACACACAAGGGGAAAGGGAGAGAGACACACACACAAGGGGAAAGGGAGAGAGACACACACACAAGGGGAAAGGGAGAGAGACACACACACAAGGGGAAAGGGAGAGAGACACACACACACAAGGGGAAAGGGAGAGAGAGACACACACACAAGGAGAAAGGGAGAGAGAGACACACACACAAGGGGAAAGAGAGAGACACACACACAAGGGGAAAGAGAGAGACACACACACAAGGGGAAAGAGAGAGACACACAAGGGGAAAGAGGGGAACACACAAGGGGAAAGAGGGGAACACACAAGGGGAAAGAGGGGAACACACAATGGGAAAGAGGGAGACACACAATGGGAAAGAGGGAGACACACAATGGGAAAGAGGGAGACACACAATGGGAAAGAGGGAGACACACAATGGGAAAGAGGGAGACACACAATGGGAAAGAGGGAGGCACACAAGGGGAAAGAGGGGAACACACAATGGGAAAGAGGGAGACACACAATGGGAAAGAGGGAGACAGAGACACACAATGGGAAAGAGGGAGACACACAATGGGAAAGAGGGAGACACACAATGGGAAAGAGGGAGACACACAATGGGAAAGAGGGAGACACACAATGGGAAAGAGGGAGACACACAATGGGAAAGAGGGAGACACACAATGGGAAAGAGAGGAGGGAGAGACACACAATGGGAAAGAGAGGAGGGAGAGACACACAATGGGAAAGAGAGGAGGGAGAGACACACAATGGGAAAGAGAGGAGGGAGAGACACACAATGGGAAAGAGAGGAGGGAGAGACACACAATGGGAAAGAGAGGAGGGAGAGACACACAATTGGAAAGAGAAATTGAGAAGGGATAGAGACACAATGGGAAAGTAAGAACGAAGGCATATACATGTTGGCATGAAGAGAGAAGTCATGTAGGAAAAGACTGACAATGAAGATCAGGAAGGTAGAAAGAAAAATAGGTAGAGAGAGAGAAGAAAAATTGATTGCCTACTATGGTGATGTTAGTATCTATGCATGAACAGAATAAGAAAATGGTAAGAATTTTGAAGTTCTCTCCTAGACAAAACAGCGAAGTTGGTGTTACTTATAATGATTCAAATTTTCTTCCTGACTTTTCAGACAAAACAGACAATAATTTCTAAAACAGGAAATACAGGGATAAATGGTCAATCAAATCCAATTATCATATGTTAATTAATATATTTAGATTTGAATTACAATGATGGTAATTTGGCTGGGTACAATTGAACCTGAAAGAAAGTTGAATTAATTCAAAACATAAACTACAAATCAAGTTCATTTATTATAGTTAAAAGCAAGGGAGCCTTGCCATTGAACAATTGTTCACAATCTACTCTCATAGAACTGTAGTTTGATTCTGAATGGGCATCCCTCTACAGTGGCTTTGTGTCAGACTAAGCTAAGCTTAGAATTAGAGGTCTACCATAACACAAAGGTTAGCAAGCTCATCTCACATTACAGACAAACTTGTCAAAATAGTTTCCCTACAGAGGGTTCCTTTTTATTAGCCTTGTGTCTGACTAAATCAAAGTTACAATTGTAGTGTAATTGCTCATAAGTTGCAGACAAATTTACAAGTATATGAGAGTAAAAATACACCTGGGTTTGAACTCAAAGCCTTGTGCCAGACTAAGCCCAACTTGGTATATATCCATAGTCAAAAAGAAGTAAATGGTATGAGAGAATCATATCCTAAAGACTAAATTTTTCTTAGGGAATAATTTGAATATTAAATAAACAGACAATAGGACCTTTCATGTGATCAACATCTTTTAATACCATGGTGTGTTAAGGGGTGAGCAATTAAAAATTTGGAAAAACGTGATGAATAAGTTACTTCTCTCATATCTTGTTGGACAGTAATTACTAAAAAAAGTCTGAATTTCCTATAAGCATGCTGGCAGACACAATGGGATCAATTTAGCATAAGCATTTACTGCAAACTGACCCCCACCCCACCACCACACACTAAAAATCTATTTACGTTGGGGATTTTCAGAAAACAAAACAAAAGTTATTTCTAACCATAAGGAGTAGTAAATATTGAAATTTTCAGCCCTCTAGCTCCATTGGTACGGTCTGTACATATGATACATAAAAAGTCAGCTAGCTGGACCAACTTAAAAACTGAAGAGACCCATATTGGCAATCTTGGTTGACAGTTTCTTACAAATTCATTGATTTAAATGTGGAAAAAAAACGGCACATTTAACAATATTTATGGTACATTAAGAAATAGACTTGTTGGTAATGGCATAACATATATAAATATGTAGATGTGTAAACCATGCCCTCCCCTACTTACGTACATGAGTCGCATTAATATATTTCCTACTTCATCATTTCTATCTCATTACACACTATTGAGTTTTGTTGGCTAGTGACGTAAAAATGACAAATCTACCACTGACAATAACAACTGAAATACACCTTACTCCCTAAGTAACAGACAACACTAAATTACTTTTTGTGAACCCATGTGTTTTTTGGTTTATTCACTTGCAAACTCTGTGAATAAAAAAAATTATTGTATACTAGCGGAAGTACCCTGCCTCACCAGGGTTTCTAAATACCTAAAATGAATACAATCACATGATTTCATTATACTTTTGTATCAATTTCTTTAACAAGATGCTGACTATCATCAGTTGCCCTAGGAATGCTGATTCTATCAGAATGTTGCTTTCAAACAATCAAGAAAACGGTCCTATTTTGCCTTTAAAAAGATTTGAAAAAACGAACAAATGGGACCTAAAATAGAATTACAACAATCAAAAAAATCTTTTTTCTCCTCAATATACAACCTCAATTTACATAATTAGTGTATGTAATTTTTTTTCTTTTAAATCAAGAACTTTTTTCAATGTCAATAGCATCGTTCATTCCTAATCATGCCTTTCCCAAGGATTATCTCCGTCAGAGTTTGAACTCTGTGTGCCTTTACTATTTTCTGTGCTGCTAACCACTTGGCTACAGGCACCTCAACTGATATTTTCTTAGAAATAAATAGATGTTTATATAAAATACATAGTCACCTACCATTGTGGTCCCCCTCATCTATGCAGTCATGTGAAAAGCTGTCTCTTTTTGAAGATTGGCCCAAAATAATACTTTTGACCCTCAATTGATCTGTGATTACTGAGTGACCACAGTGGTCAGTACCATCTATCCTATGGACATTCTCAAATAAAGTTCCCCTTAGAGGGTAATTTTCAGTCTCTATGGTCCAGCCATTTGGCAAGCTATAAGACACATACAACTAACTAAGCAAACAATATTCGACATTATTAGATTGTGGAATTTATATATTTACATACTTATCTTTGATTCATTATCTTTATTACAAATTCTGTATTTTATATAGTCTTTATTGGCAATCTACTAATCTTGCTTCAGTTTATTGAAGGTCAGTGGGATCTAATGCATTATTATAACATACATTTATCTTATCAATTCATGAGCCCTTCAAGAACCCAGGTACTGTTCGAGCACCCTTTATCTGAAATGCCTGAGACCAGAAGTGTTTCGGTTTTGAAATATTAGCATATATACATAGGACTTGTAACATTAAGGGAGTAATCTTGCAATTTTAGTGTATGTTTATCTTTCACTAATTAGATAATGTATATATATATATATTAAAAAAAAGTTTTAAAATCATTTTAAAAGCTGTTTTATTTCATTTTTATTATTCACTGGAATTTTTCCTTGTTCTGATTGAAGCCAGCTTTCAAAGTGTTTCAGACATCGGAACATTTCAGAGTTTTGAATGAGAATGACTCAAACTGTATTAGGAAAAGCCATGGACCTTCTCCCTTTCTATATGATGAAACTTTTGCCCAACGTCCGGATAGACATTCATGTCATTTCTTGAATATCTTATTGTAAATCTCTATTTTGATGACTGATTCAATTCACCATCCTTGTTGAATAGGGTAGGCTTCCCATTTCTTAAAGTAAGGCTTACAATATATAGAGTGATAAGTAGGTTACTTGAATAACCTAAACTATGTTAACCACATTTATTTGTCAACAATGCAATCTATTTCATAATGCAATTTCCTATTTTTATAAATAAACTCAGTATTATATTTTATTTTTGATCCCCACTTTACTATACATGAGAGGTGTGAAATGATCATTTTTCAGTTTGCATGACACTTCATTTTATTTACAAGCCAATGTAAATGTCAGACATAGGTATCTCTCTTCACTAGCTGGAAAGCAAAGATGACAGCTTCTGTCATAAGTATTCACCAGCCAGACATGTGTGATAACCATGCAAGTCATGAGGGGAGCCATTTTAAAGTTGGACCACGGTACATAGCAGTTACTTCATTGATACAAGTAAACAAAATAGTCAAAATATCACACACACATGTAATGTGAACACCGACTATTGCAGCTTTTGATTCTGAAATGATTTTTCAACATAATATAAGAATTAATATGGTAGATTTCATTTTGCAGCTGAGATAAAATCGCAATAAGTTGTTACCCTATTAATGAAACAGAACCATTATGACGCAAAGAATACATAGAATTATTGATTTAAAAAAAATTACAACTTTTTCTACCATCATTTAAAAAAAGTTTATTAATATGCCAACAGAATTTGATGAACTATAGCCAATTCAATGATAGGCAAAATAATTATTTATAGTCAATTTTGACAGTGCAATACAAATAGATAAATACCATATTAGATGCCTACCTTAGAATAATAGTTAGCAAGCAAGTTTTGTAGACAATTGCAACTTTGGTGAGTTCAATTCTTTCAGATGCCTTACAATTGTGGCTTTGTACCAGACGAGGCTAATATAACTAAATGTATTGGGAATCAACAGTAGAGCAATGATTTATAAGCTAGTCTTGTAGTTAATTGCAATAAGTTTAACTGTCATTTGGTACCTTACTATTGTGGCCCTATATATAGAAAGGATGGAAGCAACTCTGAAAAACATCCTTATAGCTAATCAATATTCAATTAACAATCAAGTCTTCTTGATTTTGTTAATATTGTTTGAATATTGTTTGAAATGAACTGCTAACAGGTGTTTGATGAAAGAAGTTGAAATAAGATTAATCTAAATAGGAGAGATTCTTTATTTTGGAATGAGAAATCCAGTGAGAAGTATTTCATTTAAACCTAATCCTTGAGATTAGCATATACTCTATAATCAATTCAATGAAGCCTGAAAAGAAAATACTGGAAGCCTTAATGGAATCTTAAAAAGTCCAAAACATGTCCAGGTGCAAATCCTTAGAGAGATTCTAGTTCAAGTGTTCCATTTTTTTTAAAAGGTGATATTTAACTTTCGTACAACAGATATTTCAACTCACGGGTGTATTAGAAGTAACAATTTTTACTAATATTTATGGTACAATGATAAATCCTTTCTTATACATTTTACTTTTTCAACCTGTAACTGAAATAAGCCCTTGCTTATCTGTATGATAAATTTTCGCTATACTATACATTTATTTTCAATAAAAAATGTTTGAATATCAAATTTCTATCAACACCTTTAAACAAGCTGTAAATATTGAAAAATTGTCTTTGACTTATATGTTTTTTCTTGACATTGGTAGGAATTGTTCCTCCAAGAATCGTTTTGCTCTAAATTTCAGAGATGAATTATCATTTCTATATATTCATTTACTCGGACTAGAGACATCATCTTGGTTCTCATAGTCATAACGAGACACAAGGCCAAGTGGATAAAAAAAACATTGGTTAATATTAATGGTCATGTGACCTCATTATGTATTCAAAATGGCCATCATATTCAAAATTTTGATTCAGCACTTTGTTATGAGACAACTTGAATAAGAGACAGAGTCTTTATAGAGCCAAAGTTAAAATTAATCAAGATTCAGATGAACCAAACAACTAAATCTTGTCTTAAGGTCAACAACAATGATAAAATCAATAAAGATTCACACAAACCAAACAATTCCTGAATCTTACTTTAGGGTTAACAACAATAACCCAAATCCAATATGAACCACAGATAATGACACTGGGGCGGGGGGAATCCTCGGCAAAAAAAAAAAGTTGATCTAATATCTTCAATTTTAGCACCAAATTAATCTCATCCTTCCCTCTATGCCCTCAAATCAATAAAGATCACTTCGGAAGCAAATTGATTTTCTGTAGATTTGCAGGGTCAACTATTTGAATGGTTTTGAGAATAGTTATCAACATCTGCAAAGTACAGAATTAAACATCAAAATGATCATCCGGATTTCTTTGAAGACATTGACCTGAAACTAGAGGAGATATTTCTCTTAAAGATGAATGTCTTTCTTTTCTTTATAATCACTCCATTCTTTATTACCAACTTTTAAAAAGCCCTTGATAGAAAAGTCGAGATTATTTGCTTTTTTTTCTAGATGATTTTAATATTTGATTTCTTTTCGTGGACACTACCTGAGAAGAGATCTGATTCCTTCCATAAGATTGTATAATTGAAGGCTGGAGAATGTCTCTGCTGAAATGTAGTATAGCAATAGATAGAAGGAGACCAATAATTTAAAGATCTAGTATCATTAGATCTAATAAGTTAAAATTTTTTTTTCAGTTTTACTGTTACCTAATAAATGCAAATTCTGTGTAAAAAGATTCAGTATAAAGGTACGTAAAAATACCTCAGGGAGCTGAATGACCCTGCCTTCCACAGTTTCTGGTCACTCGTACTAGGTGTAGCACCTTTCAGCCTCCTACAATCATCCCAGTGGGTTACAATACGGAGAAATCTGACGGGGATGCCTGTATATGATTAATCTGTTGGCACTGCTTTCCTAGAACCAGGAGGATTCAGATGTCAATGAACCTGGAGGAGTTACACCATAAATGTCATGACATTACAAGAACATTATATTTTCCATATTAATACCATAATATTATGAGAACATTAAAATATCACATCTTTTATATTGAATCAACAATATAACAATAATATTTTTCATATTGAATCTCATAATATTGGGAAATGTACAAAATTTGTTTGGCTTATTAATTCAAAATAAAACAAGTTTTTTCTACTTTTGGTATTAATTCTATTGAATAACATATTCATCATTTCATTCCATTATCTCCAGCAATCTTCCATGTAACTTCATAATACTATCCTTCCAGAACTTTTTATCTTTCTCAGTAATGAACTACTCTAAATGATATTTTGCAATCTTCAAAGCAATTAACATCTTTTAATCAACAGAATTTGTTTATATCACACATGGCAATATAGTTCACAGGGTTTTTCCGTTTATATGGAAGTCACACATCAAAACAACTCACATAACCTGGCTGATGCGAATGACTTTCAATGCTTGATTTGGATAATTTTGGTATGTTAGCTATCTCCTATATTGTGTAACATTGATTATTTTCATCAAACATCTTCCTTTGATTTCTATTAATCTCAATTGATTCATTGACCATGGAGCACTGTTCAGCAAGAAATCTCCAGTACAGAAGTTAGTCACCCATCTGACATGTTTGCTCATTTATAGCATCTTGTATATAAGCTGCACAAATCATTTTTTTTTTTTACTTGTGATATATTTTTACTCTTAAAAAAAAAAAATCAATGTTTAAATCAATGAATAAAATATGCCAATTCTGACAATTTAAAAAATGCAGCTGTCACAATACAAACAAAAGCATTAGTTAAAAATTAGTTAAAACTAAATCCTAATATAAAAACAAAAACAGTACAAATTTCTTAGTAATCAAATATATCATAAGAGCATTACAATACAGATATGTTGATATTGATTTTCAAGTTTTTGTTTTCAGGTTAAACTTAGTTACATTAATTAGTCGAGTAATGCCTTAACCATACAGGATCAAAAATGACAATTCAAGATGCGATCATTTTATATCAAACCTCATAATATTCATTTTGTACATTAGATATCAATGAAAACTGTTCAAAAAAATTTATGCATTTTTAGAACTTTTGAAAGTTCACATCCATGAAGTTGAAGAAATTTCTTATGCAGCCTGTCATATTTAAGCATTTTGCCAAAACTTAAACTGGAAAACATTTCATCTGTATATGACACAGGAACCAGATGTTTTTTACTAATTTATACACATTTGCCACATAGGAAGGACTCAGAATCAGGTGATGTCAAAGGTTTGATCTAGCAAAGCCAAAACCCTGAACACAAGAGATGATGTGCAAAAAATTATACGTCTTTTCATCAGTCCCAACCAAAAGTTAACATCCATAATTTTAAAGTACACAAACCTAAAAAGATTTTTAAAAAAAGATTATGTAACATTTCTTCACAAACTGAATAATAAAAAAAACTTGACCCAGGCCCGGGGGATGGGGAACTAATGAAATAAACTTGACTTATCAATTCTTACTCGTTATCAAAATTTTGGTCTGGTAGGGACTAATGAGAGGGATGCAAATTACTTTGCCCTAAACAGCTAACTTTTCTATTTTTCAAACTTTTGACAGTATTAACCACTTTATCGATCTAAGTTACGAAAATCTGACAACCTGACCGATCTGGAAAACAACAAAAATATATACATGACTAAATATTTGGGAGAAAAGATGAAGAGTTTGATTCTCCAAAATCAAATTGCAGTTTAAATTTTACCACTTGAAGAAACAACGAAGACCTGATTATTTTTCAATCAAATATTGATTAATTACGAAAAATTAAGTATATTTTTTGGAACTGATTATATTCTTTATGTTACAGGGATCTTAAAGAATTGCTCAAATTATATGCCAGCTCCAAGTGATTTTACTAAATAACTCACATAGACAAGACTATGGTAAAATGTTCTTGCTTGCATTTCTGCAGGTCATTTTGGTGAGAAACATAACCTTGTCACTTTTAATACCGAAACAGTTATGCCACTCCTCACTACTGTCAGCCATGTTGCTTACAAGGCCAGTGAAAGTATTCACTTCATTGTGAGAAGAGCCTCTCCTTGTACCAATAGACCACATGCAGCGTATATGTTCAAGCATGTTAAGTAAAGACTGAACCTATGAACTCACATCTCATAATCTTATCTCAACAACCAAGGTACACAATCCAGTTTGTGGTATGTATAAACTTTTTATGAAGAGAGAAACTACCCTTTAGAGATCAGACTCTAAAAAGGAAAAATATACACACATGCATGTTTTGTGTCTATGTGTTTTTATAAATCAACACACATGCATATATATACAAAAATATCCACAACAGCGTATACATAGAAAAACACATTTACATACATATATGCAAATTATATGTATATCATATTCGTTCATACAGCATATATATGCATTTAATATATACAACCTATAAATGCATGTATATCTACGGATAATCTATATACAGCCTACTCATACAAGTATATATACGGGCATTATATATGCAACCTATTCATATATGCATATATACGGATATTATATATACAGCCTACTCATACAAGTATATATATGGATATTATATATACAGCCTACTCATACAAGTATATATACGGATATAATGTATACAGCCTACTCATACAATTATATATACGGGCATTATATATGTAACCTATTCATATATGCATATATACGGATATTATATATACAGCCTACTCATACAAGTATATATATGGATTTTATATATACAGCCTACTCATACAAGTATATATACGGATATTATATATACAGCCTACTCATACAAGTATATATACGGATATTATATATACAGCCTACTCATACAATTATATATACGGGCATTATATATGCAACCTATTCATATATGCATATATACGGATATTATATATACAGCCTATTCATACAAGTATAAATGGACATTATACATATATAGTGTGCATATATATATATATATATATATATATATATATATATGCTATAAATGGGTAATTTATGCGTAAATAGATATATCGCTTAAATTCAGCCTTACTGACCAGGTCTGTAGCTCAGAGGTAAGATATTTGCCTCCGGGTCTTAAAAAAAAGTTTCAATCCTGTCTTGTGGTAGTGGATGGGGAAATTGAAAGTCTATAGCCACAATGAAGAGTTGTAATACAGCTGTCTGTGGATGACACTATAATAAATAGCATATAGAGAATATAGCATGCATATACGTACAAAGCATATATACATATATAGCATGAATATACGTATATGGCACATATATATATATATATATATATATATAGCATGCATATACATATATATCTCATACACACACACACACACATATATATATATATAGCATATATACAGACATATATATAAAATATACACACACATACTTATACATGTATATATAGTATATACATACATATATATATAGTATATACATACATATATATATAGTATATACATACATATATATATAGTATATACATACATATATATATAGTATATACATACATATATATATAGTATATACATACATATATATATAGTATATACATACATATATATATAGTATATACATACATATATATATATAGTATATTCATAAATGTATAGTATATTCATAAATGTATAGTATATTCATAAATGTATATATATATATATATATATAAGTAAATATATATAGTATATACATGAATATATATTCAAGATGCAGATAAGCAAAAATAGTTGGAAAGCAGTGGAGATATTTTATGGAGAGTAATTGTACATTGAGAAACATATGCATCTATTTTATGGTTTGCTAATAACATAAACAAAAAATAATATTGTAGAATACAGTCAGAAATATTTTGCTTTTTCAATCTGATAAACAGAAAATTGGCTGTGCGTAAGTATAAGTATATTTCTCGATTGTAAATAATTGAAACTTATATAAAATCATCTAATCATATTTTGGAACTAATGTTGCGTACAATTTTAGAAATTGGCTATAAATGACCATAAATGAGATCAGTTGACCTTGAATGGTATCCGAGGTCAATTTTGTGTTGTTGATATTTTGTGATGAAAAGATTTACCCCATGTCAGTTCTATGGATACAAAATCGTGGCTCAAAACTTGAAAATTGGCTAGGAATGACCTTCAATGTCCACTAGTCTTTGACCTTTGATGTGAGAAGATGCACCAAATTTCAGTATCCTTGGTTCAAAATTAAGGCAACAACTTTGAAAATTAGGTAGAACTGAGAACACTAAATTACTTCTTTAGTGAAACACTCATAGCTTATCTTACTAGTTGGTGTTTAATGAGTCTTCCTGCCAAATACTAAGCCAATAAGCCTTGTAGACTAAGTGTGAAATAGGCATGAATGATGCAAACACTTATCTTAAAACGTCTTAGTTTTATTAAAACAACAGCAGATTTCCAGGAAATTTGAGTAAATAATCTTATAAATGCAATAATCCTAAATTACTGAATTTGGTAACATTTGACAGCTACGGAGTTGAATTAAGCAATTTGAGTAAGTAAATTATCATCCAATAATGTTTGTTTTTGTATTTTCTATGCATTTGAGCTGGCTGATTTTCCAATCTTCTAAAAATTTGGTATCTGATGATCTTTTAACTCTTGCGAGGCATCTTTTTCTTCCACCCTGGACTACTGCACGATCTGTTGATCAGCCTGGGCATTAAACAAAATGGTGAGAACCTTTGTGCTTCTAGATATATAGAGATAAAAAAGTGCTATCAAAAATGACCTACCACTTCAAAAGTGAAATGAAATTTAACATATGATGATTCAAAATGTCCAAGTTTAAGAACTCATTCAATATTTGCCTTAAACAGATGAATATTCAAGAATATTCCCCAGAATAAACATGAAGATCAGACAGCCCAAAACATTAAAATAAAAATAACCAAGATGAAGATAATAATTTTAAAAAGAAAATCATTGAATGTAGCTCAGATTTTTTTTTTTTTTTTTTTTACACATATCTTGTGTGTGTGTGTGTGTGTGTGTGTTGAGAGTTTATCTTTTGAGATTTTTCCTTGTTGTGGGGTGGGTGACAATTCCATAAACATTATATGTTAGTTTACATTTGAATATACAGAACAGGTGGTAGCCTTCTTTCGCACATCCTCGGATTTGTGAAGCACATCTTGATTACTCAATGCATAATATCATGCCTGGGCCACAATTATTATTGTAACCTTTTCTTATCTGATAAGAGTGTTGAGAACACCAAGGCTAGCATGAGACTGTTTGTTTCGAGTTCATGCCTTTTATCGAAAGTTCCAATGTGAAATTACATTGACATTTGGCAAAAAAATTGAAAACATTTTCTATACTGTCATTTCATACACACTAAACATTAACCATTATCAAAGCTGTCATCAGAAAATCTTGTGTTTGTTTTTGTAGGCATGTGTATATATACGCATAAATTCAACCTTTTTAGTTTACTGAAGATGAATACATAAATAAATAGTAGAGTAAGTAATTAAGAATTATTAAGTCTATTTTATCACGTCCCTTCTCCCAGCTCTGAGAAAGGAATTGAGGAAAATAAAAAAAGACAGTGTAATATTCGAGTAGTTTTAAAAGATTATTCATCACCAATGTCCACTCTGTTTTGTAGTCAGTGCACAAAGAGTTCTTGTATTGCAATATTTTTTCTCCTGTCGAATGTATGTGTACACTTTGAAATTCAACCTAGAAAATCAATACTGATTCAATAAACCTTGGTAATCTATCTACAGAATTAGAAATCTTTTGTGTGCACATTATTTTTTATTGTGTGCAGGTTACAAAATATGTGCATGTACACTGCTTAGAGGCAATTATGTTCATTACTATTTTAGCCACAAGTGATTAATTTTTTTACCCCTGGTGAGCCATTCAATAGAATACTCAACATTATGCGGATCATTTACTCTCCTTCAAATACCCAGATAAAATGTGTTGCTTAATGCAGGCATAAATTACAAGATATTATCTAGAACATCCTAAAACAAATATATCTAATCATTCTTTATTACTATTATAATCATTATTATAACTATTGGATGAAATATTGTATAGCATAATTTTTTTTTAATTAGAAAAAAAATAGCCCAAATTGAAAGTTGCATGATAACAGCTAAAATAAAGATGACAGTAAAAACTATTCTTATTTAACAAAAATAAATTTTCTATAAGCAATATCATTTATTATAATAATAGGTTATACCCATAAATCAACATTATAAACAAATATCAGGCAAATGTGTGTTTGAGTCTCAGTTAACAAGAGTGATTGAATTTACTTTATTGGATAGTGAACTAATATTTGATCAAGAAACAATCAAGTCTCCTTGAAACATATGTTTACATACATATGCACACACCCACAAATCTATAACTATAAAGCCTGAAATTACTTGCTTGTATGTGTCTTATAGCCATCCAAACAGCTGGACTCGTTTGAGGGGGGGGGGGCAAGAAACCAGTCTTTAAGGATAATTTGACTCAAGAGTACATATTTTCACTTCAAGATCAAATCTATCTCTTCCCAAGAGCTACACAGGGCCCAAAGATTTTCATCACCAGCATCAGTCTTTTACTGTCTATCGTTGGACATAGACCTTCCCAAGGATTCACCACACTTCTCTATCATGCGCGTCGCAGAGCCAATACATTCTGAATCTGTGTAGTTTGTCACTACATCTTATATTCTGTCAGCCTGTGTTACACATGTGATCTCTGGGGATCCATGTTGTAATGTCCATCAGTTGTCTGCCATTCTTTTCATCATGGCCTGCCCATTGCCATTCGAGTTTTCTATTAGATTCTATTATGCCTTGAACTGCTGTTTTCTCTCTGGTATATTGTGCTGTCTTGTGATCTCTCCATATGAGGTTGAGCAGGATTCTTTCATGTGCACGTTGCATACTTCTCAGTTTGTGAGTCAGTCTCTTGGTTAAGTACCATGTTTTAGCTCCATAGGTGACTATCGGGAGGATGTATTGATTGAATACCCTTCTTTTTAGGATTGATGGGATCTTCTTGTTTTTGAAGATTGAGCTCGCTCTGCCAAAGTGATTTTGCCAAAGGCTTACAATCCTAGGTAATATATAAGAATAGGGGATTGCTTTATATGCAAGATCACATTATGCATGAATAAATTAGATATATACATAATAATCATTATGTTAAATACAGATGGTTCTTAGTGTGAGTGTGTGCATATCTATGTTTATGTCCTCTTAATAGACTGAGTCAACTTTAGTAAACAAAGACAGGCATTTAGCAGGCTAGTCACACAGACCATGACTAGTGTATCGAGTATAATCCTCACTTTGCCCCCTCATTCATGACCTTATGCCATGCTAGGCCAAGCTGAACTTAGTAAATGCCTACTAAAATGAAGATTTCTCTCCATAAAGCAATACTTTAGTTAGTATCAGAGACTATTACTACTATAATAAGTTCAATCATCACTGGATGACTCACATGTATATTTTTGTGCCAGACTAAGCTAAGTTTGGTAAAATCTATCACTCACAAAGAAATTAAATCATTTTATATTTATAACTAATCTTAATCCATTATTTCATTGGTACTTTCTTCAAGGTCCTCTATCTCCTAATTCATCAGTCAACAGGAGTTCATTCTCAAGCTATGTTTGAGTTTCGATTTTATTCTTACAAATAACAACAATGACTGATGACAATGATCAGACCAAAAACCAGAGATTTCATGCACAAATAAAAGTGACATAGTAATGTATGTGAAAATTGACGATGAATCCACTCTCACTTCTAAAACCCAACTTAGATCGTCTTGTTTGGATAAGGTTTGCACTTCGCATTTACAGGAATCACTAATAAAGGATTAGACATGGGACATACAGTTTTAGAATGATATTGTACAGGGAAATGAACTCTTTCTTTTTTGTTTACTTTTTTAGATATTAATGAAGTAAGAGAGTTTGATCCTAGCACAGCCAAGCATGCTATATTATCAATTATAAAGTACTCTTTTTTACCATTGTGATTTTCAAATGTTTGATTTTTTTGATACATTGTATTAGTACTTCTTACGAGCAAAAATAGAGGATTGAATTATACATGTTCACATTGTACATTGATAAATAATGTCATTTTTCATTGTTAATTATTCTTAATTAATTATGGATTACTTTTCCTGTGTGATCTGCTAAACAATAATTTCAGATGACCCTGTATTATTCTATGTAAAAATAGTGACAGCTACGGTGAGCATTAGAATTAAAAGAAAAAAGTGTAGGAGGATACGTTAATGTAAGTGAACTTCTGAAAAATCAGAGATGTCAATTAGTTGTCTCAAGCTTGCATAATTACATATTTCCTCTTTTCCACCCATTCTGGTGTACAACTTGACAGAAAAAGGAAAACCTATGAGCTTTTGCTTGTTTGCGTAAAATGACACATACACACACAAGTCCATTCATTTCATGAAATATATGATCTGTGAAGATATGCTTTTATGCATGTGTAGGTGGGTGTGGTTAGCTTTTGTTTGTACTAAATATATTTGAACTTATAATAGCACATGAAAATTTTTTTATGCCAAATTTTGAATAAGCTTTCCTCGTAACGCATTCCAAATTAAAGTTTTCATCAAAATCCATTACATAAAACGTACACATATACTTGTAAATGAGTAAACATACATATATACACATTCTTATATGTTTTATGAAATCCACACAGATATATACAAGTGACATTCACTAAACACGTATGCTTGTACATTGCTAAGCATACACACACATATATTTTTACATCTTATAAAATACATTATACACATGTATGCTTACTTATCACTTATTAGTACACGCATATATCTTTTATAAAATACCTGAAATACATGTGGAAACATTAGAGCGGCCTTCCAGCAATGGCTAGATTGCTAATGTACAGTTAAGTCCTCACTAGATGCCTTCTATTATGGCCTATGCCAGACTAAGCTAAGCGAATATCTAAAAAGAGCAACGTAGGATTACTGACCATTCCCTAGCAATGTGTTTGAAACTTTGAAAACTCAAGGAACAATTCTATAAAGGAATTATTCAGGCAGACCCCTATTTTCATTATTTATTTTTTAGATAAATTAATGAACTATACAATAAAAAGCAATTGTTGACCTTTAAAAATCATATTTATTTGAATTCTAATATACAGCACAGGTCTGTACACAATAATAATGTTTTTGATAGCTGTGTAATACGTGAAAATTTTTTTCTGCCACAATGTCGTGTTCAGAAGAAACACTTCTGCAGAACATCATTTGACAAATCCCTGAGGTTTGTTGAACCCCAGTTTTGAGAACTAAATTCTTACTGGGTGTCGCACTACTGGGATCTTTTACCAGTCTAGATTAGGTTCAGTAGTTATTTACACAGAATCCAGGCCTGAGGACTGATGATTAACAGTTAATATGTTTTCCAGAATAACATCTACAAGATAGAAGAGCTACAACACAGCACTAAACAATGCCCAATAACTAAAACTATCCAATCCAAAGAACTCAAATTCATTAAAAGACTGGTCTTGCAAAAGCATGACTTTAGGGAATGGTTAAAGGTGTTTGATCAAGAGGAAGACTAAGTAGCTGCTGGCAGGATAATTTCTCTAACTGGACGTTTTTTCAATCAACAGTTTCTCAAGATTGTTGTTACTGGAAAAGACTCACTCATATTCGTGCACATTCTGTGTCAGGAAGGGAAAGTGATTGATGATGATGAGAAATATCACTGTGTTCCTCAGATGTATTGTTTATATGGTCAGGTCTTTTTTAACTCTTTTATAAAAGGTTCTAAACATGGTTGTCAAAGAACATTGCAGATATTTAGAAAAAAAAAGTTCAGTTATATACAAGGTCTGCCTGAAAAGTATCCAGCCATCTATTATTAATTTAAAAAATAGCCTACCTAGGGCATGGGTGGCTTAGTCCCCTTCAAAGTGCTTTTCTTAGGACGTTACACATTTATCCCAATGTTTTGCTGACTTTTCAGAACAGTCTGCCAAGTCATTCTTGGGATCACTGCTTCGTCCTGTTTTGCTTTATCTAAATGGCCATTCATGGGCATCCAGTGTGAGTGGGGGGTGGGGAGTAGGAGTGGCGAATAGGGCATCCCTGACCTTGACCCAAACAGAGGCCACGGATCTATTACAACAGAGACAATTTAGGATAATTCACAGATTAGGCACTCCATAGTTTCCCACCTGACAATGACGTTTGGAAAAATCTTTCTGCTCCCACTCCCTGAAAAAGAAGCAGCAGATGCCCATGCTGCCGTTTAAGGTTCTTTGACAAATTATACTTGGATAACTTGTTTTAGGAAGAAACATGGTTCATATCTTATTTATGACTATGATTTATAAATTGGATATGTTCATACTTAGTGCCATCTATAAAAGGCTTTGTGTTATCTAGTTTATATCTTTTCAGAAATTGTATTTATGCGCTTCTATAAGTGAAAAATCTGAAATTATCACATCTAATACTTGACAGTTTGGTAAGTCTTGAAATCTGTTGAATGTGGCACATTCTGGTTGGTCTCAACAGAATTTTAGTCAGTAACAAAAGTATCTAACAGATTATCATGACCCCAAGTAGTTTTCAAACATTCCAATGTCTGCTATGGTAAGTATTATTCTTTATTTGATTAAATAAGCCAAGCACGAAATGTTTTTAAACAAGAGTATAAATCAAGTTACAAATCTACAGTTGTTAGTTTAACTCTGTATTATTCACAGTCTTATTTACATGCAGAGTGAGGTTTGTGGCTGAATATTTTTAGTATTGAATTGCTGGTTAAAGTTTATAGCTAGGAATGCCAATGCAAAATGCAAATCTTAAGCAAGTTTTGGTACTGCGATCATACTCTCTCCACAAAATTTTGAGTATGATAAAACACTATATAATGTCTGATATAATATAATATAGTAAAACCTGGTGACCTTAACCCAATTAAGAGAAGGAAATTTGATTTCAAAACTAGATTGGATTTTAGAAAAATGTATCCAAAAATCAGTTATAAGACACATATACAAAATACTTTTTCTAGACGTAAGGATTAAATGTTTAAATTTTCAGCCACTTATCTCCATGGGTATAGCCTGCATGCATGATACATACATAGTCAGCCAGATCAACTTGAAAACTAAAGAAAGCCATGTTGACAGTTTTGGTTGACTGTTTCTAATTAGGACAATTCAATTTCATTGTCATGAATTTACATTAACTGTTATTAGATTGTTTTATATATAACTTTACATTCTGAAATATTAATGATTGATAACACTAGAAAGCATTCAGAGAGTGCATACCTTTGACAACACTCTTGCCATTAAAACTGAGTTAAAATCTGTTCATACATTGGTATGGTGCTGAGAAGTTAACAATAAAATATATCTGCATCCAACCCAAAATCTATTCAATTCTTCTATAGTCCATGACCCACCCTTCCACAAATTTTCAATGAAATTCATAGAGAACTTTTGAAGATATTGTGTGGACAAAGACACAAACGAATACATACACCTTTTCCAAATTGGCTTAATATTGTTATTTATTCATATTGAATAAAGTGTTTGATAAGTCACTTATAACTGGGTAAACACTCAACTTCATCTCTAAAAGGGTTTATCTAATGAATTGAATATCAAGATCCAAGGAAAAGAATTTGTTCATATTTTACAAAGAGAATCATTTCATTTCCTCATGACCCTATACCACATACTTTGCAGCCCAGCCCACTTTTAAAAATTCACTTTTTTGCATTTGCTAGACTGCTGTTGCCTATTTCTGTGGTTAATTTAAATTTTTTTGAAATAACTCCCAATTCGAATAATTGGTGACCATGTAAGTAAATAAACAACACTATTTGACTCCGATGGGTTTTTTCAGATACTACAGGGCTTCAGATTTCTACCACATACTACTAGCAAAGCAATGGGTATTTTATTAGCCAACTATAAAAATACAAGAGAAATAACTAAGATTATTTCACGAGGCTTCTCATTTCAGGAGTATGACACAAGTCATGTTTCAAGAGGTAGCATATTGATGATCAGTCTGAAAGTGGAATGAACTAGTATCAAAGAGCATCAAAATAGGAAATTCTACTTTTGACCATTCAACCACATGATCATACCATTCACCAAGAATAGAAGGTCAATCATTAAGGTCAATCTTAGTCATAGGAAATTTCTTGAAAAATTCTGATTTTAAGGTAGCAAATGGTAAATAACCACTCAGGTCTAACCTATAGGCTATGATACTAATGTAGTATTCATTCTGTCGTATTCTCATCTTTGGACAGAATGTGGTATAAACAAGGTGAGTTTAGTACTCAGGATTCCAATCCTTGAGCAGCACCTTCCCATTGCACAATAACGAAAGGATTAAAAGGACATTTCTGATACCTTTGCAATACTGATCATGAGGACTGGGCAATTTTCATTCTTGCCCATGCAAGGGTGTGTGGGCCCCCTCATTAAATTGACCTTGTATCACATTCTGCCCTTGTGAGGAGGTAGTTAAATGATATGATATTTTGATTATCTGAGTTATAATAGAGCAGCCAGAAGAAAGCTACATCTAGAACCAGAGACTGAGTTTTATCATACAGACATCTTTTTAGATCAATCCTTACTTACTTGAAAATAAATATTCATGTAAAGTCTAACCAAGACTTTCTTTTCACCTGCCTTTGACCCACAATCAAATATAGTGGATTTTTACTTATGGTTCAGGGATCAGATTGGAGCAATATTCACTCATTGTAATTAAGACAAAACAAAACCCTATCTAAAGAGGATGAAGCTTTATGTTATACATGAAAAAGATTTGTGAATGAAAGGTAAAACATGACAAGTGAGTCTCCTCACATAGTCCTGATACATTTAACAGGATTCATTTTAGATAGCAAAATAAGAAAAAGTCAGCAACTTTCTCTAGAAGAAAATTTGCTTGTTACATTTCCTAGAAGAGAAGATAGCAGATCTGATAATTTTGATGCTTAGAAGAGTAAAAACTGATGAAGGCCGTAGAGTGCAACGGCCGAAACATTGTATGAAAAACAACCAAGATGAGGATGGTTCGAATATTAATAGAAATAAAAAAGCTCTTTATAAACTTGTGCCTGACTAAGTTAAGCAAAGTAAGTAAATATACAATTTACATATATCTTGTTTCATAACTAGCAGAGTACCTGTCAAAAATAGTGGGATTATTTACAGGTGGATAGCATTTCTGCCTAGGATCAGAGTATTTATGTGCTGTACCCAGAATCAGAGTGTTGCTCCCTGGCTCTCTGCCAAAGATCTGTGCATTGTGTCTAGGATCAAAGTATTGCTCCTCAGCACTTTTGTCTGGCAGAGTGTAGTATATGTGCACTCATTGAAAAGTGCTACACACACAAAAAAATGTATGTATATGGATACAAATTGCCTTCTATATTTGAGAAATGGGGTCAAAAATCTTTCACAGCATTCAAATTCAAAACCATAATGCAAAAATATACATATTTTCTCTGATTATATAAATATATATACAAGAGCAATATTCATTATACTATATATATGAATACATTACAGAAGATTTGAACAAGCAGAATTAAAACATATAAATTAATATTGGAGAAAAGGTGAAAATCAGATTTAATATAAATTAATATTGTTACAAAAATATACATATTTAATATATGTGTATGTGCAAGTCTATATATTACTTGATTATTGGTTTGTTTCCAGAATTTTTTTGTTATGCTCAATTTATTAAAAAATTCAAAAATATTTCTTTCTGCATTTTCCTTATGGAAAGAAAAAAAATTGATATTGTAAAATCGGTTAATGCAATCATAAATTATGAGTTATTACACAACAATTTAGGGCCATAATTATCTGCAGCAGATTACAAATCATATACCTGAACTTTATTTGAGGGGAAAAGAAAAAAAAGAAAAAAGTTAGCAAATAAGAAAATAACCCTCAAAACAATATCACAAAGATATTCTTAAAAGCAGACATGATCCACTAGTTTTAAAATTAATCTTGAATATAATTGCATATCATAAGGATTTCATTCGACAACAAATAGTTCAAGTGAAAGTAATTTAATTAGATAATTTTGTTATTTTGATTAATCGGATTAAAGAAAAAGTTTTGTAGTAAATTTTAGCAAATTCTGACTCATTTGTAAAAGAGGAAGAAGAGAAAGCAAAACATTGATTAGTATGCACTTGATGTCTCAGGCGTGGATCCAGTGGCGGGGGGTCCAGGGGGTCCAGACTTTTCCCTCTTCCACTTGGGCAGAGCGCAATTAAATTTTATGTAATTATCTAGGTAAAGATATAGCAAAAAAAAAAACAAAAACAAACAACAAAATAATCCCAATTAATTATAAATTTTTAAAAGGGTATAAAAATCCCAAAATGTGTTAATTTTTACTTGATGATTAGAGAAAATAATTCTTGAAAGCAAGAAAGTTGGCCTCAACATGAACTACAGCAAAACAAATGTCATGCACAACAAACATGTTGAGGACAATGAAACAGTAATCAAGATAGAGAGCAGAGAGCAGAAGAAAGTAGACCACTATATCTACCTAGGACAACAACTCTCCATGAAATCCCAAAAAGGAAGAAATCAAGCAAGGAATCATTCTAGGATGACAAGCCTTAGGTAGAGTAAGTGCAACTTTCAAGAAAACTAGAAAATCTCACACAGCAAGGATCCCCAGAGAAATATGCAAAATTGTAGCCGTATTTGAGTTGCTTTAATCACTGGCATCCTCCCAATAGTCACTTATGGTGTAGAAACATGGAACCTAACCAAGAGACAGACCCGCAAATTGAGAACCATGCAACGTGCACATGAAAGAATTATGCTGGGCCTCACATGGAGAGACCACAAGACAGCACAGTACATCCGAGAAAAGACAAGAATCAGGGACATCATAGAATCTATCAAAAATCTCAAACAGTGGTGGGCTGGCTATGTTGCAAGAATGGCGGACAACCAATGGACATCACGAATCACATGCGGAACCGAGGCTGGCAGAACATTAGATGGAGAGATGAGCTAGACAAGTTCAGAAAGTACTGGTTCTGCGATGCCCATGATAGAGAAATGTGGTGAATCCTGGGGAAGGTTTATGTCCAACAACAGATGTTAAAAGACTGATGATGATGATACCTCAAAAGATTTACTTTTTAAATGAAATCTGAAGGGATATTTTTCTTATCCCAAAAGATACATAGATATATTCACCCATGATTTCAAAATTACTACTCCTAAAACTTTTTTATTGCTTTTCATTGCACTAAATTGTCTCATTAGCTCTGAATGAAATGCAAACTTATATTGAAGTTAGATATACAATGCACTACAAAACTATCATTACATGTGCCTCAAGACAGACAGAGAAATTGGAGGTGGTTTGGATACAGCATATGAACTGGTGAAAAACTACAAATTACTATAAATAATTAGGTTCTCTGCAGATTTTATGTTTGAAGTAACAAGGATGAGATATTTGCATTTTATACAATAGTAAACTTGTAAACTTAAATCCTGAAATTGCTCTAAGTTTTCCAGAAAGAGGTAAAACTTGTAAAAAAGAAACAGCTATCAGTTTGGGACATAGGATTATTTTTTAAAATTGAAGAGCAATAAGTGTCTTTGTATCTTTGAGATACCATGTTTTTCAGTTAAATACATATATGGCAGCTTGAATATCAAATGAAAACGACTTGTTTTTTGGTCAATTTACAACCATGCAGAGAAATGTTTGTTGTAAGAGTTTAAATCTAAATTCATTTTTTTCTTTTTCAAATGTGAAAATAGAATTTGAAAACAAATCACTTGTTTATAAGTAATTTTATCTATTTATATGTTTTTAGCTCTTTCAAGTGTCAAATCTTTAGAAATATGTGTTGAAACTTGTCTTGTATATTGTGAATTTGCGTCTTAGCATCAAGTCACTGATGTAAATATTTTGTTTTTTAATACTGGAATTTGGTAAACTTTGTAATTGTAGTTATTTTGGGGGCATTATTCAATGAAAAAATGAAGAACATTTTTGTTTAAATCTCACTTAGTTATTAAACAATAGATGATGTTGATTAACTTTCACTTATTATAGCCTGTCCTTGAATATAGCCCACATATCCCCAAACAGCTGATATTGCAGCTTGTTTATGAGGCAGTCAGTTTTCTAGGACCCTAACACCTATGTTACAATGGGGGAGAGGCCTGCAATAATACATATATTAAAAGGAGTGTTATTTGTATAGTTAATTTTTATGGTATCATTTTACTGTACTTATTTTGTTTTTTAAAAATTTATTATCTAACTTAACTCAGAGGTGGCGTGTGAGACCTACAGACCCCAAAACTGGGGAGAAGGCACAGAGATCTGGGGGTGGGGATTTATCTGAGGAACCCTGAAAAATCTAAAAAAAATAATGTAAAAAAAAAAAAAAAAAAAAAAATCTAAAAAATGATCTGGAAAAACGATCTTTGAAAATTTGCAGGGAGGCTGGGGGCTGCAGTTGGATCTAGCATCACCACTGCTTAGCTTCTGTGATTCTGAGAAGAATCTTCATCATTGATGTTGTTTTGGACTATTGAACTGATTATCTTGATTTCTTCTCCTTTTGATGACTTAATGACCACTACATCTACCTAGGATAGTGAGTCTCCATGAAGTCATCAAACGAAGAAATCAAGAGAAGAATTACACTAGGTTTGCAAGCTTCCAGTAGAGGAAGCTTGACTTAAGAACCAGAGAATCCCACCAGTCCTAAAAAGGAGGGTATACAACCAATATATCCTTTTTTTAGTTACCTATGGAGCTGAAACATGGAACCTAATCAAAAGACTGACCCTCAAAGTAAGAACTATACAATGTGCACATGAGAAAATCATGTTCAACCTCACATGGAAAGATTATAAGACAGCACAGTATATTAGAGAAAAGAAAGACAGGAGTTCGAGACATCATTGAGACTGTTAGAAAACTTAAATGGCAACAGGCTGGACATGTTGCAAGAATGGCAGACAACTGATGGACATCATAACTTATGTAGATCCCCAGAGATCAAGTACAAGGCTGTGGCTGACAGAAAATAAGATGGCGTGTCAAGCTAGGAAGTACTGGCTCCACTATGCCTATGATAGAGAGATCTGGCGAATTATAGGGGAAGGTCTCTGTCCAACGACAGATGCTAACAGACTTATAGTGATGAACTCATTATCTGTGTTGGGCCTATTGTTAACACAATGTTTTGGCAATTCCATAAACTGGTAACTGAGAAAGCACAGGAGTGACGCACCATTTTGAGAGCACCTGCCCACATTGGTGATAATCTTCTAAAAAATCCTCTCACAAGCCCATAGGAATTTTCAAGTAACAGATTGTTTCATATTTTTTTACAAATCATTTTATTGAGAAAGAGAATGAAATGCTTGGCAGCATTATAAAAGAAGTCTGTCTAGACCAGAGGTTCTCAACCTTCATAGCTCATGGACCCCTTTGACTTGTAATTTATCTCTTTGGCCTCTCCTCAAGTTTTTAGATGTGTCCAGTGCATTTCTATTAAACACTTTGTAATCAGTTGGTCAGTCCCACTTATGCAGACATTTTATGTTTATTTAGTTTTCTGTCATCCTGTAAGAAATATGATCTCTGAGGATCCACATTGTGAGCTATGATGTCCAGTGGTTATGTGAAATTGTGGCTGACAGGAAATAAAATGGAGTGACAAGCTAGACAAATTCAGAAAATACTGGCCATGATAGAGAGGTCTGGCAAGTCTTGGGGAAGATCTTTATCCAATGGCAGCTGCTAAAAGGCTGCTGCTGATGAGAAATATGAAAGTAATGTAACCTTGTTGAGATTGGATTACATGCGATAAATACAGATAACTGGAATTGACATAATTAGAAGAAATTTCAGTTCCTTTTTATGAATGAGTTCATTTAAGGAAAGTGTAATATGCGAGAAAAAGTGGTAGATATAGTTTTTTCAAGTCAGTCAATTGATTACTTATCATGTCATCTCAAATATTGATAGATAAAAAATATTCAGCACTATATTCATAAGAAATTTTTAAAACAAATATTTTTTATCATTGTTTGTTAATTCAACGCCATCCTTGTGGTTGATGCAGTTCTGCAAGATTTTTAATATTTGGTTCCAGCATTTTCAATGGAAGAAAATCATAAGGTAAAATGTGAGGAGAGCAATACTATTCAACTTTGCTTTCTCCAAGAGTAGTGGATATTTCCAAGCAGAGTCACTAATTTTCCATGTATTATGTTTTGAATCTAGCTTGAGCTGCTTGGTCATTCTCTATTTCAAAAAGGCTTTTCTGTAAAGCATTGTCTACATCAGCAGAATATACTTCAATCGAGTCGTCACCCAAACTGGAATATGTATCTCTAGTTGGTTGCTGAATCAAGTAAGCATTTCATCCTGCATATTTTTCAAATGTTCAACAAAAACAGCAAGGTCATAATCATACAATTCCTTGCTAATTGAGGCCAGACATGGAAATTGCTCCAACGCATGACGTCTTATTTTAATCCTAAACAGCTTTAGTTTTCCAAGGAAAGCAGTAATTGCTCCTTTGCAAAATATTAGATCACAATGTTCTTCTTGTAACTGTTTATTAAGCATAATCAGCTTTTTAAATACAACTGATAAGTAAAATATATAACATCTAACAACAACTAACTGTTCTCTGAGCTGCTTCTTAGAAATGAAACAACAGAGTCCCATAGTGCAATAAAGACAATTACAAGATAAATTTTTGTGATTCAGAAAAGTGAATTCTCAATGAAGTAAAACAAAATGAAGTTAGTATTATCTGCATCATTAATTTTGTTTTACTTCATTGAGAAATCCTTTTCTTCACAACACAAAAATTTATCTGAACTCAATAGTCAGTTAGGAGTGTAACATTTCCCAGAAATAAAAAAATAGTTTATTAATGACTTGATTAATTGGATTCAGGAAAAACATCACTTTTTACTTAAAATATAGTGAAAATACATTCAAAAGAAAAGACAGTTCAATCAACAGTCAACATGGTCTAAAGTCAAACAATTTTAATCATAACCTGCCTTTTATCTACTACCAGTGATTTCAACCATTTGTTGAGTCTAGAACCCTTTTGCAAAAAAACTATGGATGATCAAAAATAACAAATTTCACCCACTTTTAAAAATTTTTCAGTCATATATATATATATATATATATATATATATACACACACACACAACTCACCTAATGTAATATGTGGATTATGACAAAATAGTTTAATGCCCTGAGGTCAAATTTGTATGGCCCACTGAAAAATGTCTGTGGCTTAACAATATATTATTTTGTTAACGTGGCCCCCAGCAATGTGATAGGTGACAGCTGATGAATTAAAGGTTGCTGATCTAAAAAATTATATCACCTGCATGCTATGTTGGGCATGTGTGCCATAGGTTTACAGCCTTTGCATTAGTCTAACAGAGAAATGTATGAGTTAAACCACAGTGGATTTTAATACAGCATGAATTTCTTTGCAATAAGCATAACTGGAGAGCATCTCTGCTTTTAAAAGATATGGAATCACTTGAGTCACATGGGTTACTGAGAATTGGATTGCTTGTGTTATGTGTATTGTTGGTCCATGAGAAGGACAACTAATTCTTAAACCAGGGAATGGAGACCTCTTTTCAGGTTATTTGACACTCAATTTGATGTCCTTGCAACAGCAAATGCAGTTAAGCTGACGCTAGGTGTATTGCTCTATGCTTTTCACTGGAATACTTTAGCGAGGCCAAAAGGGGTATTCTGATGGCACCCCAGGATCTCCATTTGCATTGCCCTGGCATGCACCAAGGAAGGAATGTCCCATTGTCTGTAGAGATTGAACAAAGGGCATTAAAAGAAAAAATTATAGGGAATGGATTTATCTGATAAATATATTTTCCTTGCAGATTGTTAACCTGAAGAAGGCTTCAGAATGCATTGTCAGAAATGTTATGGTAACAATGGATGCAACAAAAGTATGAATTCAAAATATTTTAAAAACTCTTTAAATCAACTTGAATAATTTCATCTTTTTCACTCATTGCAGTGAATTTCTAAATTAACCAACCCTCAAGACAAGCTCAATAATCAGACAAAATACAGTTTAAAAAATGCTATTCACAAAACCACAAAACATTTGCTACGAAAAGAATTCTTTCATCATTTTTATGAATTAAAACGGCAGAATTTTGCATACAAATGATAAATACCATCAAAGTCAATCAAACAACAGTAGAGTTAAAATTTGAGGTTTATGTAAAAGAATTTAATTGAAGAATAAATTCAATTCATGACATCATTGGCTTTTTATAGAGAAAAACATCTGAAATAGAGTATACAAAATAATGATAATAAGCCTGTCAATATAAGACCACAAAAAAGTTTGGAAATCTTTTTTTTCCAAAATTAAGATTTCTTTTTTTCAGAAGTGGTCAATTGGAGTACTGATGCCAATTTTCAAGTCTGTAGACAGAACAGTGGAGCCAGGAGTTCTGGAACACACAAACACATGCATATATAAAAAAAGAATAGAACCCTTCACCATCTTTGATGGCTATGGTTGTTCAATAAGGAAGTGAAGGTTAAAATTCAGTCAAGATAGACTATAAGCTACTTCACAGTGATCAAGGGTCATTTTTACTTTTTAAGAGAAAGACAGGACACTCAATAATGAGGTTAAAATAGATTGTTGGTCTCTGATAAATGAAGAAAAAAAAAGATTAACACAAATACAGATTTTAAAATCTCTTAAAGAAATAAGAATAATAGCTTTTATTGAGATTTATAAAGCTTAGCTTAACTAAGTATGATATGACAAGAAATGAAGGTAGGAAGATTGTGTTGTACCAATTTTCATAGAGGGTAGGGCCTGTCAGTTTTCAAAATCTGTCTCCAAATCCTGGGTTTCACTTGGGCCCTATATTTACAAAGCTTTGTCTAGCACAGACAAGGAAAGAAGAATGGGAACAGAAAAATCTACTTAGGGAATTTAAAAGACAAATAGAAAATGTCACAGATAAGATATCATGGACATGGCTATGCAAAGGAAACTTGAAGAGAAAAATGGGATCCCTTACTAGATGCATGAGGACAAACTATGCCAAAGAGATCACTGTACCCCATACAGCAAATGCTGCCTTTGAGCAAAAGGAATGTGACTGTAAACCATGAAAGTGAATGTAGCAAACTAGTCCAAATGGAGTACAAGAAGAGGCATGACAGGGTAGCAACTGTTATGCATAGGGAGCCATGCAAACAATTAGGATTTGACCATATAAACAAATGATACTAGCACCGGAGACTGTACTGAAGAGTAGAAGCCACAAATTGCACTTAAAATTCTACATCAAAGCTGACTATCCCATTTTAGCAAGAAGAGCAAACCTGCTAATCATGGACAAGGGAAGGAAAACCTACCAAATAATAGACTGTGTTTGCAGATCACAGACTGAATATGAAAGAGAGTGGAAAGCTAGAAAAATACCAAGACTTGGCGAAGGAACTGGAAAAGTGTGGAACATGAAGGTAAGAGTACCAATGATTAGTTGGTTCACAGAGAATTATATTGAGGAGCTGGAGATAAGGAGAAGGATTGAAACTATGCATACCATAGTACTACAGGGGAATAAAAATACTGACGACAGTACTGAAAATATGAGACGACCTGTAAGTAAAGCTTGGGAAGATTGGGAAGGTACAAACCACAGCCCGGCTGCGACATGTGAGAATGATAAGAGGGAGACTGGAGAACTAAGGAGATTTGCTGTCACCCAGCCTTTAGTTACGACCACTAAGTAACTGGTGTGAAACTGCAAACCTCAGCATGGCTGCGGACTGTGGGAGTGTTGAGAGGAGGTCTGGAAACTTGCCGTCATTCAGTTTCAATGACAACTACCAGGCAACTGGTGTGAAAATGTAGACAATAATAACGTCTTAGTGCAGTTTTACTACACAAAACTTTTTTAATGATCAAAGGATGGAAGAATGGAGTTACTTAGGAAGTATTATCTGAAAGGTTACAAAAGATTAACAAAAAACAAACTAGGTAAATATCTTATCTTTAATATCTATTACATAGTGTCCTTTGTGTGATAATATATATATGTTTCTCCAAAATGTATTCACACTTTGTTAGTAGAAACTATGGTTCTTATCTAAAAGTATATATATATATATATATATATATTATACACACACACACACATATATATATATATACACACACACACACACACATATATATATATATATATATACACACAAATTGAGAACTAACTTAGAATCACAGAAAGTACCATGGAAATAGCAATGTAAAGATAACTGTAAGATAGAAACATTAAAATTGATAAGATAGAATAAAGTATATCATAAAAATAATTAAGCAGCAAAAATGGAGATGGGTGGGACACTTGATAAGAAGGAATGACAATAGATGGACCATAGATTAAGTGGTTGGTGCCAATGGGACAGTAAATGCAGCAGGAAAAGACCAGACAGAAGATTGCGGAATGAGACTGAGAGGTTTGCCACCAAGACATGGCAAAAGATAGTGCAATTGAGGCAGTCATGGTAGAAAATGGGGAGAGTCTTTGTTTGCTGCAGATGATACACACACATATATACACATACTGCTAGTGAATTTTAAACTCAGATGAAAACTGGAAAATGAGATTTGATAAGGCACATTTTTAGGTTAAAGTTTTTTTTTCTTATACAACATACATGGGTATATCAATATATCTCTAGCCTAGTGATAAAACAAGAACAAATATTCATTTTTTTAACACAAGCATATACATTTAATTCGATCATGAATAGATTGAATATTATACAATGAGAATTACAGGTCAAAATTAGTAGCTTGAGTTTTGATTGTTATTCTTTAGAACTTGAATGATACATTTGCGAAGAAGATTTATATTCGTCAATATTAATTCAATAAAAGAAAGGCCTCTGAGGACTTAGATTCCAAAAAGAATGAGTTCCAAACGTGACTATTAGAAAGAAAAAAATGAAATAATTACCTTACATCATAATAAATCATATCCACTTCATTTTAGTAAATGCATATATATATATATATATATATATATATATATATATATATATATATATATATACATATATATATATATATATATATATACATGCATACAGGGAAGTAGATTTCATTAATATCATCCTCATATTATTCTAAGCAAGTATTGTGAGAGAAAATGGCTGCAAAATTTAAAGTGCACCTAAGTGCACTCCTGGCCTGAATGAGTTGAATAAAAAAAAGTTTGTAAATACATAGATATACCTTCACGCTTCACTTTTATTTTTGGTTCTATTTGTACAATCTTTGACCCTCACCCTCCCAAACTAATTTTCTAACAGGGTGTTGATAACAAAATATAAATCAATGAAGAGAAAATAGGTAAAAATAAGGTTTGGAAAAACCTAGATAAGGCAGTGCCACTGCCAGGAAGCTATGTGGACTAGACTGGGTTGATCTTGATCGTTAATCAAGTTTTTCATCATCAAATAGTCAATGGTTTGTCAATTGGGAGCTATCAGAATTTGAACCAATTGCAAAGCGGGGGTCCACTGTACTTGAGACTTCAGAGACTTGAGCCTACTTAAACATTTCAGTACAGTTCGAAAGCAGATAAGACAAGAGGCTAGAAGGTTTTGATTGTAATCGATAGAAACATTAAGTAGACAGAGATTCTCTGTTAAGACATGTTGGCCATCTGTCTTTGTTTTGATATTTACTTAAGGTGACACTACTCTCTCATTAATAACAGGCAGTTGGCATGGCGATTACTCAGTGAACTAAATAGAAATACTTTATGACTAAGGCAGATTTTTATTACTTTTATTTTGTTACATATTGTTCTCACTTTAAAAAGGTACTTATAAAGCATTTACAATTTTTTTCAATTTTCTGATGCTTTAATTTTACTGAAAGTGAAAATATTATAAGAGAAAGGATAACAAGCTTAACTGGCTTCAAAATCTAAAAAGTAAACAAAACAGAATTCATTTCTCTATACAATATTATAACAAAATTACACGTCTCATATCAAATCCTTCGTTAATAGTTCCTGTAAATTCTAATATTGTTTGATGGTTTTATTATTATATTAACTGTTTTAATGACATTCTTAGTAGCAAGGTCATTTTCACTTGAAGAAAAATAGATAAAATATATTTGTTATTACATAAAATGATACTTTTCATAACAGAAATTCAATGATTACAAAAAAAAAGAAAAATACTGAGAACTTAACAATGCAAGTTGACACAACATGATTTCACGGAATCACTCTTTCTTTTCCACTCTCTGAGTTATTCATTCTTAAATTCACACATCTTAAATTCCAGATCTGACTAATCATGATAATAGAGAACACTCAGTTGGAGTTTGACAAAATGTTCCCGTAATGCATCATGAAAAGCAGTATAGATGCGATGTATAGATAACATAAACAGAGTGTGCATGGTCCACAAAAAATTCTCTCTCTCTATCTATATATATATATATACACAGAGCCATATTTAGGTATGTATTTTTTATTTCATATACCTTTATTTTATCTATACTTTGTCTATCTATCTCTACTTACTCCATCTTATTAAACCTATTTTGGAAAAAAAGAAAAGAAACATTTTGAAATTTGTTGTATTTTTTCTATTTATTGATCGCCTCTTTTTCTAATTTTTCAATCAATCACCCCCAACATAGTATGCTACTAGAAGACATAACTTATGCAGCAGTTTCTATTGAGAGACAAACCAGATCAGTTCTATCTATTATTCTGATTTCATTCCATTGTGTTCCGTGAAGATTACGTGACCAAAAAAATCAGCACTCAGGCTCTAATGTTAGGGTCTAATAACCTCCTCAGTATACCTAGTATAGAAATTAACACCATATGGGAGCCTTTGATTAAGAGAGAAAAGAGATTAAGCTTGAGACTCTAAAAATTCCAACTCCCGATTACACTATAGGCAGTGGAAAAAGTCTAATACTCTGGTTCAGTGGACGATGCAGACAAGCAACTTCAGGTTTAAGGCTCCAAGTTTCCAACAACAGATTGGCCAATGGCACAATAGTACAGTGGATAAAAGGCATTGGTTAAGCATATCTAGTAACCTGTCTGGTGGTCTCAAGTTGGGTAGTGCAAAAAAAAAAAGAAAAAAAAAAGTCATATATTCTGGTTTTGTAGAAGGACAAGTTAACATACTGGATATCCTCTAGCATGGACAGTGGAATGTACCCCCCATGGATTATTAAATAAAGGGTTCGGTTCAAAATTCCAACTATAAGAGACACCTGAAGAAGGCCGGAGGATACAATGGTCGAAGCATTGTAACCATAACAACCAAGATGAGAATACTAGTCTGAATAAATTAGTGTATAAAAATTCCTCATTTCAGAAATTCAGACAAAAAGTATTTCATCCATTATAAATTTCAATTCAATCAATTATTGTTAGTCAAGTTGAAAATCAATTTTTGCATAAGTGTTTTTCAGAAATTTACTCAACTAACAAATGTTACACTATGAAAAATGTTTACAAAAAGGAAAATATCTATATTCTTGTTTTATCTGGCTTGAGTTCTTGAGAAAATTCCATGAGAAGAAAGAGATAGATATATCCTTAATTGCTGTATAAAATATGAATCCAAAAATTTAAAATATACAACTAGCAGTTAAGGACAACATATTGTGAACTGTAAGTTAGAGGATAAATATGCTTACATAGCATATATTCATCAAGTATTACTATTATAACTTACAGGCCTGAGCAAAATATTTTCATATGAAAATTTAAATAGTGAACCACAGCATCTGCTGATCTCAAGCTAAAAAAGAACTGTATAGTTTTCAATTGTAGCCATGATGTCGTAGATAGAATACATTTTTTTTTAAGCACATCCATGAAGTAAACCGTAAATCCAAATTGCTTGAAAAAATCTTTTTCTAAATAAAGATGCTGTCAGTTACCTGCTCTTATTGAAAATTTTTTCTGTCATAGATAAATGAATAATAATGAAAAACTTCATACCTCTGTATATATTGAAGTTTAATTTAGTCTGACACAAGTCTTAATTGGGAGGAATAAATGTATTTCAAGTAGGAAGGGCCTATCTGCCTTGAAAATCAGCATTTGAAATCTATTGGGAATTATGTAACAATTTCAGCTACAGTGACAGGTTCTGAATATCAGCTAAACTTTGCACAAGTCAGACACAAGGCACACCCAATGAGGATTAAAATCATTTCATGAGCAAATCAGTCTTTGAAATGAGCTTGCTAACCATCTGGCTATGGTACATGTACTAGGTTTATGCCTCTGTGTATAACTAAGCCACATTGCGTTAAATCCATGGTACGCGACTTAACCCAGAGGCATAAATTTTAAGCGGTCATTTAATACTAAATATATTTTCAGGTGCCTTTTGTGAAAATACTTAAGATTTTTTTCTTCACTGAACACACAAATATACTCACAAACCACAACTGTGTGGTTTGTTTGTATTCTTTGTTTGAAAGTATTTCTCTTCATTGTAATGTTATTTGATAAAAAATTTGGTACACACTTATTTCTTCCTTTCACTAACACCATTCATGGAATTCAGATAACTTTTCTTTTCTTTTTTTTCTAAATTCAAAGCAAGTGGCAGGAGTAGTTGCAATTGTTATTATAGGAAGTGGCAGGAGTAGTTGCAATTGTTATTATAGAAAGTGGCAGGAGTAGTTGCAATTGTTATTATAGAAAGTGGCAGGACTAGTTGCAATTGTTATTATAGAAAGTGGCAGGAGTAGTTGCAATTGTCATTATAGGAAGTGGCAGGAGCCGTTGCAATTGCTATTATAGGAAGCGGCAGGAGCAGTTGCAATTGCTATTATAGGAAGCAGCAGGAGCCGCTGCAATTGCTATTATAGGAAGTGGCAGGAGTAGTTGCAATTGCTATTATAGGAAGTGGTAGGAGTAGTTGTAATTGTTATTATAGGAAGTGGTAGGAGTAGTTGTAATTGTTATTATAGGAAGTGGCAAGAGTAGTTGCAAATCTTATTATAGGTAATGGGAAGAGTAGTTTCATTTTTCATAATAGATTGTGAGAAGAGTAATTTCAAAACTTATTCCATTAGTCCTAACTCCAAACCACTATCTGTGCTGGTAATGCTAGTGAAATAAACTTAACAAATCAATTCCCATAGGTTATAAAAACTTTTGTCTGATAAGGACAAACCAGAAGCCCGAAAATGCTATGCCCTATATTACTCATTTTTTTTAATCATTTCATGCTTTTGACAGCATCAGCCTGTACTTGGGGCAAAGCTGAAAAAAACTCCCAAAACTTGACTGTTCAGGAACCTAAAAAAAAGATATACATAATAGACCATAAAGGGGAAAAAGGTTGAGATGTTTTGATTCCCTGAGATCAAAATTGCTTCAAATTTGACCTCAAAGTGATACCATAAATTCAGTTTCTAGTCAGCATGCAAATCAATACTCTTCTTTTTGGACTTCCATACTTGAAAATTATGGATGTTAGCATTTGGTGGGGACAAATGAAAAATGCCCAAAAGTTATAATAACCTTGAAAAAAAAAAAAAAAAAAAAAAAAAAAAAGAAAGAAAGAAAATTATATGAAAAGGATATTTTTCAAGAAAAATTTGTGGAAATATTATTTTAAAAGTCAGTCAACCCCACCCTTTTTTCAATTTCCTGAAATATCTCAGAAATGGCTAGAACCATTAGTTTTGGAATCTTACTTTTTCTATTTTAAAGCAACTATAGCTCTTTTTCAAACTTAAAAGAATGAACAATTTTACAATGTCATGATTTTTTTTATACCATCAGAACGATAAACAAGAATGGAATTCTAATGATATGGCCATGTACAACTGAAAGGGAAACTGCAGATAGGGGTGGGGGACCACTGAAAGGGAAACCGTGGATAAGGGGAACCGCTATGAGGGAAACTATAAATTATATCTAAAAAAACAATTTCAATCTATAATCCCATGCTTGTGAATGCTGATAATATGATTTTATATCTATCATGAGAACTGAATAAAAAAATGAAGGATTCTTTGATGATAAGAAAAAAAAGAATGTACCCCTGAAAGGAAAATGCAGATTTTTTTTTTTTCTATCATGAAGATTGATAAAAAAAAAAAGAAAATATAATATCAGATTTCTGGGGACAGACAAAGTGAGTTATAGAGATGTTGGACACATCTAAGAGAAAAAAAAATTAAACAGGAAAAAATTAAAGCACTTCAATGGATTCTCAAACAAGTCTTGTCTTATATCTCGGAACTTTTGAGATGAGGTATTATTATTATTTCTATTGATATTCGGACCATCCTCATCTTGGTTGTTTTCATACAACATTTCAGCCGTTGCACTCTACATGGACACATAGCACAGTGGTTACAGCATCAGACAAATTACTGTAAAGTAATCTGATGGTTCTAGGTTCGATCCTAGTGTGAGACAATATAACAATACTACTAATGCTAAGAGGGGAGTACGGTCAATATACCCCAGTCGGATAAATAAAGAGTTCGGTTCGTTACTTCCTCCAAATCTACCAGATGATATCTGACGAAGGCCGTAGAGTGCAACGGCCGAAACGTTGTATGAAAAACAACCAAGATGAGGATGGTCCAAATATCAATAGAAATAAGTCTTGTCTTCACAAATGGATAGCTGCAAATGCGTGTCACTTATGCTTGACAAAATCAGAATAGATTCTTAATTTTCCATACATTGAAATTGCATAACATCTATTTTTTTAAAAAATTACAATTTTCTCTAAATAAGACATAAAATAAAAATTTCCATTGGATTTGGTGAAACTTTTCTAGATTATTGAAAAATCATTTTTACTTAATGATAATATTTCTGAAGTTTTGAAGTAGTATGATAATGAATAAATAATTCTAAAACATCAAAAACATCAATAATCTAATTATAAAATAGAATATGAACTTTTGAAAAATAATTTTTCATCAGATAATTTTTTTTTTTGCAAAACCCAAAAGTCTACACTATATTTTGATAGAAAAAAAGCTATTAAAAATCTTTAAACAAAACAATATAGTAGTTTTCATTCAAAATGTTTTGGGGACAATTAAATTTCTTCTTTTTTGAGTTGCCAACACAATGTTTCAGTTGCATCATTCTACGACCTTCAAGTGTAATATCTGGATGTGACAGGGGTAAACAGAATTTTTCAAAGGTAGTCACAGTACAAAATAGAATTCAGATTTCTTCCTCTATCCTTGTTATGTCTGGATTTCCATACCTTATCCCTGTTGAGAACTGGAAGCCACATTGGATTGAACGTGCATTCAGTCCACATAACAATATGTGCTGCTTCTCTGATTTTCCTCAGGTTCTTACAGCATTTCTTGTCTACCATACAGAGTTCAGTAGTCTGAAAAACTCTTCAAATGTTAATGACTCTTCTCAAAACTATAGACAATATTTTAGTTTTATTGCAGTTTTTATCTTTTGTTGAAGATTCAAATGAAAATTCAACTGATTTACTTGGGTGAGTTTTCAGTGAATGCACGGATACTACATTGATCCCTAGCAGAAGTGCTGGGGAGCAATATCTTGATCCTAGACACAGGGGCCATTAAGAAGCACTTCGATCTCAGGCAGGGGGCCAAAGAGCCCCACTTTGATCCCAGGTCCACGGCCAAAGAGCATCACTTTGATCCCAGGTACACGGCCAAAGAGCACCACTTTGATCCCAGGTACACGGCCAAAGAGCACCACTTTGATCCTAAGCAGAATGTGCAGTTACTGTCATTCTAGGTATGAGTGCTGATCCCTATGTCATTCTTTATGAGTACCATACTAGCGAGTTAAATGATATTAGAATATTCTACAAAGTGATGATTAAGGTAAAACAAAGATTATTTACAAAAAAATGAGTTAAAGTATAATAGAAAAAAAGAAAAAAGACAGTGGTTGGAAAAGGAGATAAAATGAATGCTGGAAAATAAAAAAATTGAGAATAATAGAAAAAGAAAAGAAATAAGAATGAAGAAAGTCAAATAAGAGAGAAAATAAAAAAGAAATAGAAATCATCACAAAACCAACATCTGGCAGCATGCCATGTTCGGGGTGATCAATGAAAAAGTTACTTATCTATCATTTTGTTGGGCACTGATCATTAAAAAAAAGTAGAATTTTCCACAAAAAAGCGGACTCAGAATGAGTGATCAATTTTGCATAAAACCTACATTGTAAATTGAACCCCTCACTAGAAACATTCGGGGGGAATTTTGAAAAAAAAAAAAGATTAAGAAAAGTTTTTCTAGACATAATAACGAATAAATATTGAAATTATCAGCCCTTTACCTCCATGTGTAGCTTTTTCGCACGATATGTACATAGCTAGACCAACCTAAAAACTGAAAAAACCTATGTTGACAGCTTTGGTTGATGGTTTCTATTAATGAGAATAAAAAAAAATACAAAAAATGCGTGAAATCGGGAACATTGAAAAGAATGAAATATGATGAAATATGATGAATTAAATGACAAAGAAAACAAACACAATATTAACAAAAAAAGTTTGATGAAAGTAAGCCAGGAATAATATATTGTACCTACGTCATTCATTACGAAACAGATTTTTGAATGGAGAGGTAGATAAGGGAAAGTAATAGTACCAATAAATATCTTGAAAGAGTGAGTAAAAGAAAAGAAAAACAGATAAATAAAAGAAAGAAAGGGAGAAAAAATAGAAAAGGTGGGGGGAAAAGACAGGTACAAAAAGAGAAGAGAAAGAATGAAAAAGACAAAGCGACAAAAAAGAAAAAGAAGACAGACAGAAAAGAAGAAGACAAGTAGAAGGGAAAAAAGAAAGACGGATGGAAGAAAAAAGAAAGACGGATGGAAGAAAAAAGAAAGACGGATGGATGAAAAAAGAAAGACGGATGGATGAAAAAAGAAAGACGGATGGATGAAAAAAGAAAGACAGAAGGAAAAAAAAAGAAAGACAGAAGGAAAAAAAGAAAGACAGAAGAAAAAAAAGAAAGAGAAGGAAAGAAAGAAAGAGAAGGAAAGAAAGAAAGAGAAGGAAAGAAAGAAAGAGAAGGAAAGAAAAAAGACAGAAGGAAAAAAAGAAAGACAGAAGGAAAAAAAGAAAGACAGAAGGAAAAAAAGAAAGACAGAAGGAAAAAAAGAAAGACAGAAGGAAAAAAAAAAGACAGAAGGAAAAAAAAAGACAGAAGGAAAAAAAAAAGACAGAAGGAAAAAAGAAAGAAAATTGAAAGGGAGAGAAAGGGGAAAAAAGAAAAGGAGAAAAAAAGAGAAAAATAGAAACGTAAAATAGAAAGACATGTAGAAAAAGGAGAGAAGAAAAAGAAAGAAAGAAAGAAATTTCTAATAACCATTTTTTGCCTGTGCAATAAGAACAGTATCAAAAATAAGAGAAAGCTATTTCACTTCCTATTAATGACAAGTACTTAATACAATTGAAGTGTTGTGTTATCTACACTTAAGAATGTACTGTGTAAAAAACAAGAAAAATGTCCCCTGCCAAAAAAGTAAAGAAAGAAAGAAAAAGAAAAGAAAAGTCCAAAAACACCTTTATTCTCTGAACTGGCATGAAGGAGTGTCCATGAAGGCTTTTAGATATTATCTGTGTATATGATCAATCACTACATGTGTTATAAGATTCTTTACTTCTCCTATGCAAATCCAGTACATCAGGGACATACCAGGCATAAGATCTTGTAGTCATATAGGATATAGCGCACGCACACATGCACACATACAAATGATATACATGAACATACAAAGTATGCATTCCTCCATGTATACACACTGAGCATGCACTCATACATGTGCGCATACCATGAGTGCACATATACACTATGTGTGTACAAATACACACACAAAACTCACAGAGCAATGCAGGCAAATTATAAATAAGTCTTGTCCACTGTCAACACAGGTCAGTGTATCAATCAAATATTTATCTAAAAATCTTTTTTTTAAAAAAACAGACTTGTCATCAATGAAAAATTAATAAAATAAAAAAAGATTTTATTCAGTTTTTATTTTTTGTTATTGCATATATCTTCTTTTTTTTTTATTTCCATGTCTGATCCAAGTTGAAAAACATTTTCATATTTTGCAGGTGGGCTATCAGTGCTCAGAAGCCATTAACCCTTTTAACACCTTAGCAGAAATAATTACAAATCACTAACACATGAATCAAAATGAAATGACCCAGACTGTTATATTTAGCGTATTCATCACCATTATCATTTTTTGAGACTTGTCAACTTAGATGCTAAGTTGAATGCTGAAGATCAGCATACCATGTTTCATCTGATAAACCTCAAGATTCTTTCCAGATAGAGATTCAGTAGCTATTACTATGCTTAAGTCCATCCAGCAAATAAGTTTATTGTGAATTCTGTTAGAGATGCACAATATACTCGGAAATAATTGTTTTTCCACATCCATCATAAAACTTTCTTTATGTAATTTTTTCTCTGACTTAGCTCTCATTACCAAAGTCCCATCTTCAAAAAATTCTTTTTTGTTTTTACACCGATTTGATTTACACTTACTGATAATAACTTTTTTCTCCTTCCACAATAGCATTATTTATATTATTTTCTCCACTAACTTAGCTTTCATTACCGGAATACTGTCTTTGAGTTTTTGCTCTGTTTTTATGCCGGTTTAATTTACGCTAACTGTAGGCATTAACTCTAGTGGTCATGTCGGTATTAACTCAATCTGGTAACTCCTATAATCCAGCAACCCCCTTAAAGAACAAAGATGAAAAAAAAAAAAAAAATGATTTCTAGAGTTATATTGAACCGCTACCATGATTTGCTATTTTGGCAAGAGCCACTGGTATATATTTACAGTTGACTGACTTATCTCAGGCCAAATATTTGCCAGGCAGAATGCACTTGAGGTCAGTGGAAGCTTTAAAAGGGTTCCCAAATATTAAAATGCATTGCACAAGATAGCATAATTCAGAATATATTTTGAGGTTGATGGGAATGAATCTTGAAGACCAGTATTTCTTTCATCTTAATTTCTGTTGCTTTTTATCGCAACTTCCCAAACTGTCATTCCACAGCTGTCAGCAAGAAGTGCAAATTATAAATAAACACCTTAGGGAAGACTTTAAATTGTATTTGAGTCTTGCTGGAGACTTATTCTCTATTTCCAATCCATGCTGCCTACCAACAGCCATAGAAAAAGCAACTGAAATTAAGATGAAAGAAATACTAGTGTAAAGGTTAATAATAAATCCTAAAGACCTTTAACAAAAGTCTTTTTGTATTTTAATAAAATATTGATGATCTAAAGCAGTGGAAATGATTATGGGATACCTCACAAATATTGCTTATAAATATCGAATATTGGCCAAAGATTGTTACACATGAAAAATAGGGAAAGAAAATTTGATTTTAAAATCTACTTTCAGATAACTGCTCTCATATATACTTTCGGGGGAGGGGGGGATAAGACATATTGCAAAAAAAAAAAATTTCCTGATGTTACAAGAAGTTTCTAGAACTGTATTGCTGTTACTCAGTTTGAGTTAATTATAGTAGTTTCCAGTAGAACACTGCACATTTGACACATGCATTTTCTTCACGTTTTGAAGATGCCAAGAGAAACAAGCTTCACCTAAGAATGCAAAGATTTAGGGATATCTTGAAGAGAACAACAGTATGAGTGCTATTTCACAAATATTGAACAGATCTAGAACCACCATTAGAAATTTTATGAAAGAATTTGTAAACATATGGCATTAAGAAACGACCAGGAAAGTCACTCAAATTTACTGCTGCAGGCTGGCGTCACCTTCTTTGAGAGGCATCAAAAGGTGAATTGTGCTCTGAGAGCCTCTGAAATGAACTTGATCTTAAAATCACAGCTAGAAATGTCCAGCAAGTTCTCAATGAAACCTCTTTGACTAATACTCACAAGAAAATGCTCGTAAAGTGGACTAAAGGAAAAGTTATTTGGACCAAGGAACAATGGAAGAAGGTGTAGTTCTCTAGGAGGAGAAGTATGATTTAGATGGGTCCTCATGGGATGGAATGCTAGAGACACTATCTTTGGAATGAGGAGCAAGTTTTTTTAGAACCATCAATCTGGTGAAGTATACGTTATGGTGGTGATAGAAGGCCAGCAAAACACTCAGCATTACATAGAAAAGTTGTTATAACACAATCATTCGACCTAAAATTCGTGCTGCACTGAGTAGAGTTGGGTAAATTGAGACTACTCACAATATCAAACCTTGTGGCTGAAAAAGAAGTGTGTTTCCAGCCAATACCAGAAGTTGGTATTCAAGCCCAGGTGAAAGCCATGATCTTGAAGGCTGATTTTCAAGGAGGGCATGTACTGTTCACTTGGAAGATACGTGTATTATAATCTTCCTCCACACAAGTTGCCCTTGTTTCCTACCAAGTAAACTATCATCCAAAATCAAGCTGATGAGTGAGATAGACAGTAACCTATGCATAAATTACTTCAGAGAGGAGACCAAAAAAATAACATTTCATTTTTTTTTCTTTGCTCCTGAAAAGTTTCCCCGAGATAACTGTTACACAGGGTAGGATTGTTTGGGGTGGGCATGCAGACTATTGTACATATGATATTGTTGAAATCTGAGGCTACTTATATCATCTGGAAGAAGAAAGCCCTCCCTACCTGAAAACCAGTGTCTGACTCCTCATTTGTCCCAGTTACACAAGATACCCCCTTTCACTTTTGCAGCATGATAACCCAAACATCTGCTGAGCTTTTGGATTTGGAAAAAAAAATTAAATACAAACACTTGGAACTTTGAAAATGATAAGCCTATTTAAGTACTCAATAAGGAAAAAATTTAAAAAAAATGAAATGATAATGCAAATTATATTTGACTACATAAATGCTAATTATTTTGTAACACTGCGAGAGATTTGAGACATCATTTGTAAAGTTGATATGAACCATTTTATACTCTTGTGATTTTCTGAAGAGAGATGTCATGATTTCATAAAAACAAGAATTTTTTAGATACCATTTGTGAAGTTGATATCAATTATTTTATTCTCTTGTGATATCCTGAGATGTCATAATTTCATACAAACAAGAAATTTTTGGGATACCATTTGTGAAGTTGACATCAACCATTTAATACTCTTGTAATTTCCTGAAGAGATGTCAGGATTTCATACAAACATGAGATTTGAGACACCATTTGTAAAGTTGATATCAACCATTTAATACTCTTGTGATTTCCTGAAGAGATGTCAGGATTTCATACAACTAGAGATTTGAGACACCATTTGTCAGATTAGGAAAAAGAAAATACAAACAATTGGAACTTATTTAAGCACTCTATAAGGAAAATAAAAATACAAAAAAAAACAAAAACAAAATGATGATAATGAATATATTTCACCACATAAAAGCTAATTATTCTGTAATAATATTTCAAGAGATTTGAGACACCATTTGTAAAGTTGATATCAACCATTTAATTATCTTGTGATTTCCTGAAGAGATGTCAGGATTTCATACTAACAAGAGATTTGAGACACCATTTGTCAGATCAGGAAGAAGAAAATACAAACACTTGGAGCTTATTTAAGCACTCTATAAGAAAAACAAAAATACAAACAAAAAAATGATGATAATGAATATATTTCACCACATAAAAGCTAATTATTTTGTAATAATGTTTCAAGAGATTTGAGACACCATTTGTAATGTTGATATCAACCATTTTATACTCTTGTGATTTTCTGAATAGATGTCATGATGAAATTCCATACTAGCAAGAAGTGTTTTTCCATAGCCACATCAAACATTTCAGATTATTTGACATACTTGGATCTTTTTATAAATAATAAATAAATACTTTTCATTTTTTGTGTTTTCTCAGCAGTACAATCTTCCAGCTGGTTAATTCTCCAACTTTCTTAGGTTGAAGTATTCATAAGGCATTCTTAATCTTCAAGATGGTTATGCAATGTTCCCTAATGGATTTCAGTGCTTCTCAGCCATACAATCAGCTAGTTAATTCTCTAAGCTTCTTCAGGTGAAGTTTTCTCAACTTCAAGATGATAGAGCGGTCTTCAGAAGACGTTGATTTTTTTTTAATGAGTATTGAAGTGTAATCATAACTTGAAGCCTTATTTCTTGGCCATTTTTAGTGTCACAATTTTCCAGAAGGTCAATTCACTAACCTTCTTCAGGAAATGTTTCCATATGGAAGCCCTAATCCATAAACTGATGTTGTAGTCATCATAAAAATCCTTTCTTTTCAAAAATTTTCTCTTTATTCTACTGTACTATTAGTATTGATCTCAACTGGAGAAATTAAATCAGTACAGAGAGTTGAACAGTTTGAGGTTGAGAAAACTAAGGGTTTTATTTTATTAGAGTACTTTTTTAAAAACTTTTTACTTCCAGAACTTTTTTTGGTTATTCTCAAAATCATAATATTTCAACTGAGGTTATTTTTTTCTATTAGCTGAAGTATTCTATCATCCTAACTATAATTTGAGAAATCTGAGTGTGTCATGAGTGAGTGTATGTGTATGCACCATGATAATTTGACAACTAGCCATTGTATGAGGTCAGTATTCACTAGAGATGTTAGTCTGTGAATAATGTGACCAGGTTGCACCAAGGGACCTAGAGCACTAAAAATTTCAACATGTATTATATCTAGAAACAAATAATTTTTTCTGCAAATACCTCCACTCTGCCCGCATAGGTTTTTAGTGAGAGGTTCTATTCACAATGTAAGTTTATGCTAAATTTGTCCCTTAGTTGTGTCTGGCTGCATTCATGCTTGTTGTTGGAAAATTAAAATTTTCTGGTGATCTTGGTAAAGGTTCAAATTTTCAGCCTGCTAACTACAAATGAATGACCTGTATACATCATACATATATAACCCGCCAGCAAGACCGACTTGAAACGGTGACAGTTTATGTTGACAGTTCACAATAAATTGTGATTACATTTACTTAAAAATCATCCGACAATTTATGAAGATTCTGTCAGAACTTCAACCAGAATTATTGTTGATATCTATATCTCACAAAAATCACCATAGCCTAATGAATGTACCAAAATTAATTATGTAAAAAAGATTATCTTAAAAGAATGGGTCTTTTATCTAAAATTTAGGTATTCTTGGTAAAAAATGACCATATAGAACACAAAAAGCACTTTTTTGGAGAAAAAAAAAACAAAAAATATATATACACATATGTATATACACATATATATATATATATATATATATATATACACATATATATATATATACACATGTCTATATATACACACATATATATGTATATATGTATATGCACATATATGTATGTACACATATATATATATATATATATATGTATATACACAGATATATATATATATATATATATATGTATATACGCAGATATATATATATATATATGTATATACACAGATATATATATATATATATGTATATGTATATACACAGATATATATATATATATATATATATGTATATACACAGATATATATATATATATATATATGTATATACACAGATAT
>OY735243.1:17482561-17662561 GCA_963457665.1 Thysanoteuthis rhombus
TGGTTGTTTTTTTTTACAGGAAGATGGAGAATTATCAGTTGTGAAATGAAAGAGAAACGAAATGACCTGAAACAGTCAAGTGTAAAGAAATAAATTTTAAAAAAGCAAAGAAAGCTTATTCCGCACAGAAAACTAGGTAAAAGCAAGCTAACATAAACGTCTATCTATCAATGCCCAGATACCTGGTGCGCTCATTTTAAGATTACCTGGAAAATCAGAAGAACGGATTTGAAATGCTAAAATAGTTTGGGAAATAATACAAAACAAAACTACATTATTTTTTTTAATGAGTGTTATAGTTATCAAAATAATTAGTGCAGTTGGGTAGACTATTGTTTGGGGCGTGCCAGCCTCAAGAGTCTAATTTTAAACCATACTCGCTAGATTTTCATAGTTAATGCAATTCCAATGCCTGTGTTGTGTAAGTCTAAGATTATCTCCGTTTCTGGCAACATTGTCAGAAATAACTTATGAGTCTAATATATGTAATGCAAAGGAGAACTATCAAAATCTGCTAATGTTGAGAAATAAAACAAAAGCAGTCTTATTTTTGCTCCTAAGAAGCGAATGCTGTGAATAATGAACAGAATCATCCTCCAAAGAGCAAGTAGAATGTAAATGTCATAAGATGGTATTAAAGGATGCTGGTTAATTTATTTATTTTACTTGTGAAGTATACCATTTCTTTAGAGCAGAGCTTTCCAAACTCTTTGCATTGGCGACACACTTCACAAAAAAATAAATTTTAGCCACAAAGTTTTATTAGCCAAGTCAAATGTATACTGCCATCCCAGCACTTCAAATGACTTAGGAGATGTATCTTTTGAAAGATATAGACAAATATTCTCAATTTTGCTAAACACCTACCAATTATCGGCAAGAATATCAGCACTCAGTTTGGAAAGCTCTGGTTTAAAGTATTGGATTCAATCTATAACAATGAAGAAATCTTGATAAGGTTGGTAGGATAATGATTCAATATTCAAGACTGAAATTGTCTTATGTAACAAGATGAAATATTGTTATTCTTCTATTAATTTTTCAGATTAATATCTTCATAATAGAAACAAAGATGAGGATATTATTTTGAATATGCTAGTATTGATATTGTTATTAAAAATAAAAGTAGATGCATTAATTGACATTCTGTGCAAGAATAATCTGGTAAGCTATACATGCTGAGATTTCCTGGTAAATTAGCATTCAAAAACAACAAAGAAGAAAATACTTTACCAAATCATTATACATGTATTCTTGAGCGTTAATGAATTTATATACTGAAATCATTGGCAATTTATTTACATTGTTCATAATAAATGCTCTATTCTGTTTATAATGCTAGCATTAATCCCTGATCACTGACAATTCCTTCCTTCCCCATTTTTAATGCACAATATAGATTGAGGATAGATGCTTGTTAAACAAATTTCAAGTTAAAAAATTGCAGCATTATTAGCTAAACCACCAGTATTTTCCCCTACCATCAGAAGCATTTTGTTGATGGAGGAAATGATTAAGTGGGGGACAGGGAGAGTAGCGGTAAAGTCAATGGGCAGAGAAAAGAAAAGCCTAAACCTTGCCTATGTATGTCAGGTTCAGATGCTTTAGGTGCCATTATTATTGTTTCAATTTACACTCCTACCGCCAGAATTTGCTGTGTCACTCAATATATAATCATTAGAGTGAATCAAATTTTCAACACATTTGCTTAAAAATCTTACCTCTTATAAGTTACATAAACAGCAAGTAAATAATTTCCAATGTATTGCTAGGGTAAAATAAGTCAAAATGCATTTCTAGAGTAAAATAATCCACAATGCATTCCTAGAATAAAATAATCTCCAATGCATTCCTAGAATAAAATAATCTCCAATGCATTCCTAGAATAAAATAATCCATAATGCATTTCTAGAGTAAAATAATCCATAATGCATTTCTAGAGTAAAATAATCCACAATGCATTTCTAGAGTAAAATAATCCACAATGCATTTCTAGAATAAAATAATCCACAATGCATTCCTAGAGTAAAATAATCCACAATGCATTTCTAGAGTAAAATAATCCACAATGCATTTCTAGAGTAGAATAATCTCCAATGCATTTCTAGAGTAGAATAATCTCCAATGCATTTCTAGAGTAAAATAATCTCCAATGCATTTCTATAGTAAAGAAAAGTCACAATGCATATCTAGAGTGAAGTAATTTCCAGTGCATTTCTAGAGTCAAATAGTTCACAATGCATTTTTAGACGGGAAAAAAAAAAAAAAAAAAAAACTAAAACGAATTCCAACAGTAAAATAATTTACAATGAAATCTTACGGTAAAATGAATTTCAATGAATATGCATAAATTCTTTTAGAATTTTCAACATAATATATAATCATTAGAGTGAATAAACCTGCGATATCAAAGATTACAAAGAAACCTAGTAAATGAGTTGAAATGCATTTTTATATATGCTTTCAGTATTTGCTGAGTCACAATAATCATTCAAGTGAATGAAAGTTTAGTTTGATAAATTGCTATATAGTGAAAAATGAATATGTATGTGCGTGGTGTGTCTTAAAATTAATTTGAAAAATTAAAAAATGGATCAAAAATAGAAATCAAATTTTAAAGTATTTAAGAATTAGGTGAAAAGAAAAAATAGATTGGTGGTAAGGAAAGACTGAGAACCATGCAATATTCACATGAGACAATCAAGCTCAATCTCTAACTGAGAGATCATAAAAAAGTGCAGTACATTGAAGAAAAAAACAGAAGGCAGTGATATCATAAAAACCATTAGAAAATTCAAATGGCAATGGGTTGGTCATGTTGCAAGAATGGCAGACAACTACTGGACATCATAACTCACAACATGGGTCCCCAAAGAGCATATGTAAAACTGACCGGCAAAATAAAAGATAACATGACAAGTTCAGGAAGTATTGACTCTACAACGCCTATGATAGAGAGGTCTGATGAATCCTAGGGAAAGGTCTATGTCCAACGACAGATGCTAAAAGGCTGATGATGATGAAAAAGTAATTTTAAAAGACAAGAGGCTTTTCAAGTAATAATGAAATTATTTACTCATGGTGTCATAATGCAAGATTTAGAATTTATATGAAACTACAGTACCTATAAAAAAAAAAGGGACAAGATATTCTACATATGTATTGGCATTTATGCCTAGGATTGGAATATATGTAACCGTTACCCATAATCAAAGCGTTGCTCCTAGGCACTTAAACCTTGATCATAGTAACTGTATGCTCATTAAACTACAAAACGTTCACACACAATATCTATATATAAATACTCATCGCATTTTATATACATGGATTATTAATGAATAAAAACGATTGAGATATAGCTGTCACAGGGCTGAAATAATTGTATATTTCCTTCCAGTGCCATAGGTTGGTATAAAGATTTGTGGAAGATAATGCAGTATAAATGGCAATAAGCTGGTCATGTTGCAAGAATGCCAGACAACTGTTAGAGAAATCATAAGAGGGTGTGACGAACTAGACAAATTCAGAAAGTATTGGCTGTGCAACTCTCATGATAGAAAGGTCTGGCGAATCTTGGAGAAGGTCCTTTGTCGAATGATGATGAAGAAGTAACACAATCTTTATATTTGGTCTTATGCTAACTATATTGTGCTTAGTTAATATCAAGTAATTTCTGAAACAGACTTACGGGAATGATGTGGGAAAAATTCAACGACACATTCTAATTTTTGAACTCAGTCATATTAACCAACAAAAGAAGAAATATTTGATTTTGGAACAAACGAAAATGTACTATGTGTTTATGCATAAATTGAAGATTTGAAATATAAATTTAAGGCAAAATTCAAAGGTTGACACGTCCACCCTTTGTGGGTAATAGTTGAAATCCATACATAATAGAAAAAAAAAATCAAGGAACAACTTTGGATATGAGAAATATTCATCAATTACAAGAGGAAAAAACTATGAAACAAGAATGGAATTCAAATGAGGAGTCCACATATCACTGAAGGGAAAACCGCAAATAGTGGGGGACCACTGAAAGGAAAACCGCAGATAAGAGGGACCATGAAAGAGAAATTGTGGATAAGGGTGATTGCTGGAAAGGAAACCATAAATTATATAAAAAACATTTTAACTTAATCTCATGTATGTGAACACTGATGACGTAATTCTATATCTATCATGAAAATTGATTAGAAAAAATTAAATGATTGTTCTTGGATGGCAAAAAAAAAAGAAAAGAAAATAACACTGAAAGGGAAAACCAGGGATATTTTCTTCTATCATGAGAATAGATTGAAAGAAAAAAAAATTACGCCGGTTAACTGGGGACAATTGATTCTAACTGGGGACAGGCTAAGTAAGGTATAGAAATGTTGACACATCTAAACACTTGTATTGCTCTATCTTTTCATAAGAATCTTAAAAAAAAAAAATTTAAAATAAAAACATGCAATATTTATCACTGAAAAATTGCTGCAGTAGAAAATGGTAAAAGCTTTTGGCACTTGTTGCATCAAACTTTCTGATTCCCTGTCAAAGATTTTACTCACAGTTTCTGGAAATTACTTTTATATGCCATAAAATATGGTGCTTTACAACACATTTGTTATTCCATTAAAAATTAAAGTTAAACTATACACATTACAAATCATATATGAATGATTTCCTAAACTTAAAGTCAAGGTACACACTATGCACAAAGTATATCATATATAAGTAATTTCTTGACCAAAAATCCAGAAACAAATAAAGATATAATAAATGAATGATTTTTTTGCCCCCAAATCAAGCTAAACCTATACACAGAGTGTATAATAAATTAATGATTTCTTGGCCAAAAATCAGGGGTAAAAGTATACACAAAGCATATCATAAATAAATTATTTCTTGGCAAAAAGATCTTGGCTCAATCTATGCACAAGATATATCATAAATGAATGATTTCTTGTTCAAAAATCAAAGATCACCCTATGCACAGAGTATGGCATAAATGAATCATTTCTTGGCCAAAAACCAAGGGTTAATCTACAAGCAAGGCATATCATGAATTTTTGATTTATCAAAAAATTAAGGGTCAACTTATACACACACAGCATATAATGAATTGAGTATTTCTTGACCGAAATTCAAGGCCACCTTATACACAACGCTATCATAAATTAATGATTTCTTGGTCAAAAAATCAGAGATCAATATATACCCAATGTATATCATAAATTGATGACCCTTTGATCAAAAATCAAGAACTGATCTATACAACACATAATAGAAATGAATGATTTCTTCGTAAAAATCAACGAGTAATCTATACACAAGATCAACAGCTACTTGCGGAGGTAATACTTGAATGAAGAAAATCAGAGAAAATCTGTTATTTCTAAGTAACATCATTACTTGTAACAGTCAAATCTTTTTATAAGAATGATTTAGTTCAATATCAGAAAACTTATCAAAAACTTTAACAATCCCCCTAGCTTTGAGCGATTACTTGATTTTTTTGTAGAATAAAGCATTTGTGGCTGGTAGATTTCATTTAGAAATAAACAGCTGAAAATTTAAAAAAAAATTTGATAAAATTCTTTTGAAAAGTCCTAAAGAAGTCAAATATCTTAAATGATTCAAAACCCATAGCAATTCTAAAAGTTACATTGACAATTATTGTATTACCCCAAATGCCAAAAGTGGCTCAATAGGTAAACATAACATTTAATATCCAATCCCATATAGGCAAAAACTTGAGGAATTTAGAAAAACAACTGGATGTTAAATGAGAGGGAAATGTGTTTTTGCTATATATCCCTGTCGAAAGAAGGGAGGTGCAATCAAATATCATAAATAGAATTATGTATCCAGTTGATTTTGAGAGTAAATGATGAAGTATCTTAACAATTACAAATATTTTGACAATTAATTCTTCTATGTATATTTGTTGCTTTTTCTCAAAATATTTCAGCCGATCAATTCTTCAGCCATTGAATCAAATTTATTCCAAATTTCCGAATTTTAGATTAATCAAAGGAATAATCAGCTGAAAAACAAAAAGCATCCACAACATTTCAAGGTAAATACATTAAAGTATTTGATATTTTATAATGCATTCTGACATTTTGTTGAAACCATAACTAAAAGGTGCATCAATTAAATGTACACATCTCAAAGTGGAAAAAATTAATATCGAGAAACAAAATCATTGCTGGAAATTTATTAAAACTATGCTATTTTCTGTCTAGGTAGCATTTCAAGGAAATTATACTTTAATACAGTGAATTTAGTCTGCCAGACTTAGATAATATTACAAGAAGGATTTATGCTTTCTGAATCAGTACTATACAAAAATGAACAAGAATTTATCAGATCACATGACCACAAAACTGTCTGGTGCTAGAGATTGTATACCACTGTTCATTTTTTTTTCATATTTTAGCTGACTTTGGGAAATTTAGTATGGTTGTCTTTTGCTATATGATTAAGACCAATGTGTTGTGTATTCTCGGATGCATACCAATGTCACACTGCTTCATTACTTATCTGTTTAAAGCCAGCCCGCTAGCTTGCATAATTCTTACCATTCTCCTTTGATTTCTTTCGTCAACAAACCCTATTTTTTGGCTTTTTTTTTTTAGCTCACAGAACTGCTGCTCTGCTAACCTCACATATCTTAGTTGTCACACCATTCTATATAAACCCTAATCACTGTCATGCATGAAAAATGCAAGAAGGTATCAACTTCTAAGCTACTGAAACTGGTGTGTTTGGTACCAGCCAAAACTTTTATTTTTATTTTTATTTTTACGTCTCTGGTTCAGCTTACTTGAACGTTTAATTGAACAGTAACTGAATCCTTCAATGGCTTTTCTGCTTGCTTTATGTAACAAGCAACAGTCATGCTAGCCCAATCTCTTTTGGGGGTGATCCATTTTCGTGAGGAGGTTTGTGCACCTAACAAACTGGCCACTGAGTGCATGTATTTTTACCATAGATCTAATGCTTATATAGTCTTTAAGAAAAAATAAACAAATAAACAAATAAATCAGGGGTGTGGGGCATTTGCTAAAGACAGTATTTTGCAGCTTTTGTTTCAGATGAATTCTTTGTTCACTCAACTGATAAACAAGCAGCTATTTTGGATGGTGTCTCTATCTGTTATGTTCAGAAGACATATAGAATTATATTTTTGGAACTAAGTAATTTGTTCATCTTTCTTGTCTTTCTTGGTGATAGCTTAGTGGTTAGAACACTGGGCTGAAATCCATTAGCTTAATGACATCGTAGTATGAATATTGACTTTTCATGTTTGTTGCTTGCATGCTAAATTTAATCCTTTGATTAGATATCATGCTAGGTGCTCTTATTGAGGACTGAGGTCTGAGAAACTTCATATATCTTTTATACAAATGGGCACCATTCTGTCTCAACAGACTATGGAACGGCCCCTCCATGATTCACAGTTGTCAGAATCCACCTCTCCGCCTCACTGATGTAGTCCAGAAGAAAGCAGAGTGTTACATCTGGCATCAGCAAGGCTGCAGGAGTTGCTGGAAAGATGTCAAATTGGGTGTAAAAGCTGCCTAAAAAGGGGGCTCCACTCACTGAGTTTTAATCATAGTCATCCTTCTCCTAAACCGGTTGCCTTCCCAAGTCTACAGAGCCCAATTTGCCCTGCTATTTTACTCATAGCCAGCAGAATTTTGTCTCATGAAGAGTTTCCAAACACTCTTCACTCATTCTGGGAATCAAAGCTGCAAGCCAGAATTTGTATACACGCTTTGCATCTTCATAAAAAAAATGTAATAGAGAATAATCAGAAGCCTGTAAAATGGATTTTTATATAAATGATTTAAATTCAATTTTCTATTTTGTATGTTCAACACAAAAGCTATTAGCTCTTACCTTTGAAAAGATATCTTTGTTTCTATATCAATATCTCTCTCTATATATATACATTTTCTGTATTAGAGGAGTGAGTATTTTCTGACAAAATTCAATTTAATGACAGTATTGGAAAAATTATTATCCTTTTATTTATACTTCATTCCTAGAATTCATTTCTATGCTCTAGTATGAAAAAGATGATGAACACAGAAACGTATCCTGGAAATATGGTATTTGAAAAAAAAAAAAAAAAAAGACACATTGTAGTCCAATTTTTATTAGCACAATACCATTAAAATTTTCCAACTTGGAGAATAAAGCAATTTCCAGGCTACTTGGTTTCTGAGTAATCTTTAATTAAAAATCTTACAGTCAACAATGAGGAGAGACATATGGTTTCAATATACGGCATATAATCAATTAAAAACTGTACTTCAACAATGCATAGAAACATTAGTTTCAAATTAAGGTGGATTGTTTTTTAGTTGAAAATAAAGGAAAATTCCTCACTGTCTGGCTCACAGCACGAGCAATTCCAATTCTTGTCACCTTTTAACTGAATATAGGAAGTGACTAGACATCGAGCACATGCCGATGATAACAGCCTCTAAGTGAGCGTATATGAAGAAAAAACTTGCTTATACTTTTCATCAAAGCAATTGGAAAGGCACAATTTCTTTCCGAAATTCTTTGTTCCTTTTTTATAACACAAGGTATTAGTATGACCAAATTATGATAAAACATCAGCTGATAAATTTTCTTTTTATCCAAACAGTCCATCATACTTGATCAAAATGAATAATAAAGTGAGTAAATTAAATAGAAAGGATATGATATTATGGAAATTGAATGATAATGAATATCATCATGGAACAATTTATTAACACATCCAATAATAAAACAGATATTTTTTTCATTATGGGCGTTAATTACATAATTTGATGGATTTAGTTGTTCGTATTTATTTATAATTAGGGAGTACTCCTTTGTCTTTTAGGTTGAAAGGAAGATAGATTCCTTTGGGGTTTTTTTGCAGAGAGTGTCATATTTCTCTTCTTCATTGTGCAAAAATACATTTCTAAGCATAGCCACAAAGAATGTTAGAACTTTAAACAAAAAAAAACTAGAAACAATCTAACAAAAAGATAACGAAAATAATGTAGCAAAGTGTAGGGTTAGGGTTAATATAATGCAAAAGCTAAAAGAAAAAGTTTGTCACTTTGCAGAATAGAAGGATAGAAGAATAGAAAAAAAACAGAGCAAAAGAACAGTATAACAGGTCTGGTTAGTCACACAATAAAAATATCTTTTGAAAGCATGCCATGTAGGGGTGATAAATTTTTTTAAATCAAAAAAGGGATGACCAATCACCAAGTTACTTGGCTCGGCTTTTGTTGGGCAGGGATTTCTAAAAATTATTTGGAAAAAACAAAACAAAAATAAGCATGAATGCTGCCAGAGAACAAACTATGTAATCAATTTAACATAAATTTACATTACAAACTGGATACCCCACTAAAAAGCTATGTGGTGGATCTGAAAAAAATTGTTTTTGCGGACATAGTAGGGGTGAATATTTGAATTTTCAGCTTTCTAGCTCCATTGATACAGTCTGTACATATAATACATACATACATAGCCAGACCAACCTGGAAACTGAAAAAAACCTTTGGTGACATTTTTGGTTGACAGTTTTTAAAAGAGAACATGCTTTTAAAAGAGTTACATCAATGCAGGGAAATGACAGAATGAAAACATCATTAGATAAGTAGTTTTAATGAATGACCATCATTTGCTGAAGCAGACCTTCATTTTCTATGCAATAAATAATTAATGAATTGAGAAATAAGAAGAAAAAATCAAAGTACAGAAAAAGGTGAAGGAAATCGGAGGAATAGAAAGGAAGGTGAAGGAAATCGGAGGAATAGAAAGGAAGGTGAAGGAAATCGGAGGAATAGAAAGGAAGGTGAAGGAAATCGGAGGAATAGAAAGGAAGGTGAAGGAAATCGGAGGAATAGAAAGGAAGGTGAAGGAAATCGGAGGAATAGAAAGGAAGGTGAAGGAAATCGGAGGAATAGAAAGGAAGGTGAAGGAAATCGGAGGAATAGAAAGGAAGGTGAAGGAAATCGGAGGAATAGAAAGGAAGGTGAAGGAAATCGGAGGAATAGAAAGGAAGGTGAAGGAAATCGGAGGAATAGAAAGGAAGGTGAAGGAAATCGGAGGAATAGAAAGGAAGGTGAAGGAAATCGGAGGAATAGAAAGGAAGGTGAAGGAAATCGGAGGAATAGAAAGGAAGGTGAAGGAAATCGGAGGAATAGAAAGGAAGGTGAAGGAAATCGGAGGAATAGAAAGGAAGGTGAAGGAAATCGGAGGAATAGAAAGGAAGGTGAAGGAAATCGGAGGAATAGAAAGGAAGGTGAAGGAAATCGGAGGAATAGAAAGGAAGGTGAAGGAAATCGGAGGAATAGAAAGGAAGGTGAAGGAAATCGGAGGAATAGAAAGGAAGGTGAAGGAAATCGGAGGAATAGAAAGGAAGGTGAAGGAAATCGGAGGAATAGAAAGGAAGGTGAAGGAAATCGGAGGAATAGAAAGGAAGGTGAAGGAAATCGGAGGAATAGAAAGGAAGGTGAAGGAAATCGGAGGAATAGAAAGGAAGGTGAAGGAAATCGGAGGAATAGAAAGGAAGGTGAAAGAAATCGGAAGAATAGAAAGGAAGGTGAAAGAAATCGGAAGAATAGAAAGGAAGGTGAAAGAAATCGGACAAATAGAAAGGAAGGATGAAAAGCAGAAGCAATTGGACTAAGAGAGGTGTTGGGTCATTAGAAGTAAAAGGTTGAGAACTATCCCCCTTGGGAAAGAAAACTGCTGAAAACAAAATGGAGGGAGATAGCTTGAAGAAATAGTTGATGGGGAAAACTGGCCCAAGTGGAGGATTGGCAGTAGAGATATAAGAAAAAGAGCTAGGAGAAATAAAGTGGAGTGAGAGAGCTGACCAGAGTTAAGGGCTGATAGAAATGAAATGGAGGCCAAGAGATATGAAAAAAGCTGGTAGAAATGACCCATTGGAAGAGAAAACTACTAATATTTTAATCAATCAAGCTTTAAATGATCAATAGTTGGCTAGACAAACTTGCAAATCAGCGCACTATCACAGGTGCTCAAAAGATGTAGATGGACATGAGAAAAAAGTAAGATAGCAAATGATCGGTAATAAGGAACAAGGTAAATGGAGAAGGAGAAAGGAGAGTAAGCGTTTGCTGCACCAAACCAGCTATTTGAAGCATTGGTCTGCTATGTTCCAGATACTTCTTACTACCTGTCTAATAAAAACCAACACGGTGAACCACTAACAAGAATAGTGTGAAGACAGCTGACATGAAAAAAAACACAGGTCTGTTGACAACTCCTATAGCAGGCAGCAGCAACCAATTTATAAGGCCATTATCTACATCTAGGAACACACCTCCATTCCATGATCAGTTGATCATGGGCTATAGATGACAAATGTCGATAAAAAGAGAACCACAATTCATCATCTATAAAGGTACACCTGTGATTCTACATAGCACCTTCCTTATTGGCTACATACTAATAATAAGGGAATGGCAGAAGATGGGGAAAGACAACTTTCTCACTTCACATAATTTTCCAGTATTCCATACTCATTCATTTTTACACCAACTTAAAGTAGTAGATATGATAGAGAGGAATTCATTAAAGTCTAAAAAAAAAGTTGCAAAGAAAAGACTGAAGGACTGTTCTCTACACAATTTATTGTCTAAGGTAGGCATGGGCAACCTTTTTAATCTAGCGGGGCCTTATAAGACATTTTTCACCTTTATTTATGCTATACATCCACTTAAGAATTTAGATTGTATCACAGAAAACACTCAATATCTATTATAGACAAATAAATGAATTACAATTATTACTGAACTGGTTTGTGAAACCAAAACAGTAATTTTACAATATAAATGATAAAAATTGACTTTCTGATGAAAATTATTTGAGATTTTAAATAAATGCTTAGAAGAAAAAATGTTGAATCAGACCAGATTCAGTCCACGGGCCTATGGTTGCCCATATGTGATCTAAAGCATTCCAAACAGATTTTGCTTATCATCCTCACCTCCATGACATACATGTGTCAGTATTGGACCCTTGTCTTAACATGATGACAAGCAAGTTTGATCCAAACTGATTTTGTGTCAGACTAAGCTAAGCTTTGTAAATATTTATCAGGACACTTTGCTAAGGCGTAATAGTTAGTGAACTAGCCTACCTTATCCATTACTGCTGTAATGAGTTTAACTTTTTCAGACAAAGCTACACTTGGTATATAACCATACATATATTGATAAAAATGATGTCTTGCTCAGTTACCGAAGTAAAAATAGTATTTTACTTAGTTACCAAAGTAAAAACAATGTCTTCCTTAGTTACCAAAGTAGTGCCTCATTCATATTTACCTAAGAGAAAAGTTTAGAATTTCATAAATGAAATCCAACATTTTTTGTGTTCATAAATAATCTAAATTGCAGGCAACTGATGAATCTAGAAGAGGAAATAAACTTGATTATTTTCAAAATTTCATCTCAAGGAGGAGAAAAAGGAAAGAAGAAACACCCAGATGTTGATTCTCAAATAAAAGACTAGGGAGTTCGTAAGCTGTGACATCCTAAGCTGTCACCACTCATAGTGACCTTCTGATACCTGACCTCTCAGTGAATATCCAACTTCCAAACACCTTTGTCATTGGTGAGGAGGCCTGATCCATGGGAGGGCAAAAGCCTTTTTGTACCCCTACGCAGCAGATGCCCATGGATGCATTGTGTGTATGCATGCATGTTGAGGGTCACTTTATGCAATCTTGAGAAAAAAAAAATATAACTATTCTGGAGAGGATAGCATTATTTTCTAACACAAGACTAGGAGTGGCTAACTTAATTCATGAAAATCAATAATAACCTCACACTTATTGTTATCAGTCTATTCATATAATAAATCTGAAATATCAAGAGGCATTAATATCAACTTACTCATATTAATCATAGAACTGAAACTTGTTCGACATTGATTCATATTTCAATGATATTTAGAAACTACAAACTATCATGTAATTGTATGTGGGTGTGTGAATGCTTTATCTGTTAGAAGAATCAGTCTCAAATATGAAACAACAATATTATTTGACTGATGTTCCCATTGACAAAATTCAAGATGGAGAAAATTGTGTCAAGTAATGACCCATTATTTCTAATCACGTTCTTATAACACCACATAACATTCTTACTGTCAATCTTTTTCAACCATTAACCCATTAACTTGAAGTAGTGAAGAGTAATAGTTATCCCTCACAAGATAAAAGCCCTTGTCCATCGCAAGATAATCTGTTATAAGATACAAAGCCCAGATTCACAGATAGAACCAAATTGCCTTCAATCACAAAAAACAAAAAATTGAAAGTTAGCTATAATATTGCAATGACGGAAATTAATGTCATTAGCAGTATTCTTTAACAGTAATATGAAGAATAATATAAGCAACAAAAAACAATGAAAACATGGCCAATTTTAAGTAATAACCTTTTGCCAATGATCCCCTTATGATAATATGCCCTTTTAAAATATTCTACAGGTTTAGTGGTCACAAATTCAGTAAAAGCACAACACATGAATTCCTTATTATTGAATCTCTTATTACAGATTAAGTGCAAAACACTTGAAAATATGATAATCTGTAGCAGAAAAATATCTGATGAATATGGGGAATGATGCCAAACTTATTTCAATATATTTCAATTCTCTCAGTTTAGACACAGCCAGTTATGGGATCTGGAACTGTCATGGAGCACTTCATTTACTTTATTTGGGATCACTTTTTTCAACTTTTTAATCTTTTTTATTGCTTCGAGATAACACGATATGGTTGCTGTTGAAGTCCTAAAGCAGGGGTAAGCAACATACAGTTCACAGGCCAGATGTAGCCCATGGAGGTATTTTGACCAGCCTACAAGCAATTACTATGTTTACTTTTCATGTTTAAGAGATTTTATATCTCTTTTTAATAGATTCAAAAGATGCCTTGATTGAAAATTATTACAACTAAAGTGAATTCTTTGATTACTAATTGATATCCTTGTCTGAGCAAAAATGTTTTCAAACGGGTTATTCATTGATTACAGGCAAAATAAAACTAGATGTCTTTAATGGATCATTTGATATTTCCAGCTTTTTTATAGTATCTATCTGGCCTAATTCCTACTCGATAATACATAATCTAGTCCACAGAAGCAAAAAGGTTCTGTCCTGATAACTCCAGAAAATGCTTAAGCAGTCGTTTGTGCATCGTTAGCAACTGCTGTTAATTCTTTATCATTAAAAACAGATTTGGACTTTTCTCAAGGTATATTAATGGCATCTATATCACCAGACCTAAGCATATTGAACCAATGCTGAACAGTTAGCATTGTATTGTTCACTCCAAATTCCTTGTTGACACTATCAGCAGTTTGAGCAGCATTATATCATAATTTGAACATATACTTGGAAATATTTCTAACTTCTTCAATAGACAGCATTGCTGTTAAAGTCTCAAAAATCTCCAATAATTATGAATCATATTTCTATTTACATTAAATCTGCAAAAAAATACATTTACATGAGTAGATCTTCCCTTATAATTATTCCACTCAATGTTGAGAAAAAAAAAACAAGTGTTCATTTTATCTATTCTCTAAAAACCAACACAATCCAAAGAAAAAAAAAAAAAAGAAAATCCCTCACTTTTTAAAATTTTTAAACTTGAAATGATTTTTTTTCAAATAGATTCTTAATTTTTATTTACTGATTTTTTTTTTTGTTGCAAAATTTTCGATTTAAAAATGTTTTTTTTTTAGATTTGAAAAGGTTACTGTAAATTAACTCAGGTTACCAGTTACGAAAGGATCATTTCTTTTCTGACTACTCTTTCTATGGATTTTTGGAATAACAGATCTTTAATTAATGGCAATTACATAGTTCAAAGGCTCTGAAAAAAGATTCGGTGAAAGAGATAGTCTGGTATACAGGCAGACAAATGGTGTCAGTTGGGGTAGGGGTAGCAGACAGATTTGCAAATTTAGATTGAGAAAAGAAAAAGAAACAATCTTTCCACACACATTTCTAGAATATTTGTACAAGGCTACTTATAGTTTCAGTATTCAGGATCTTTAAATGAAAATTTACAAAAACAACAAAAGTAGTAATAAAAAATAATTTTTTGATCTAAATTCAAGATAGACTCCAAATCAAGGCAAAATCATTTATTTTTTATCAGATTTTATTCTAGAAGATTGTTTTAAAATTCAGCAAAAAATAGATTTATACAAGCTGGGCTCATGGAAATTCCTTGAGTGTTAACAACTAACATATTATCCTCGCATATATATATATATATATATATATATATATATTTCAGCAATTGAAGTATATGATTCTTTTAAAGCAATTTATTACTTATAGATGTACCTATATTGACAATAATAACATATTAAGGCAAATGAAACTAATATATTTGTTTTTATAATTAACATTGATTGCTTCTGCTATCTATCTTCTGTCCTGTGGTCTATTATAACTATCTGTCTACTATAACTAAGATTTTAGGCTTCAGACCTGAAATGGAGGAGTGATGAATAAATGATAGTTATAGAGAAGTTTGAGTCCCTTCTACTCCCAAGCATAAGCACCTTTTTCAATTTTCATTCTTGTTCATTACATTAAAAGAGCGGGTGGGGTGGGAGAAAGTTATAGTGATGGGTATAGTCCCTTTTATTCTAATTAAAGTATAAGCACCCTTTTTTATCCTTCATTACATTGCAAGTGTTGGTGGGGAGGGAGAAAGTTACAGTGATGGTTGAGTCTTTTTGCACCCACCTAAATACCTTTGTTCATTATATTGCAAGGTTGGATGAGGAGGGAGGAGAGAAAGGATGAGAGATATGAAGCCTGAATAACTATCAGGAAGGTTAATGAAGTAATGGTCATATATACACAGATTAATAATGCAATATTCTTTTTAGTGAATTATAAGCAGCTGAAAAGCAAAAAAAAAAAATTGATGAATGTAGATCTTGCCATCATGGACAATTGAATAACAGAAGCATCAAAATTTGAAGTCAAGTTAAAAAAAATTCTATCAAAGAATATACATGGTCAGAAAAAATTCTATTTATGATATCAATGGAGTTTTCAACTGGAAAACCTCCAAAATGAAGTAAAGAAATATCAAGATCCTGGAGAATCTAGATTGTATTAATAAACCTGTCAAAATAATGCCCCAAAAGTGGAGTACATATGTCGACAAAATGGTATGGCCAGGAGCACTGAAACACACCAACACACACACATATGAATAAAAATGGTAGAACCCTTTGCTACCTATGGTTGTTCAATATAAAATAGCTATAGTTAAAGCTGAACGAACACTATAACCTTCACAAACATATTCTAGAAGTCATCTCCTCCTCTTTAGTTATTTCATAAATTGGGCAGGACAAAGAAATCAAACTGATTGATAACCTATCACTGACAAATTCCATCCTATTACTGAGAAACCACCGCACAGTCTCATACCTGACTCTATACCATTAATACTACAGTTGCAGCCATCCTCATTAAGTTCCAGGCTATAAAAAAAGGCTCCTTTTTATGTCACACCTGTCTTACCAGATATCAATACATTGTTGTTATGCTGCTTGTCTAAAAGAGCCACACAGGACATTGGCCTACTTTCTCGAGACTACCATCTTGGAGGAATGTTCAATTAAAGCAATGATCAATCTACCATAGATTGAAAGTAACAATCACTTGGTGTCCATTCCCTGTAATGAGTTCAATAAAAGTCTCTGATCAAAACTCCAAGTATATCAAGTTATATGCAGTTCATAATATTGTTGGCTCATACTAGGCTAAACCAAACAAATATTTACACTACAAAAATACCAATGTACCAACTTCTGATCATACATGAGGTCCTTCAGGAAAGTACCCAGCCATTTTTAATATTCCTGAAACTGGTTGTGCAGCCTTGATATAACTTAACAAACAATCAGAAGGGACCTTACTGCTCATCTATGAACAAAAACTCTTTTGTTGGGTAACTCAGGTGGCAGAAAGATATCATTGAGTGAACTTGTGTACTATTTGACTATCACATTCACAATGACAGAGCGAGTAGTTTCTTCTCATCTTGTGCAGGTTTGTTTTTTGGCAAAATATCGTATCAACCAGGTCCATCAACAGCCCTATAGTCAAGATTTGGCTTCCTGTGAAGATTGGCTTTTCCCAAAGAGGTTTCAAACAGTGGGAAAGGTTGAGGAGGATGCAATGAAAAATCAGATTGAGATACAGAAAAAGTACTTTACTGACTGTTTTGGAAAGTAGAGAGGATTCTGTGTGGGGTCTAAATGGGAATACATTGAAGGGAATTGATTTTGTTGATATTCAATGGCTGGATACCACCTGGCCATGCCTTGTATACATGGTAGATCTTCTAACACAGAATTCAGAATCCATGATCTTCTACCACATGAGTGAGTCCATGTGGTAACAAACTTTCCATTTTTACAAATATTAATCCAAGTCCAAACACCTTCATCCCCGACTTTTTCAAGACTGATCCTCATAATTTTTGCAGAAAAGAAGAGAAAATTGGTTTTTAGGTGTTCAATTTGCAATGTAACTTCTATCTAAACTGGTCACTTCATTTGTGTCCAGCAGCATTCAAATTTTTTTTTTCAATCAGACTTTTTAATGATCACAGCCCAACAAAAAGTGAGCGAAGTAACTTTTCATTGATCACCCTCTTGGCCAATTTTTATTTATCACCCCTAACTTAGCATGCTGCCAAAAGATGCTGGTCACCTGACAGTTTCTATTGATTGACTAAACAGACCTATTTCCTTACTTCTGAGATAAATGGATGCAATGTGTTACTATACGTTTTTTGCCTTACTTACGTACATAAAACCAAATTAGTGGAATAAATAGTAAATATAACACACACCCCCACTTCAAACACAAAAAAGGGTAAACTGGAAATTATTCTTCCTTTCTCTGCATTTTGATTATAAAAATAACAGCAAAAGAGATAGGTATTTCTGCATCCTTGCCTAACTTAAGTATCTATGTTGAAGAAATAGAACCTAAAAGTATCTATAGATGTTTTTTTTCTTTCTTAGGTTTGTTTCTAAATAAAAGTATCATTAGGAAAGTTATGTAGTCCTACTAAGATGACTTAGGTGTAAATATGTACCTAGCAAATAGGATCTAAAACTAGCTATCAATGTTGTAATGTTGTCTTTTCTTTACTAGTGACTTTCATATATATATATATATATATATATATATATATATGAAAGAGAAAGAGAGAGACCTTTTGGAAAGATATATATTCCTGGTTCCCTCACCTGTCCTATGTGTAAAAGTACAAAAGATACTGGATAATCTAAAACTGGTAATAGACATTTTGTCTTTCTTTCATTTACTGGTTTATAAATAAAGACATCCTTGGAAAAAGAGAAAAAAATGTACCTTTGTTCCTCTTATTTTATATGCAAATAAGCATGAATTCAATTGAACTGTAAACAGCTTGAAAGATAACTATTTTCCATATGACTGGCAAATAGGCAACTGTTACTCATATTTCATATGATTTTTTTCACTTTTAGGATGAAAAATTTTGAATTGATTATTTTTTTAAAGTTTCATTTTAACCCTTCAAAGATTCCTTGGACGTATATAAGGTGGTGCAAAAGTCGCGAAGCAGTTAGAAACAATGATATCTTCTCCATTTCAATATTCTTTGATTTCCATCTTATATATATATATGAATGAATTCATTATAAAAAAGTACACATTTGGGTAACAAACTAAAATGATAAAATTTTACTGCTAATACCCTCAATTGTTGATGTTATCCCACATTCCTATTATTTGAATGTGTGGACACCACCATCTGAGTTGATGATTTGCCAGATCTAACAGCTCCAGACTCTTTTCTTGGGGGTTATTTGAAGCATAAAGTTAGAAAGCCAAGGATTGTTCAGGAGCAAACAATTAATATCCAAGAAGAAATAAGCAGCCTAGGACCTGATAACCTTTGAAATGCTATACAAAATAGCATTGAATAAGAAAGATGGCGTGATTTTGGCTGAAACAATTTTTTTTCACAAAGGTTAAAAACGCATGAATATTTTGAACACCCTTGTGATCTTTGTGCCACCCTGCTTATCCTGTAGATAGAAGCGAATTATACCAAACTTCCCACATACACTCAATTTGACTTGGATGCACATAATAGTAAAAACTTGAAAACTAAAGAATATCTTGATTGTTTTCTTTCATATTATTATGTACACACAACGTCCTCAACTATAACTTTAAAAGTTAAAAAAAAAAAAAAAAAAAAAAAAAAAGAAAAGTAGTTCCTTAGTGGATTTTAACAACAACTCTCTTAACTATAAAATTAACACACTAACCAACTATGCCACAGAGACATGAACAAGAAATAATTTATTTTTGAATATAAATCTTTTGTACCTGACTTTTGAGATCTTTCTCATTCATAACAATTTGTCATGTTTACTAATTGGAAAATCCTTGTTTTTCTTGGAAAAAAACATACATGAAGTCAAATTGAATGTGTATGAGGAGTTGGATGTAATTCACTTCCACAGTTTATAGTGTTATATCAAATTGGAAGTAAGTATTTCCAAAACATTTGTATCTAGTGTTCTTCAGACCAATTTTCATGAATTGGTGTATCAAAAGGGTCATTCATAGTAAAGATCTCTACAAGATAACATAAATACTATCAAAATTGGTTGAGCTTTACAAATGTTATTATAGAATTAAAGTCGTAAATTTGTATAAAAACTCAACTCAAATTAAGAGCAGAGTGCTAAATGCGTCTGTCTAATTCCAACACTCAACAGTTAGTCTTGAAAGGGTTAAGTGATGAAACAGAAGATGAACAAAGAGAAAAACAAAAAGAAACACAACCGCACACCCTAATACACATAATGAGCAGAAAAGAAGATTTTTCAACCAATTACACCTCTGTAAACAAGCTATCCTATGAAAAAAAGCAGCAGACAATTACTACGGTAAAAAACTCATTTTGATGAAGAATACAAACAAGAGCTGGAAAGCACTCAAGGAGCACATACCTCTGCTAATGCCACTGTCACTGAAAACTGAATGAAAATCAGTTCATATATAACTATAGGATGCATGGGGGGGAATAATTGTCAGAAGAATTTCTGGAACTGTCCCAAAATCTAATCAATCCCTCATTAGCCCATAAATACTTCCAGCAAACAATATTGAAATTCACTGAGAAGTTAGGAGACAGTGTATGGACAAACATGTTTGAATACATAAAAGTATGAAGGGGGAGAAAAAAAAGAAAGAAAAAGAAACCCTCAATCAAAAAAATGAAAATTCTTTGATCAGCTCCAAAATTCAACCAATTCTTCTTCACCCCATGGCTTACCCTTCAAGAACATTGAAATTCATTGAGAACTTATGGAGATAATGTGTGGATATAGAGCTATGGAACAGGGGAGGTAACACTAAAACATTCTTGGATCTGCCCAAAGATTCAATCAATTTTACCATGGCACAAGACCAACAGACATGAGTGAATACATATGTCTCTTCCAACTTTGATAGAGGTAAATTAGGAGAGTGAGAAGTAATGGAGATCTTTAAAATTTCTGAAATAGAAAAATGGAGAAGAATATTGCACAATGGTATTAAGGGACACCCTCTTCTTAAGGGGATGGTATTGGGAGCTAAGCATCATGAGTCACATGCCATGGAGCAGAAAACTAAAAAAGAGTGATGATGATGACAAATGGATTTATCAGAGTGCAAAATTGCTCAACCTTAGATCTTATTAGCTGCAAAAACAAGAGCAACAACAACTGCAAAAAAAAGAAAAGAACAAAAATTAGCCTTTTTCCTTCAATCAACACATACGTTCTAGCTTTCGTCCCGGCAGTCACTTTTGAAACTTTAAAAAATATTTACAGTAGGATTATTATTCAAGTGAAGAGACGAAAAGTCAGAGACTGTGCTGTTGTAATAAGGGAGGTTGGTATTTTTAGACCTGCCATTTATTATGATTTAAGTAAGAGGACTGTGATGGTAGTAGTAATAGTAGTAGAAAGATGGTGATATTTTTAGACATGCCATTTATTATTATTTAGTCAAGAGAAAAAAGAGCAGAATTTGCCGCAATAGTTATGGTGATCATAGTTCTCAATGAATTCCAAGTTTCTGGAAGGGTAAGCCATTGAGTAAAGGAGATTGTTAAATTTCTGGGTGGATCTAGGGTATTTTTTTTTTTATTGAAGGATATTTTAAATTTTTTTTTCATGCATTAATATATTCACTCATGTTTGTCAAAACATTATCTCCCCAAAAAGTTCTCATTAAAACTCAAGGACATTTTGTTGACAGGTACACCATGGGCTAGGGAAACATCGATTAAATTTTGGGGGCGGATCCATGGACTTTTTTCACAGTCACCTCCCATGCACCATAACAATTGTGAATTGATTTTCATTCAGTTTTTAGTAAACGTTGCTGGTAGAGGTGTGCACTCTATAGGGGGAGGCTGAAATGTTTTTTTCACTTTTTATTATTACTACTTCAACAATTTTAACAGCTATTACCCTCATGATTTTCAAGATCATCATCTTTATTGCTAACTATTTTAAAGGCAAGATTGCTCAATACTGATTGGTCATTGGAAAATGCAGGTGGGTTTTTGTAAAAAAAATCTTAAATCATTAAAAAAAAAGCCAGATATAACTATTTAAAAATGATGATGATGATGATAATCAAGACAAAGGAAAAAATAAATTATACTACAAAAAAAATAGGTTTACTTATAAAAATATATGTATGAATTCATTAAATAACAATAAAAAAAATGAATAGGCATTACTTTAACAGTGAAATTAAATCTATTTACTGTAATAAGCTAGTCCTTGAAAATATTCCAGAGGGGTCTTCAATATTTAAAACCATATTATGAGTTTGCTCGTCAGCATCCTGGTATTTTTTTTAATTTCAGAGGAGAGGCATGGCCTGTCGTTAATTTCTCTAGAAACTTTGGATTTCATGAAGTGCATGTATGAACTTCCAAACTGTAGGATGTGCCATATCAAACTCAACTTGTAATTTCTGATTTGTTGCTTCTGCATAGTTGCTTGACCTATCTTCACCTCTGAGAGTTCCACATGATTGGAATAAAGAGGTAACATCAACTGCTGATACCCCTGTCAATTCATACAACCCAAATACTTATCTTTAGACCATTCTGCTAATGCTATGTGTTTTAATAAACTTAAATCAATGAAATGGATTTAATTAGATATATTTTTTAAATCTCAAAACAACTATCTCTCAAATATTCTTAGCTGTTTGGCATTGACTTTGCTTAACTGAGTTGTTCTCATATCGACTTGGACATATCGCATCGTAACAAATCCAATTATGAAAGTCTTGAAACAAAAACGTTTTTATAATTCGGTAATTAGAGATCTATTCAAGCCAAAGAAAAGTGAATTACATGTCTAATCTACTGGTAATAATATCATGAACCAGCTGCTCAGTACCATTTGTGTACATCTCCAATTAATCTATAACATTAGAAGACAACATCATCAATATATATTTCTAAGTTTAGAGATTTATCCAGATAGGCCCCAAGAACTTTTACCCAGTCAGAAAAATGTATGCAGTCACCAATTATTAAGAATGATGCCATCAATGGTTTGAACATTTTTAGCCCCTGGAGTGAATAATATAATGTCTGTTTTATTGGGATTGATTTTGAGAAAGAAGGCATTCATCCATTTGATGATCTAATCCATAAGAGAAGGTTTCTGTTTGGCAGTGAATAATTCATGAATTCAAAATGAAAAGATAAAAACATGTTTTCAAACATCAAAATGAAAAGACAAAACAATCCTTATTTTTTTTTTACCCTTAACTTATACATCAACAAATAAAATGATGAAAAAAGCCAACTGTTATAAAATAATAAGTGTTAGCTCCTAAAAAGGTCAGAGTATAAAATGTGTGTGTGAACTGAAATTGTCAAAAATTCCACATATTTCCTTTTATTGTGAAATATAGGCTTTGAATCATTATAACTGACACCAGATTTTATCTCATCTATACTTTGTTTAGGATATGTAAAAAAATGAAGATAAATTGCAAGGTTAGAAGAATGTCATTCTCTCATAACAGCCAACACTTTGAGGTTTATCTCTTACCTACCTTTCTTTTTTAGTAATTCAGACCGATATATCCAAATATAATTAAAAATGATGAATTCATCACCAAAGCGACTAAAATATGGAAATAAATCTTCATTTGCTTCAACTTAGAACTACCCTAAATCCATGCATTCACAACTATCTCCATCTCTCTCAGATGCATGAATACATTCTTAAGATAATTATTCTGTATTTGTATTATTGACATGGGTCATTGACTTTTTTCTCAATCTACTTATCTGTGTACCTATTTCTATCATTTATTTTTCTCCCTTTTTTGAGTACAAGTTCCCAACATGACAGAAATATTGAAATAAAGTTATATGATGCTTGAAAAAAATAATTGAAAAAAAAAGATGAATTCTCATTTTTCATCTCTACAAGGATATGTTTCATGATACATGATGCTCCTGTCATAAATAATTTTATACAAGACATTTTTTTAAAAGGAAAAATGAGATAATAACCTTAAATCAAAGCAGAAATAAACATGCGCTTTGTTTGATGTTTGTCGCTGTACTTTCCCCAATGTGGCTGATAAGTCCAATTCTTGAGGTGCACACTCAAGACAATGGAGACACTGGAGTAATGAGGGTAAGTCCTTTTGGCATTCTCTAATGCAGTTCCCTTCAGTACTTTCCAAGGGATACTCAAGCCATGAGTATTCCATTGCGCTATTCCGCTCTGCCTTTAGCATGAGACTTCAGCACATTTATAGGGATCCAACGATGCTTAGGACTAACCTTGATGCAATCCTTGAAACATTTCTTGGGATGCCGTGTGTTTCTGAGGTTCCGCGCTCGGCCTCCATAGGGAATCAGCAGGGCATACATGAACCGTTCCTGGGGATCACATGACCTGTCCAGCATAGCTGGGCCTTCAAAATCATGACCTCCACACTGCTGAAGCCAACTCTATCCAGGACTTCCATCCGACAAATGCTCAAGCTGCCAGATTTTCAATCAAACATGGGGTTCAATTCCAGTCACAGCCTGTTGTGTACTTCATTTGTTCATAGAGCAGGCATTTGTTTCTATATTTCTAGATCACTCCCTAAGGGTGGGCAGTGCTGTTGCTTAAATAGGCTGCTCAGTAACCTGTAATGCAGCAGAACTTTCCCTAAATAAGATAATGCTGTGTACATGGTAGGATTGGAAGGGAATGCTCTTCTATAAGCTCTTTCCAGAAAGTAAACAATCAATTTCAACAAGAACTACTCTCAATTAGATCAATTGAAGGCAGTATTGACTAAAAGTGATCAGAATCAAAAGGTAAAGGGAGTAATATTCTACAAGAATACTGTTGAACCACAAGTCTCTTGGGTGAAAAAACAAAAATTGTCATAGCTTGTCTTTTCCGTATTCACCAGATACTGTACATTTTTCAAATTACTATTCCAGTATTTATAGAACTCAATGAAAAAAAAATTCGATTCCCTACAAGACTGCAAAAGACACATGGGACAGTTCTTTGCAGAGTAAGATAAAAAGTTCTGGGAGGATGAAATGATAAATTCTCCTGAATGATGGCAGCAGATATTGGAACAAATTGGTAAATATGTTGATTATGAAGTTGATCTTGAAAATAAAGAATTTTCTTTGACTCAATGAATCAAACAAATGTTTTGGCCATCACAAACGTCAGAGATTGTTCTGTGAAATTAATTTGCTTTTCCCTACCTTACCTGAGCAGACAGGAGTTCACTACTGCCCAAGCAGAGAAAATCAGTCTCCTGTGATATGATGGTGCAAACAGTTCAATGAACGGCTAATCAAGGGAAGACTTAATAGTCTTGATATATGAATATAACAAATTTTAAATTTATCCAAAAATGCTACTCTTTAGTTATTCCCATAACTTTTGAGCTCAAAGAGGTGACTAAAAGAGAATGCTTGTGAATTTCTTTCCAGCATTGGGTGAATATTTGCATAAAACAAGGTGCTGGATAGAGCAAAGGTATTGGAGAAAATTATTTTTCTACAATAAATACTCTGTATATACATATATATGTATGTATATGTGTGTGTGTGTGTGTTCTAACAGGGTGCTTGTGAAAAATGATGAAGTTATTTACAAAAGGATTGTCACATACCCATTACAGTGTAGTATCTGTGTGCTCTGTCCATAATCTAAGTATTGCTCCCATGAATTTCTAGGATCTAATTATTGTATCTGTGCACTCATTGAATAATGTTAAATACATAATAAATATAAATATGCACACACACATGCATATATATATATATATATATATATATAAAATTGCCTAGACTGAAACTCAGTATTGCCAACAGAAAAAAATGTATTTGAGCTAATTTGGCTGCTCAACAATGCTACAAAAAAAAGCTAAAAACTGTCTAAAATAGCAACAAAAAAAACCCCTAATGCTAAACATTGTCAAAGAAAGGTCAAAATATGTCCAAAAATTGCCATAATAAAAAACATTTCTATGCTAATTCAGTAGTTTTCTCACTGCCAAATTTTCATTTGTCAAAGAGAGAATTCCAACAGAAGACAGAGATTTACCACCCATATATATATATATATATATATATATATATATATATATATATATAATGCACGCACAAACTGATATATATGTGTGTGTTTATAATATAAACCGAGTCTCTCCAACATAACAGTTAATAAGTTGATAGCACAGTCTTGGCACAGCGATAAGCATCCAGTGAAAGACACAAGCACATGTTGCATCCCAATTTATCTCAAGAAGAGAATGTTTCAATCAGAGAAAAGAGTGACAATGACGTTTCATAAACTGACAGACAAGCTATTAATCAACTTAGAAAGTGTTTCTTATGAGCTGCTCTGGGAAAAGATAAGCTTAGGACTATAGAGATACCAAACGAGTGCTAACATCATAGAGATGGTGATATCCATGCCCCCTGCTCCAATACTTACTGAAAGAAATGTAAGTACCATTGATATACTTTAATTTATTTATGCAGTTATTTTTTCTCTCCCCAACTTGTAGATTAAAGAAAATGGTAGCCCAGCATTATTTGATGACAGCTATTTTGGTTTGGGGTGTTAAATAAAAGAAAAAAGAGATCCAGATGAGTTATTGTTAGCTAGTTATTCCCTATAAAAAAAGAAATACACAGATATATTTCAATTTCTATGAGACATTTTTTCTAGAAAAGATACCATACATATTCTAGAGCCAGTAAGACATTCGGTAAAAATGTATACCTTTTTCTATAGAGTGCAAGTGGTTTTTTCCAAATTCTCTTTCCTACTTCAAGACTTTAATAATTCACTACTTTGAAGCAGTTAATAGTCTTAATAAATGATTACGGCTGATAAATCTCCAAAGTTTTATTATAAAATGACCCAAACACATTCAAGTTGAAGAGTGCATTGTTTCAAACAGTGGGTAAGAGATATTTTCAAGAGCAAAACTGTTGCCTCAAAAAGTCCATTGCTATGGACATAAAAACAGGTAAAAATCACACTGTTCATTAAATACATAAAAATCAGTGACTTCTTTTCATTATATATATGTGTGTGTAAGTGTTTTGCACATTTCAGACATGTTATTCTCTAACCTTTATCAGGTGAATGTGTCTGCTGCAGTGCCTAGTTGTCTATCTCATTCTACTTAGAATCAAGTCTGTTGGGTCATCAGTTTTTCTTGGTATTTAGGGAGGGACATTACACATTTGGTACGACAGAAATCTAAGAGGAAGAACTGAACAAATCCGGAAGAAAAACATCAAAAATCAAAAGTTCAATGAGGCATCCACATAAAGTTTAAATACCATTATTACCTGACCACATGATTGTGAGTGGAAGATTTGATAAATAAGAGGTATCTTATCAAGGGAAAACCAAGTTTCAAGTATATCTGAATTAAAACAGCTGAGAAATAATATGGGGGCAGACCTTCTGACTGTAGAGATGAGGATGCCTCTAAAAACAAAGAAAATATCTACCAAAAGTATTTATCTTAAATAAAAGTCTGTACCAGAGGTATTTTCTGAGGAATGTTGGTGAACTGTGTGATCAAGATCACAGTGACCAGATTTGGCCAGAAGAGTAGATAATCTGAATTTTTTTTCAAAGACTTACCCAACACAAGCATTGGAATAACATCAAATTCAGAAATCAAGCATTTAGAGGTAGAGGTTCAAAACCATACATCTCTTTCCCCCGGAGAGAGGAAGGGGGTGAAGCAAGGGTCATGTCTTTATGCTTGTGTCTACAAGATGACTACTACTTCTACAGCTGATTTTTTATTAACAAGGAAAATAATTCCACTAAATATAGGCATCTCTGAATTTTTAAAAGTAAATCTAATGCTTTTCTCAAATAAAAAAAAATTCATTTTCAAGTCGATACAGTTACGTTAGTTTTAAAATTATTGAGAAACAAAATATTTATAGAAAATCAACAGAAAAATAAATTTTGTTCAAGGAATGTCTTTTGGTTTGCAATAAATATAATCATGTTAAATTATACATTTGTATTTAATCATCTTTGACCGGTAGTTATTTATATATATATATATATATATATATATATATATATATATATATATATAGTAGAAGTAGTTCTAATCTTGTAGACACAGGCATAAAGACATGAGCCTTGCTTTATTCCTTTCCTTCCTCTGTGGGAAAGAGAAGTATGGTTTTGAATCTCTACCTCCAAATGTTTGATAGATATATATTCCATGAAGTCATCAAAAGTAGAAAAAAATAGAGAGAAGAATTACACTAGGATGGCACGCTTTCAGTAAAGCAAGCACAACTTTCAAGAATATACAAATCCCACTAGTCCAACAAAGAAGGGCATACAACCACTGATAATCATCTATAGAGCTGAAACATGGAACCTAACCAATATATTGACCATCAAACTGAGAACCATCCAACATGCACATCAGAGAATTATGCTCAACCTCACATGGAGAGATCATAAGACAACAAAGTACATAAGGAGAACAAACATAGATATAGATGACTGAGATCTTAGGATTCACCTTGAATGCTAACTAATCTTTCATATAAATCAGTACAAAAGTCGGTCCCCCAAATGACATATAAGTGCCAAATAAACAACTACATATGCAATATGCCCACCCACAAAGATGTTTGGTAAAGTTATAAGATGAAATAAAAAACAGTACCAAACAATTAAGGAAAAGAATTCCTTATGTCTACTACATCCAATAGTTTGGGGTTTTATGAAACAGGTCTGATTAGTCATTCAGTAGAAACTGTGACATAAATCAATGTCTCTTGGCAGGGTGATCAACAAAAAAAAATTGAAAAAATGGTCATCAATGAATAAATAACTTGTCTCACCTTGTGATGGGTGAAAATAAAAAAGGCAGAATTTTCAAAAAGTAAGCTGGACACAAACTAAGAGACTAATTTAGCATAAACTTACTTTTTGAATTGATGCCCATATATCACCATCACTACCAAAAAACCTATTTTGGGTGGGAATTTTTTGAAAATTTTTTTTTCATATAAAAGTAAATGTTTTAATTTTTAGCACCCCTAAAAGCTTGTACATGTGATACAGCCAATCAGATCAATATGAAAACTGAAAAACCCATGATGATGTTGATAGTTTCCAAATTGATGTTATATTAAGTTATTCCTTTGTCAGTTGCTGTTGAGTCAGATCATTTTGAGTTTGTTCTCAATAGTTATATGTTTAACAATCATGCCTGTGACTGGATGTAATATTCATTTTGTCGGTGGTTCATGTTAATTTCTTGTAGCCAAATTATGTTAGTACTTATGGATGTTTTCTGAATATCTTGTATCAGATACAGAGACTTGTTCATGGTAGATTGAACTGTTATACTCAGTAGACTGAATTACAGAGTTGATCACTCATACTCAATATTGACTAGATGATACTTATATGGTTGTCAATGGCTGATATGCAAATCTTTGAGGTCATTGATGGCAAACCTTTTTAGCAAGGTGTGTCGAAATTTTAATTTTTTGAATAATTCTGTTATCGGGGTGTCAGTTACATGCATATATGCATTTTAGTTTTAGGTAAATGCTGATAGATAAGCGGCCTATTTTTCTAATCATCATCATCATCATCAACCTTTTAGTGTCTATCATTGGACATACACCTTCCCAAAGATTTACCGGGCTTCTCTATCATGGGTGTTGTAGAGGCAATACTTGTCTACTCCATCATGCCATCTTATTTTCTGTAGGCCACAGTTTCTTATATGATCTCTGGGAATACATGTGAGTTGTGATGACAATGCCATTGGAATTTTTTAATGGAGTCTACAATATCTTGAAATCCTGTTTTTTCTCTAATATTCTGAGCAGTCTTGCAATCTCTCCATGTGACGCTGAGTATGATTCAATCTTTGGTAAGAGGATCAATCTTTTGTTTAGGATCCATGTTTCAGCCCCATAGGAGACTATCAGAAGGATACATTGGTTATAGATCCTTCTTCTCAGACTAATGAGATTTTCCTATTTTTGAAAGTTGAGCTTACTCAACTGAAAGCTTGCCAACCAACAATGATTCTTCTGATTTGAGGATTCCACGGAATTTCTCATCCTAGGTAGATGTAGTGGCCTACTCTCTTCAGTTTTGCATTTTCAGCTCTTGTGTCTTTGTCCACAACATGCTTGCTATACATGTTGAAGACCAACTTTCTTGCTTTCTTCACTCAGTTCATCAAGCATTATTGATCATGGACAGCCTAGTCTTACCCCTTTTTAGAGCTGTGAGGGCTCAGAGTCATTTTGTAGTCTGGTAAAGAAACTGTTGCATTGGTAGATATGTTGCAAGACTGACATGTATGGGTCCATGCCTTTTATGATAGTGAAACTTCACAAGGTCATTGATTCTACACAATTTTACAAGTAAAGACCAAGGTTTAGAATACTGATTTTCAAGTAGGTCTTCTCCGCTTGGAAGATTGGCACAACATAATCTTCCTAATCACAAACTAAGGGAGCAATTTGGCATAAACTTTCATTGTAAATTGAACACCTTATTAAAAACCTATTCAGGGAGTGAATTTCCCCCAAACAAAAAAATCATTTTCCCTACTCATTGAGGTGTGAGAGTGTTCAAAATTTCAAGTTTCTACTACAAACAGGTAGGGCTGGGCAAAGTCTGGATAGATAGATACATATAAATGTCAGAACACATGAATAACTTGAGCCCAACAACAGTGATTAAAAAACAACAGCACATATTTCAGTTGTAATCAGCAATGATAGAAATCCAAATCATATCTAGTTGAAATATGTTGCAGATAATAGCCTGGAGCAAATTTCTGAAAAATATTGTTTTTTGCCAAGTGAGCTGACAATTGAATGTAATCATACATTTTTTTTTTCAAATCAAGAACACGTCAGACAATAGACTTTGCCATTAGCAAAATTTGTTTTTATTGGACTAAAAAACCCTTTTTGTAAATCATAACAGCAAATATTTTTTTTAGAGCTGAGATTTTTGTCTGATTTTTTAAACGAAGAATAATTATCATACACTGATTTTATCAGACTAATGTCTCTGTCTATTTTTTTTATCATAGTAACATTTCAGCTACTGTACTCTCCAACCTTTAGGCATCCATCATAGTTGGTAACCCTTTGGGAATTCGGAACCGAATGCTTCATTCAATCCAAAAGAGTAGATTATTTCAAAACACATGGCTTAAATGGATAAAACTATTGGTTAAGTGTATATACTAGCCTGTCTAGTGTTTGTGTGTTCAATCCTTGGGTCAGGTGGTACAAGGAAAGTAATACATTTTGGTTTAGAGGCAGCATGGACAGTGCAATGAAAACAGTCTACTCCTGTAGATTGAATGAAGGGTTCAGTTCTAAATTCCCAGAAAGTTACCCACTACAACAAATGCCAGAAGGAGGCTGAAAATTGTGATAACAGTAACCATGATGAGGACACAAGTCTGATTAAATCAGTGTATGATAGAGTTTGAGAAATTTGTCTTGATTAAAGAAGTTGATTCAGTTTTTTGAAATGGAAAAATGAAAATGTTGAACACATTTTAATATTTACTTGTTCTTAACCATAAATGAACATATTTTTAATGAACACAGCGGAGAGAATGGAGAAGATCTCCAAAATAAGAAAAAATAATCCTAAGCAGTGTTTAGAAAACCACAACAGTTATTCAGACTAGTATCTTAATCCAACATTTCAGTGGATGTGCTCTTTGGCCTTGCTAGTATTCCTTAAAATTAAAAAAATAGTGATAGTCATAATTCAACGTTATTTAGAATAGTATCCTCATCATTGTTGTCTTAACACCACATTTCTGCTAATGTGTTACTTAGCTTGTCTGGTGTTGCCTTAAACTCTGGTAAGAGTCATTGTGATAACTCCACAAGTTACTTTTGTTTTTATCACTAAATTTGGTCAATATGAAAGAAAAAAAAAATAACAAAAAAGCCCTGGATGAATGGTGCATTAAAGACAAGCAAAGAGCGTACTCACCAAAGTATATTGATAAAAACAACAAGGATGAGGATACTATACTGAATAACTTCAAGAATAATGACAATAACTCATCTCAGAATTTCAGAAAATAATAACAAAAAAAAAAGACGAAATGTTAATATATGAGGCATACAAAAAGAATGATGACTTTGTATAAAGTCAAATAAAAGAAATTTGTTTACTTGATGATGGCTCAAGGTTTTATTCAAATGAAATGATTCACTAAAGGTATGCTCATCTAATTCATACAAACACTTCAAAAGAAAATCTTTTCTGGACTGATTTGCGAACCATTTAGATTTGTAAACAAATCATATTAGAAAGGTAAAAATATCTTTTTTCTTGCAATGTCATGTTTTAGATTAATTACCATGGTATGTCTACAATGTTCTTTTTTTTTTTTTTTTTAAACTAACTTTGCAATACCTGTATGAGATTGTTTACATCACCCAAAAAGCGGGTATAAAAAATATATGCCACACCTATAACAAACAAAAGAATTAGAATTTAGATTTCCTGTTTAAAATCAGATCAAAAGTTATTCCCAAGTAAAATTCTTTTGAAAGAATAAAATAGTTATCCCACAAATTTTTTAGACAAGTATCTTCATCTTAGTTGTTTCTATCACTACATTTTAGCTTTCTTCCACACTACAGTTCATTCAGCTAAGTTTTTCCTTTTCTGTAAAAAATCTAGAAGTCAGCCAGAAAAAATCTGATTACTTGTACTGAGTAGACAAAAACACTAGATTATTTTTAAGGTTGAAACTTTATTGCATTGAGATGATGGATTTCAAGGAATCAGAGTGTGTAAAGTGAGGTGTAAGGTGTACCAAATAGACAATATTTTGAAGCATAACTAATGAACAGTGGAAAAAAACTGATATCAGTTGAAGCATAAAATTGTACCTGAACTATGAGATTCTCCATTAAGGTTCACTTAGTAAGTATAATTTGTTTATCAGTTGTGAAAACCAGCAGTTGAGACATTATCATGAGAAAGAAATACAATATATGAGAACAACCTTTGTAAAAGTATAACCAGTTGATACTAAAATTTCCTGATTAAAAAAGCAAATACAACTTAAAATCTCTATTTGCAATGTTTTGGACTATTTAGAAGAGGTTACTTGAAATGTTTATTTATCCAAGTGAGCAAAGTGAAACAAATGAGACTTGGGTATTGATCAAGGCTTACACTTTTCTATGTGATTTTTAGGTCCGTTATAAGTCTATACATACCTAAACTGCAAAACTGAATTAAGAAAATATCCATGTAAATATAAGAACACTACAAAGTTCATACGCCAAATAAAAATACCCCCTCCATTTTGTTAAAAAGAAAAAAAAAATGCTCAATTCATTTAATGACACTCTGGCTACTGTAGTCAAGATATCACTTCAGAATGTGCTTTATTTTCAGGAAAAGAACATTGAGAGAGCCATAACAATATCATCTACCACTGACTTTTGACAAAAAGCGACATGTATCAAGAGAAACGTCTGAAACTAGTCAGCATAATAATCTTTGCGTTATTAATAAGAAAGATTGTGGAAAATCATAAACAAAAAAATCATTTGTGTAGATAATATAAAACCAGAGATAATTGTTTTTATACTAGCGAAACAGTGAACCATGAGAATTCGCCTTAGGAAAATTTAGCCCAATTTTCACACAAATTTTGATATTTCACCCAAAATATAACCATAAAAATATAAGTATAAAGATAGGTCCCCAATTTTAAATTGGTCATGAATTGAAAAAGATTAAAAAAATAAAAAATGCAATAAAACGGAATTATTTTCTTTTTCAATTGAAATTCAGTGAACACTTTTTGGTTTCACACAAAAAAAAAATAAACAAAAAAAAATATCTGTAGGAATTTTTTTTTTATACAATGATAATAAATAATTTCAAGCATAACTTAGGTAAACTTATGTCATCTAGGATAGAAAATAAATTAATGAGGCAATTTTGGGAATGTGAATTGTATATGGAGACGCCTATAGAAGTGTTTGTATTTCATAGATAAATGAATGGCTCTTTAAAAATGTTGTCATTAAATTAATATTTAGGTCATGTGCATGCTTTTGAAATATTGTCATTCAGAAAGTACAGTGTTTTACTTATCGATAAGTATAAAGTTCCACAAGTTTTAATGAAACTTTTTTCTTTTAAGAATTGAGATTATTTTCGTTGAATTACATACAATACATTTCATCAAGCATGGTTCATGGTTATTATTTTACCAAATTCCAGTCAATCATTAAATTAACTAATTTTCTTTGAATCAAATTTATATGAAGTCAATTCTACTTCTGGACAAATCTTGAAACACGACTTCATAATTTTTGTTTTGTGTCCTCATAACTTTTAACAATTGCCAAAATTAATATGGATGAAGAAGACAAAAACCTTTTAGTATCAGTAAAGAAAAACAAAAACAAAAAAAAACAAACACAGTGAAATTCTTTCAGCACAATTTAGAGAAGGTGGTCTTGATGGATATTTGTAATTTCATATCCTTGTTCACTTGATTTAAAAAATGGCGCAATAGTAAGAAAAAAATAAAACAATTGATTCTTTTCTATTCCTAACAGCAAATGATGATTTGCTGATGTTGATCCCCCCTCAAACAAGAATCTGTCAGTTTTCTACACTTCGAAAATATTTTTCTTCTGTTATAAAGATTAAAACAAACTGTTCAAGCTTCATTATCAAACAAATATAATCGAGTCTGGGTATGAGCAGGTCATTTGCTGCCTCATAAAATGTATATTAAAGGATGGACCCAAACAGTACTGGCTCAATGCACTCATCAAGGCAGTTTTATCAAGTGTTACTGTTGGGGAATCTGTCAGAAAATATTTTGTAAAATATCTGAGCGTTGCTTAGGGTATGCAGTTAATTGTGTTGAACCATATTAAATTCTATGTCTTGCAAGAAGAATTTCACTAGTCCACTTACAAACACCAATTCAACTATATGTCTGTTTAATATTCAAGTATTATCTGGCTTTTCGTGAATAAGAATGATACACAAAGATGTTATTGGAAGGTCTTTAGATCATGACTTCACCATGAACAAGATAAATTTAGGATAAACTTACATTGTGAATTGAAGCCCTGAACTAATAACCTTTTTTAGGGGTGGGAGATTTAAAAACCCCCAAAAAGTTTTTTCTAAATATAAGGAGTTCAGCCTTTTAGCTCCATTGGTGCAACATGAATACTTGTTACATATATAGCCAACCAGTCAGACCAACTTAAGATCTAAAGAAATCTATGTCGATAGTTTTGGTAACAGTTTAATCAGACAGTGTGACTAAAAAAAATAAACGAAAGCAGTAAAATTTTAATGCATGAATTTTTAAATCTTCCTACTGTTAAATTCTCAAAGGCAAAAGTGACATTGCTTTTTTTTTTTTTCTAGCTTTGACCTCAAAGATGAGCTAAATGAAGTGAATAAGATTCTTAATTGCAAGGATTTTTCAGTCACTCATATGCAATATTTTGGTGGAGAATTAATTATGAAAACAAAACTAATGAATATAGAATTTTCTTTGAAACTAAATTATACAAGTATGCCAAACATCAAAATCCATTGGAAAATGAAAGCAAATAATCTCAACTTTTCTATCGAAAAGGATCTTGTAAGAGTTGGTAATAAAGAATGAAGTGATTATAAAGAAAAGAAAGACATTCATCTTTAAGAGAAATATCTCCTCTAGTTTCAGGTCAATGTCTCCAAAGAAATCCGGATGATCATTTTGATGTTTAATTCTGTACTTTGCAGATGTTGATAACTATTCTCAAAACCATTCAAATAGTTGACCCTGCAAATCTACAGAAAATCAATTTGCTTCCGAAGTGATCTCTATTGATTTGAGGGCATAGAGGGAAGGATGAGATTAATTTGGTGCTAAAATTGAAGATATTGCATCAACTTTTTCTTTTGCTCAGGATTTTTCCCCTCAGTGTCATTATTTGTGCTTCATATTGGATTTCAATTGGTGTTGTTAACCCTAAAGCAAGATTCAGGAATCGTTTGGTTTATGTGAATCTTTATTGATTTTATTGTTGTTGACGTTAAGGCAAGATTTAGTTGTCTGGTTCATGTGAATCATGATTGATTTCATAGCTGATCCTCAAGCAAGATTTAGGAATTGTTTGGTTCATATGAATCTTTATCAATTTTATCATTGTTGATGACCCTTGGCAAGGTTTAGGAATTGCTTGGTTCATATGAATCTTTATCAATTTTATTATTATTGATGACCCTTGGCAAGGTTTAGGAATTGTTTGGTTCACATGAATCTTTATCAATTTTATAATTGTTGATGACCCTTGGCAAGGTTTAGGAATTGCTTGGTTCATATGAATCTTTATCAATTTTATTATTATTGATGACCCTTGGCAAGGTTTAGGAATTGTTTGGTTCACGTGAATCTTTATCAATTTTATTATTGTTGATGACCCTTGGCAAGGTTTAGGAATTGCTTGGTTCATATGAATCTTTATCAATTTTATTATTATTGATGACCCTTGGCAAGGTTTAGGAATTGTTTGGTTCATGTGAATCTTTATCAATTTTATTATTGTTGATGACCCTTGGCAAGGTTTAGGAATTGCTTGGTTCATATGAATCTTTATCAATTTTATTGTTTTGTTTTTTTTTACCTTTAGGCAAAATTTAGGAATTGTGTGGTTCATGTGAATTGAAGAGAAAGAAAAAAAAAATGATTTAGATATTTTTCATTATAATTCTCATGCAACTAATTATGTTTTTAGAAATGAAAAAAAAAACTAAAAAGCACTCAAAGAGTTCATCCCTTTGCAACCCCATTGTCAGGGGAAGTAATTGTGCACTGATCCACCCTAAAACTTAATCACTTTCCCATGACTCATTGTCCACCTTTCCACAAAATTTCATTGTAATTCATGGAGAACTTTTGAAGATATTGTGTGGACACCCATAAATTTTTAATGATATCATATGATGAGGAAATATAACTAAGACATAAGGGAAGTAATTGTCGATGGATCTACCCAAAATTACCTCAGTAGTCTTGTGTCCACATTTTTTAAAAATTTTATAGAAATTCATAGAGAACTTTTAGCGATATCGTATGGATAGTCATGAGCATTACATAGAAAGTATGGCAAAAAAAACCCGGAAATTTTTCTGAATCTAAAAAGGATTGCTGGATCCTCTCCAAAATCTAAACAACTTTTTTACCCATTGCAGAAAGTTTAATTGAAATTCGTTGGGTACTTTTGGAGATATCTTGTGGACAGAGGGAAAGACTGACTTAATCCAGAACATATACCCCTCCAACTCAAAGGTAATCAAATGATAATCAACAGGTGAAGATGATTTGAGTTTCATGACAATTCAAATGAAATTACTGTCAGTACAGATCAAAGATCATAGCTGGACAGCAAGTGTGGTGTTCATTTCACTTCTGTATTGACAGACATAGTAATCGGTATATTTGTCCTGCTGAAGCTCTTGTCAAGGACAATGTATGTGCTGCTTACTTGCCTCTTAATTGTACTTCCAAGGCAATCTTTGTGCACTCAAGTGCAGGTAAAGGGATGTATTTCTGTGGAAAAAGCTAGACACTTGTGATAAAGATACAGGGATATAAGAATTTCAGAGAGCATTCAATGTTAAAGTGGTACTTAGGAGTATAGAAAAGTCCTGAGACAATGTAACCAAGGATAATTTGATAAATGGTTGGCATCAACTATGGCCATCTTGGTGGTGGTGATGATGAATCTGTAGTTTTCATTCGACTAGTTAGGAAAGAAGAGTGAAGAATTTATCACATTATACAAAAGGATTGTCATTTGAAGTAGCTAAGTCACTTGGGGCTATACAAGATTGTGCAAACATTGATCATGATGTTTCATTTATGTTCTAACTCACTGATAGGAAAATTGTAGATATGGTAATGAATGCTAATAAGAGCTGGTTGGGTTAATCACTCCATAGAAACTGTCATGAAACCACCATCTTTAGACAATATACCATCTTAGGGGTGATCGATTGGAAAATTTGAAAAAGGGGTGATCAATGTAAAAGTCTTTTGTTGGCAAATGATCAATAAGAAAAGTCTAAATTTTGAAAACTGAGAAACTTGGGATCAATTTAGCATGGATTTAGATTGCAAACGGAACCCATCCCCCAATAAAAATCTGTTTATCAGGGAAATTGGAAAAAACCCAAGAAGCACTTTTTTTCTTGACATAAGGAGTAAATGTTTCAGTTTTCAGCTCCTTAACTCCATTGGTGTAGCTTGTATGCATGACATATACATAGTAAGCAAGTCAGTCAGACCAACTGAAAAACTGAAGAAACCTATGGTGACTTCAGGTTTAGTGATGAGAGTATACTTAAAGAGAAATATAATGTAGATGTGAAAAATACTTTAGTCATCTTCAGCCTGGGCCTCAACATTCAACCTCGAATACGTGACCTTCTCTTCCCATATCTGTCATTGTAGATGTTGGATAGTCTTGATAAAGATTTGTGGATTAATATTGATTAAGAAAAGCCCACTTTGAAGTATATTAAAAACAGAGTCATGTCACTTGATATCATTAATGCATATGAAAATTTTGATGTATTTGTTGAATAAATACTACTTCTGACATCATCATTTACATAGAAGGCTAATAAATAATTTGTGATGATTTTCTATTTCAAATCAATTCTTAATGTAAAAAAGCAATTTGCAATCAATTTATACAGTAAAAAAGCTTGTAATGAATTTCTATAGCAAAATTATTTGTTTTTGGTTTTTGCTGAGTCAGTATATACAAGAGCATGAAATAATGAAAATCTTGACATATCCAGGATATTACAGGTTACATAGACAACTAGTAAATAAATCCACATATATAATAATTAGCAATGCACTAATGTACTGACACGCTAAGTAAAACTGAAATAGTAAAAAACAATTTCATTCATGCGACTGACGTAGTAAAATAGGATTTCATTCATGTTCTAATGACTTAATAAATATGCTGAATTTAAAGATAATATAAACACAAAAAATCTGTTTGTGGTCAACAAAACGCTATTCTCCAACCGCACTGCATATCTCTACAATCTATGTATATAGAATGCAATGCATACCCATGTATTTCATGGGATTGCTCTATATACCACACACAAGAAAAGTGACTAAAAAGTGCTCTAAAATCAGGATATTCAGACTGAAATTTAAGTCCCCACATATCTGAAGGTCACCTTACACCGAGATATATGATAAATATTATGTGCAAGCCACCACCATTCAACAGATTTGGAATATTCATGAAGAACGACAGTTTATTTGTTGTTTATTAACAGTTCAACGGTAAATGTTTTGCTGAAATTCAGAAAACATTACTTAAAACATGCAAACTAAACTAAAACACAGAGAGTCTAGAATATTTACCTCAATTTCTTATCGATCCTCAACCAAACAATTAACGATTAAAGAATTCTTTATCTGTTTATGAGATTAGAAAGAAAAATGAAGACATTTCTATTTCTTCTGTTGTTACTAAAAAGTAGATTAGACTAGATATCGTTTCTGTATTACTAATATACATAAAGAGAGGCGCTTTAAATAAAATAATGCATCCAAAAGAGTACTTCAAAGATTATTGTCACAAAAAGATTCATATGCAACACACCACAATTCATTTGATTATATAAAGGAGAAAAATACTAAAAGAATTCCCATCATAGTGAACAAAAAAAATATTGTGCCAACAAATCATGAATAAAGGTAATATAAGATTGCTCGCAGACTCCTGCCTTACAAAAAGAGTATCATCAATACAGTTGGTAGGAGCAGATATGGCATCTAAGAAGACATCAGTTTGATACCCACACATTGCTACTTTCATATATATATATATATATATATATATATATAATAAAAACTCATATGTATATACACAAATATATATAAATTTATACATGAATATATGCTATTAAAAAATGGATATATGGTCCGACAGAATGATTATGAATTGCATTATATTATATTTAAACACTTATTTTAAAAGATCTCCCGTTATTACATGGTGAATATATCATTTGGCCAAGACAACCTAAATAGAATGAAGAAAATCCAGCAGCAGCCCCATTCTCCATAAATCATTTCCAATAAGAGTTTCAGTATAATATATATTTATATACACATAAATATATCTATAGAAGTATGCATAAAACTATTCACATCTCTCCCTCTCATACATACAAACATACATATATATATATATATATACATATATAACTATACATACCTGTATATTTGACAGACACATAATTATAAATATAATATACATGAAATATACGTAGAGTAATCTATATGGCATACACCTATCAATCTATAAGGCATACATATCTATCTGTATACAACTACACATGACCCAATATGTAATGTACATATCCCTATATGTAATGTACATATCCCTATATGTAATGTACATATCCCTTTATGTAATGTACATATCCCTTTATGTAATGTACATATCCCTTTATGTAATGTACATATCCCTTTATGTAATGTACATATCCCTTTATGTAATGTACATATCTCTTTATGTAATGTACATATCTCTTTATGTAATGTACATATCTCTTTATGTAATGTACATATCCCTATATGTAATGTACATATCTCTTTATGTAATGTACATATCCCTATATGTAATGTACATATCCCTATATGTAATGTACATATCCCTATATGTAATGTACATATCCCTATATGTAATGTACATATCCCTATATGTAATGTACATATCCCTATATGTAATGTACATATCCCTATATGTAATGTACATATCCCTATATGTAATGTACATATCCCTATATGTAATGTACATATCCCTATATGTAATGTACATATCCCTATATGTAATGTACATATCCCTATATGTAATGTACATATCTCTTTATGTAATGTACATATCTCTTTATGTAATGTACATATCTCTTTATGTAATGTACATATCTAGATATATAAACTATATATATATTTATAAACTAATCTTAGTAACTATCTATACGCATGTGATTAGATAAAAGTGTGTGTGTGTGTGTGTGCTTTCTAAAAGAGGAAATATTGGATTATTTGAATAACTTTGAAAGCAAGATGGCTACAATATGTTTGTTATAACTTTCCTTCTCAGATTTCCACAACAAAAGATTTTTCCTCACCCATATTTTTTTTTTTTTTTAGCAGATGATTACTATCAGCAGACACTTTTCACGCCTCTTATTCTTCCGTTGAATTGAGATGAAATAACCCAACAAAGTGAGTTAATCTAACTTTGTTATTTAAATAAGTCAAAAATGTTTGTATTTTGAAATGCTTTCATCCTTTGAGTGGCATGATTCCTCACCTATTATTGGCAATAAATTAATTAGCAGGTACCTACTTCTAGTGTAAACCATCTTATTAAAGATAAAGTTATGAAGTAGAATAGCATTACAACTGGAAAATATACAAGACTGGCTGCTTCAGGGTCAAACTCCACTGACTTCATTGGTACAGCCTGTACATGCAACATATACATACATAGAAAAAGGCAACTATTCCAGCCACTGGTCCAAATTTTTTCTACCGAGGAGGGTGTGTGTAAACTTTCAAGTTTCTGAATGGTTAGGGCTGTACAAGTGATACATACACAGACAAAAAAACCCCAACTAAGCCAAATATCCAAAACAAAAAAAAATGTTTTCTTTACTCATCGATGGGAGTTTGTGTGCAAAATTTCAAGTATTAACTATGAACAGTTAGGGCTATGCACATGACAGATACATAAAATATCTCACTCCCTTTCCTCTCTATGCTTTAAGATTTTTTCCAGGTTTTAGTCTACACACAAGTGTTGTTACCAGATGAAAATAAAGTCAACTCTAGCATAGAATTAGAAAAAAAAGGGGAAATCTATTCTAATAGATGGAAAAAAAGAAATTAACATTAGATCGGACAAATTACCTTAGCCAGTTTTGTCAAGTAACAATTGTCCAACACGAGTAATGATAAGAACACTCTACAATCCAGCGGTGTCTGTGTCCTAAGATCTATTTTTTAATGCCAACTTTTAAAGAGTGTTTTTGATCCAGTAGTGTCTGTTTCTCAAGACATGTTTTCCAATGCCAACTATTGAATAGTTCACAATCCATACGTGTTTCATAAGAGATGTTTTCCAATGCCAAAAGTTGAATAGTTTCCAATCCTGCAGTGTCTGTTCCTTAACAGCTCTTTGCCAATGCCGACTGTTTAATAGTGTTTATTATCCATTATTCACTGTTTTCTTGAGAGCTATTTTCCAATGCCAATTGTTGAATAGTTTACTATCTAGCAGTGTCCGTTTCTTGACAGCTTTTTCCAAATACCAACTATTTACTAATGTCTACAATCCAGCAGTGTCTGTGTCTTAACAGCCGTTGCTAATGTCAACTGTTAAATAGTGTTTACAATCCAGTAGGGTATGTTTCTTAACAGCTGTTTGCCAATGCCAACTGTCAAACAGTTTCAAGTTTTTCAACAGTGCCTACTGCCAAGGTATTTAAAATCCAGCATTGTCTGCTTCTCAACCTGCTGTTTTCCTATGCTAACTGTCTAACAGTATCCAGCAGTCTGATCCTGACAGATGTTTCCCAATACCTACTGTCAAACAGTGTTTACAATCCAACAATATCCGTTTCTAGACAGCTGCTTTCCAATGCAAACTGTCAAACAGTGTTTACAATCCAGCTGTGTCTGTTTCTCAACAGCCGTTTGCCAATGCCAACTGTCAAACAGTATTTAAAATCCAGCATTGTCTTTTTCTCAACCTGCTGTTTTAATTTGTGAACAGTCAAACAGTATTTGCGATCCAGCAGTGTCAATTTTTGAACAGCTGTTTGCCAATGCCAACTGTTAAATACTGTTTACAAACCAGCAGTATCCATTTTCTTGAGAGCTGTTTTCCAATACCAACAGTCAAAAAGAGTTTGCAATCAAGCTATGTATGTTCCTTGACAGCTACTTTCCAATGCTAATAATTAAATAGTGTTTACAATCCAGCAATGTCTGTTTTTTAACAGCTATTTTCAATACAAACTGTTAAATAGTTTACAATCCAACAGTGTCTGTTTCTAAACAGCTGTTTACCAATGCCAACTGTCAAACAGTGTTTATAATCCAGAAGTGTCTGTTTCTTGACAGCTGTTTTCCAATGTCAACTGTCAGATAGTGTTTACTATCCAGTAGTGTCTGTTTTCTTGACAGCTGTTTTCCAATGCCAACGGTTAAATCCTGAAATGGTTTTAGCACACTCTATGTTTGCACTCTTACAGGAGAGATTATGAAGAAAAATTCACTATATCATCGAACAGAGACACTTCTCTGATGGTCCATGTTGTGTCTGTTCTTTTATTAGTTGGCCATTCAGTAACATGATTCTCAAACAAAAGTGGAATTCTCAATTTTGATCCAATTAGACATAAGCATGTTCCAACTTATATTTATAGAATTCCTTTTTTCAAAATCTGTAGGTCTCATACTCCTAGAATTTGGGGCCATGTCACATAAACTCAGTTATTTCTGTAGAAGTTTTCATAGTAAATTGAATAATGATTACCAATCAATATTTTACAATGCTTCATCTAATAAAAGTCCATGATAATACTTACTTCTGTACCATTATAGTTATTATATTTGCATATATATATATATATATATATATATATATATATACACAAATGTGACAACTACAGAACATGACAAATTGTACTTTTGAATATTGTTATTAAATAGGAAACTTGAAAAGTGATGTATCGGATTATCAATTCAGTTAGATAACCAGCACTGGATTTATTTTAAAAAAAAACCAAAAAACATTCATTTTCAAAAATCTGGCACAGGTTATCCGACCACAAGGATATTTCAGTCCACCATTAGATTATAGTAAAAAGAGGATGTGTATTTACTTATGCCATATATATATTTATATGTATTGCTGATTGATTAAAAAATTAGGGAATTTTTTATGATAGAGCGGAAAATTTGAAATAGATAAGTGTGTTCAATAACAAAGGTTTTTTTTCTTTCAATTTGTCTTGCTCCATCAAAGATATGAATTTGTTAAATATGTTTCTGCACCAAATTTTTTTCTCTGTAAAAGTAGTTTACTTCATTTGTGATTATATGATTGAAAGTACACAAAAATTAAGAGTTGGATACATAAATAAATATATTGGACATCTGCTATGAGTTACTGATTAGCAAGCAAAATTTCGGGACCATTCAAGGTGTACTAAGTTTGATCTTTATAGGTGCTTTACCATTGTGGCGGTGTCAGACTTGAATTAAGCTTAGTAAATCTCTAAATAGGGCACCTGCTTTAGAGCAATAGTTAGCAAGCTAGTCAAGAAAAACAGTTGCTAGTGTCTCAAGTCTTATTCCTCACTTTTTAGCCTCATGACAGTCGAAGCTTAATAAATAGACAGATAAATATATCACTATTTTTGTATCTCACACTTAATGCTTTTGAAGTGTCTCTTACGCATTGAAATTCTCAACAGCTGTGATGGAAATTGCATCTATCCTAGAGCTCTGACTCATTCTTAGTCTTTTTTTTCCCTCATTTTTTAAAATTTTCATTAACAGGTTCCTCATATGGCTTTTGCATAAGGTTGAGAAATGTGGACACTTTTGCAGGTGGGTGTTCACAGAGCATGCCAGATGGACCACATGCTTCAGTCTCAGTAATCTGCAGAACTAGGCTAACATTTTTGTTCTCATTATTTATAGTGTATCTGTAAGAAAAAAATAATAATTTACTTGTATTTTCAGCAAATGTGTGTGCGTATGCATATATATATATATATATATATATATATATATAATTACAAATTGGATTATATAACATCATTCTGTCGGATCATAGATCATAGATATAGATAGAGAGAGACGGAGATATAGATAGAGAGAGACGGAGATATAGATAGAGAGAGACGGAGATATAGATAGAGAGAGACGGAGATATAGATAGAGAGAGACGGAGATATAGATAGAGAGAGACGGAGATATAGATAGAGAGAGACGGAGATATAGATAGAGAGAGACGGAGATATAGATAGAGAGAAACGGAGATATAGATAGAGAGAAACGGAGATATAGATAGAGAGAGACGGAGATATAGATAGAGAGAGACGGAGATATAGATAGAGAGAGACGGAGATATAGATAGAGAGAGAGACAGAGAGACAGAGAAACAGAGACAGAGATAGAGAGACAGAGATAGAGAGACAGAGATAAAGAGACAGAGATAGAGAAACAGAGATAGAGAAACAGAGAAACAGAGAGAGAGATAGAGAGATAGAGAGAGACAGAGATAGAGAGATAGAGGGACAGAGATAGAGAGATAGAGGGACAGAGATAGAGAGATAGAGGGACAGAGATAGAGAGATAGAGGGACAGAGATAGAGAGATAGAGGGACAGAGATAGAGAGATAGAGGGACAGAGATAGAGAGATAGAGGGACAGAGATAGAGAGATAGAGGGACAGAGATAGAGAGATAGAGGGACAGAGATAGAGAGATAGAGGGACAGAGATAGAGAGATAGAGGGACAGAGATAGAGAGATAGAGAGACAGAGAAAGAGAGATAGAGAGACAGAGAAAGAGAGATAGAGAGACAGAGAAAGAGAGATAGAGAGACAGAGAAAGAGAGATAGAGAGACAGAGAAAGAGAGATAGAGAGACAGAGAAAGAGAGATAGAGAGACAGAGAAAGAGAGATAGAGAGACAGAGAAAGAGAATATCTAGGCAGCATGTTTTCTTTTAAACAAAAAGTATGCTTTTTTAAATTTTTTAATTTTCTGATGTTTTTTTCATAGTCGGTCTTGAAGTGTGTAAAAGTTTCTGAAGTTCATATCATAAAAAGAGATCAGAAAACTCAAAAAACTTGCTAGAAAAATAAACAGACAAAAAACTCCTTTTACTTTTCAATGATATATATATATATATATATATATATATATCTCACACACAGTGAAGAAGCTGCTTATTATAGTTGATCATTGATAATGTTATCAAACAATTATCATTGTCAAAATCAGTCAGCCCTGAACACAATAAGTATTTCTCGCCATATATATATTTGCCTAATGTTATTATATAGTTATTATAATAAAAAATACTGATCCACAATAAGTGGCTTCCTCTTAACAAAAGTTATATAACATTCATCATCAGCCTTTTAGCATCTACCATTCCCAAGATTCGTCAGACCTTTCTATGGGTGTTGCGGAACTAAGATGTTTTGAATTAGTCAACCTCGTCATGCCATCTTTATGTTGGTGACCATTTCGCATATGATCTCTTTGGGAACCACATTGTGAGCCATGATGTCCAGCTATTGTCTGATATTCTTGCAATATGTCCATCCCATAACTTAAAGATAGCAATGTTTCAGATAATAAATCTCATCCCCCCTATCTGTAATTGGAAATAATGGACACTTCCACTGAAATGAAAAAAAAATCATAGAAATTGAAATATATCAATGAATTTTCAACAGGATTAAGTAGTATGTATAATTAAAATATAGATGCCTTTTGTTAGGCAGTAATCATTAAAAAGTCTGAATTTTGAAAAAAAACAAGCAGGCATAAACTACAGTGCCAATTTAGTGTAAACTTGAATTGCAAACTGAACCCCCTCTAAAAAGCTAGGTAAGTAAGAAACCAAATAAAAAATGTTTTTGTTGACATAAGTAAATTGTTGAAATTCAGCCCCCTAGCTCCATTGGTTCATCCTGTATGCGTGATACATTCATAGTCAGCTGGCTAGACCAACAAACGCTGAGAGAAACCTATGTTGACAGTTTTGGTTGATGGTTTCTAAAAACATCCAACTAAAAAAGCAAAAATATGTTATAAATCTAAAACTAACAAAAATTCCAAATTTTGTCAACTAATTCATAACTTATTTTTCTTATAATTATGATGCAAGTATTCAAAATCTGCATAATCTAAAGGGCATCTGGTCCATTTGGCACAGTTTAAAATCATAAAACTCTAACTAAAATAGAATATTTAACTTAGCTTAGTTTAGCGATATTTCCAAGAACATGTTTTATAGTAAATCCTCCAGATCCCAGGAATCATTTTGGATTTTTACATGACTTCCAAATGTTTGTGGACTTATTGTATAGTATCTCCTATTCATCCTAATATTTATCATATCTGTTCTTGAAATAATTCACATTGTTGGAACACATTATTTTATTTATCAGACTATTTCATACATGCACAATGTAGACATTGAAACTACATAGGATATCGAAATATCAAAATTTATGAGCATGCGCAATTGCTCTAAAATTAATTTTTTTATTCTGAATCAAATTCTTCTATCATGTTTTTTACATGTTGGTTCATATCTTTGCATTTTCTCTTTTGGATATTTTTTTCCACCTGAATAAATTTTGCAAATAAACAATTGACTGGCAACACATTGACCAGCAACTAATTTACCCACAGCAAATAGTCCTCACACTATCCTAACCAGGATATATCCATCTGATTAACATTATTTTTCTGATGTTAATAGATTAGTGAAAGCTGTCTTTCCTTAGAGAAATGTTTTGTGCTTACCATAGAGTAATGCTTAGAAAGCTCATCTTACAGACTGATTTGTCAGTCGTAAATTCAATCCCAAACAAGTCTGGTTAGTCACTCAAGTGAGACTGTCAAGTGAGTAATGTCTTTTAGGCAGCCTGACACATTAGGGGGATGATCAACAAAAAAATTGGTAAGAGAGGTCTTCAATGAATCAGTTTTTTCTCTTGTCTTCTGTTGGGATCACTAAAAATTGAGAATTTTGGTTAGCAAACTTTTCTCACAGACCATATTATGAGTGTAGTGAGTTTGTTTCTTACTGGATTCCCCACTGCTGTGACCATGTGCCAGACTTAGCTATCCAAATAATGGCACATACTATAACATGATGGAAAGCAAATTCATCTTGAAGATTAATTTTTCACACTTTCTTCGTTAATACCGTCATATCTCGGGACTTGCAATGATAGTGGTTTGTATCAAAATTATAAGAGCTATCTTCCATATGGATTGTATACCCAAGGAAGGCTATAGAATGGACTTGCCAAAACATAGTGGTAACAACAGAAGCACAACAAAGAATGAGTTTAGTAGTCTGAATGAATCTTGGAATGATAATGAGTCTTCTCTAAATTATAGAAGGTATTGTTAGAAACAGTTTCATAATGTCAATGAATCATAGTGATAGTGAAGCTGAATGGGAAAATATTACTTGCCATGGCATTGTTAATCAGAAAGATATTAAATGTCTCTTTTTCCAATCTAATACAACTGATATCATTTCCTCAATCTTAAATAATCAAACCTAAAGGAAAGCAAACAACCAAAACTGAAAAAGATTCAGATTTATGAGATAAAATGCCTGTGAGATATGACTAGAGGATAGAATACTTTTTCCCTTGCCACACCTCAACACTCCCTATTTCATGACACACCTTTTCCATTGAGCAACTAACAAAAGTTTATAAATAAATAAATTAGAAGGGCACAATGATTTTCAGTGGTTAGGAATTAATGCAAGCTTTATGGATTGAATAGATATATAAATGCATTGCTAATGATTTTACTGTGAAAATGCATAAAAAATCAGGTAGATAAGGATTGTCAGGATTTAATGCAAGCATTACAAGCAGAATAGGACACTTATATAAACAGATGAAATGCATTGAAATGCAATGGAAATCAGGAAAGAGAGGATTGTATTCTTCAAATTTACTAAAGTCATTATTCACTTTAAAAAGTCAAGTGTATGTCAATGTTCATAAATGACAGGAATGAATCAAAAATATTTACAACCAACAGTTTGTTTAAATTTCTTATTATTGCATGTAGCTCATCTTGTAAAGAGGAAAATTCACTTCATATGTAATGTCCAAGGATGATGGCAATAAACATGGAAATATTAACCAATTCAAAGACTTGATTGTTCCTTGGATCAAATATTGATTAGCTATGAGGATGTTTTTCAATGTTGCTTCCACTTTTTCTAGATGTAAATAAAGTTGTAAGGATTATGGCAGTCAATATGGAAATATAAACAAAATCAAGGAGACTTTATTGTTTGTTAAGAAAATATTGATTCGCCACAAGGACATTTTTCAGAGTGGTCATCAACTTTTAGGCTTGACTTTCATTTCAAAAGTAGAAACACGGAGACCTGTCACAGGAATAGTAGCCGAGTATTCATCATTATAATAGCAAATTACACATGCTGTAGCAGTATTTATACTAGCAGACAGAGCTATTAAAGAGTGAGCGGATTATTTTATTCTAACAATAAAAACAAACAACAAATTGTTCATCATGTAACTTCTCAAAGGACATTCATCTCAAACAACCCAAATACCTCCACAAAACTTGAAAAGAAAATTACATAGAAATTTGAGATTATCAAGAAGTACTTTTTGAGCATAAAAGCTCCATATTGTTAGTAAATTATCAATCTTTGTACCTTGACCTGAACACATATTTATTGCTAACTTGGAATGTTGTTTTCCTTTCTTCAGTTTTGTTTTCTTTCACCATATGAAAGAGTGAGGGGTGTTTTCCTCCCTTTTTTTAAAGCATGACAAAGGAATTTGTGAAAATGTTACCTGGTAGAAAAAATAGATTTTTAAAACATCCTGAGAAAATATACAAAAGACCAAATGCTGATTGTCCCCAGCATGACATCATGACCTGCCTTTTCTCAATGTTGGAAGATCTCCACCCTTTGCAATATCATAATAAAAACATAATTCTTATGTTCATTAAAAATATATATATATATATATATATATATATATATATATATATATATACATACATACATATATATATAAAATACATGTACGTTAAAAAAAAAAATTATATATTATATATATATATAGACAGTGCACTGTCTCAACTCACCATTACAATCCAAAAAGAATCCTCTTTTTTTATTTCCGTTTTTGCTTCCAAAGCAAAACATAGGATGCTAAATTTGTTTTCTACGATAACCCTTCAACCACAGAAAGGTACACACATGCTACTGAAGATTAGAACCGTTCCTAGAATATGTATAGCATGTTAATTAATTCCCTTATGTATTAATTAACAAATAAAGTCTCCATATTTTTATACTTCTGAGTCTGTCTCCTTCATTATTGTTGATATTATAAATATATATGTATATATATAGATAGATATGAATAAAGAAAAATATACATAAATATATTGGTACTGATTAACAGTTATGGTAAAGTAACAGAAGGCTCAATAAGACAAATGATTTATCTATCTCATCAAACCTACTGATATCGTCATTTTGTAGACATGTGCACACTAATTACATATATATATATATATATATATATATATATATATATATATATATATATATATATATATATATATGCACACAGAAATATATGTGCTGGTTTACATGTGTGCACGTGTATATTATATATAATAAAAATGATACAAAATTGCCACCCATGAGTAGGTGAGTGGAAGGGTAAAGTAGTAGCAATGCAAATGAAACTGAAAAAATATCAGTGTAGTTAGTAGTTAAAAAGGAATTTAAGCTAGATAACTGATACAAATTTTGTTCTTGATATGATACAGGATCCCCCATACTGACTCATTTTACCCCCACCAAGGTATTTTAATCTTCTCCACCACACTCTCCACCCAAATGAAAATAAAATCTTCACACTGCAGGTTAATAATCAGTTCATAAAATTAAAATCTTCTTATGGCAGAGTGAATGTTAAGCAAGAGTAGGATGGACACACCTCAATCTTTCAACCAACAATATTGGTATTTGCATTAAATAGACATTATATTATGTCCTGTGTTCATGCTCCAAGGACCTCAATAGATAAACATTGAGCAATCACCCAACAACTGTTTTTAATCTCCAGAAAGCAAACCAAAGACGATTCTTATAAATATAATTAGCAAGACAACAGCATGGTTTATTCTTTGAAGGATTTAATTAGTTTGTTTCATATGAAATGGTTTTTTTGAATAGTAAGATAAAGGATGAAATAATCAGCAAAACTGGTAAGTATTTGAAGTAATAACCTTTTTGCATTGATATTTTAGTTATGATATGCCATCCCAAGATTCTTACCAACTTGCCAATTCAAAATTCGCTAACATTTTTCAAATTTCTCCGATAATGGATAACTTAAAAGGATAATTGATGGCCTCCTACCTCCCATTCAGTTACCCATAGCAACTTTCTCATTCAAACACATACAAAAAAAGTCCGTGTTGACATATTTTCAATGTAATTCTGCAAAATATGCTTGAATTGAAAAAATTAATGCTACAATACACTATTTTAAAAGACTAGCATTTGTAAATGCCCCCCCCCCCAAAATATGTAATCCTTCCACAATTGAAAAATAATTGTACTTAGTCTCTCTATTCTTTTTTTAATTTCTAGATTTTACATTTTTCAAAATCTATATTAGAGGGATTTGGCCATTAAAAAGCAGTTGAAAAAAAAAAAAAAAAAAAGAAAAAAAAAAAAAAAAAGAGAGCTAATGTTTCCCTAACACCTTATGAAATTCCCTGCAGATTTTGAACAAATTTTTGAAATTTCCAAACAATTTGTAAAATTTCATGACCATGAGAAATCTATTTATTCCCCTGACATTTTCCTGACAGGTGAAAATCCAGCATCACTTCTTTAGGTTTAGCGGTCCAGCATCAATTCTTTAGGTTTAGCGGTGACAAATTCAGTTGAAGCACAAATTAAAACTTCCATATTATTGAACCTTTTATTCATGATATGAAGTTCTAAATGCTTAAATAGAATATCATCAGTAGGAGATAAGTTATTTCAAAATTTAAACTTTCTAAACCAATGCTGAACAGTTCTCACTATAGTATTGTTCACTACAAATTCTTTGATGATATCAGCTGCCTGAGCAGCATTATGTTCTAATTTTTCAACTAGTCAAACTTCTTGGGTAGATACCATTGCTGTTAAGGGCTCAAAAACCTCTTATAATAATGAATTATAGATATCTACTCACATTGACTTTGCAAATAAATGTTATTACATAAGTAAATCTTTCAGTTTCAGCATTATACTCTACAGTGTAAAAATAGCAATAACAAAAAAAACAAAAAAAACAGAACATTTCATGTGTATCAACCTAATAACTTTTTCATCAGTAACTTGGCTTGATACCTTCTAAACAGGAACAGATCAGTTAACTACTACAATTAAAGCATTATTTTACACATAAAAAAGCTCATAGCAGGGTGGATAGTTTTGGTCAGAAGGGGAGATAATCCGATCTTTACCTCAGACTTACCAAACACAGGAATTGGAATAGTGTTGAATTTGGAAATCAAGCAAGTCTCGAGTGAAAGATTCAATATTGTTAGAAAATAGATTATAGTTATTTACTAAATCATGCTTAGTCGGTGTGTGTGTGTATATATATATATATATATATATATATATATATATATATATATGTGTGTGTGTGTGTACACACATACACACACAAAGAACACTTGACAAAACAGACTAGTTGGGGGTGGGAAAGATGTCCGTTTTAGCTGAGTGTCCCTGTTAACCAATGGGAGGGGGTTAATACTGAATACATATATGAAATTCGAAGGTATATACTCTAGCAACTCTCATAGACTTGTTTAAAACTTATTGTAATGATTCAATATCTTCTTTGAAAGTTATGAATCTGTCACTAGAAAAAATAATTTTCTACAATATTTCTTTTATTCGTACACAAAGATTATTACAATGAAATTAATAGATTTCAAGATAAACATTTTCATCGCTTTTTGCCAAAAGTTTTTGCGAGTTGCAAATATACACTGAACATAGTACATCATAAAACATATACATAAATATTTTATGAAATTACTCAACATATAATGATCGTAATTAGTTAAAGTTGAATTAATTGGGATCTGACCACCATAAAAATCCATAAACCGTTATAAGTTTTTTTCTTCCAAATGTAGAGGGGTGATTGGAGTATCAATTTCGAAGTAGTTCAATTATGATACTATACTATGAATGATAGTGATAATCTTTCCGGTCAGTCTCATAGCTCAAATTTTGTCTGTTTTATCCAATATTGGGCTTAACATGTTACTTTTTAATGAGGATTGTCTAAATTTCTATAATTTGAACAGATGAAAACTCACATAGTAACCAGTTCACCATTTCCTTTCTAGGTACTTACAGTGGTGCAATGTTTAGCAAGCTAATCCAGTAGACCAATATGCTAGTGTACCGAGTACATTCTTCCTAAGAAGTTCCACTACTATGGCCTTAAGCCAGACTGAGCATGACTTAGTAAATAACCATAATCTATTTCCTAACGGTGACAACAATGTTTTTTTTATAAAGATGGCCATCTAGGTAAAATGAGATTTTGTCAGTCGTGTCTCTGTAGGAGTTCATATCAAATGTAAAAAAAACATATCTGATTTAATTTTTTTCTGAACTTCTTCACGTCCAAAAATTCTGTGGCAGTACACATTTTTTTCTCCTCACATTTCTTCAATGATATATTCAACCAATCAAAAATTCTAGAAACTTTTCTTCAAGGTAATAGACAGTTTTAAAATTTCCAACTTTGGGCCATAATACATTCATTATTATTCCTATTTTAAGCTTAAGCCTCAATCAGTGTATGTTGAAGAAAACAGAAAGTCTAAAAATACTCAAAATTTTATCTAAGTAAGAAAAAAAAATGATAAGCATTCTCTCTCATACATATATCATTATCATCAGCCAAGCATGATCGTGCTGATCTCTGCTATGTCACATGAGCACCAATCAATTAGTCTTTTGCTGCATCTGTAATCCCTTCTTGCTATGTGCCTTGACCGTCATTATATATACGATTGTAAATAGTGTTGTATTATACTAAAACTATACTTAAAATGATCTCCTGTTATCATACAGTGAATGTATCATTTGGCCAAGGCAACATAAATAAAGAAATAATTAAGGAAAAAGAGGCAGCAGCAGGAATCAAATCTAGAACCAACTGGGTAGCCAATTAAACGTGGCATTGCTCTTACCATTCAGCTAAACAGCCGCCAGTAATGCCAAGGCCCAAATAACTGTTTAAACACCAAATCCATTTTTTCACTCATTCACAGCCTATATCCACTCTACATGTTTCTCTTAACGTAACAATTAAGTTATTAAGAAATGGATATATGATCCAACAGAATGATCATAAATTGCGTTATATCAAAACCATATTTGAAACAATCCCCTGATATTACATGGTAAATGTATCATTTGGCCGCAACAACATAAATAGAATGAGCAATTAAAGAAAATGGGCTTGCTACAGGAATTGAACCTGGTCAATGATAAGAGCAACCCTATGTTGAAACTACAATCCTATCAGTCACAAGTTCGATTTTTGTAGTAGCACGATTTTCTTTATCAGATAATTGAGATTTTCTCTCTCAATCTATAAGTGACATTAAAAAGAATTATTTTATCATGAGACAGTAGGTAGGTTCTAATATTTTTCATTTTCAATTTGATATGCTGACTTTAGTTTAAAGAGAAAATTGCAATGATTAGTGTTGTGTTGTGGATCATAATTTAGTGTTGAAAATACTATTTCCAAGCGTTTACAAGGGGCAAGTATCGAAATACCCTGCTGGCCCCTCAGCACCCCAGACCCTCCGCTGATTTGCTTGCATACTTTGAGAGCACAAATGATATGTCCAGCATTTCATTTTAGTGATTTTGGTTGGTCTGGCGTAAATGTTGCTTGTGAAAAACTATTCCATGTAAGTGCTACAAAAAAATAGAATAGTAACTGTACTGAGAAAAAGTAATGGTAACAGGTCTAGTTAGACATTCGATAGAAACCATCACGTAACCAATATCTTTTGGCAATTTGCGATGTTGTGGGCGATCAATTAAAAAATTAGAAAAAGGGGTGGTCAATGAATCAGTTACTTCTCTTGCCAACTGTCAGGTAGTGATCACCAAAAAAGTTTGAATTTTCAAAAGAACAAGCAGATACAAACTAAGGGATCAATTTAGCATAAACTTACATTGCTAACTGACTCCCCCTGAAAAATTATCATGCCCCCCATGATGGGGGAAAGAAAAAAATTTCTAGACATAAATAATAAATGTTTAAATACTAGCTCCATTGGTATAGCTTGTACACATGATAGCCAACCAGCTAGACCAACTTGAAAACTGAAGAAACCTATGCAGATAGTTTTGGTTGATGGTTTCTAAAACCAGTGACAGAAATAATAGGATGATTGTTCATTCATAATGACATGGCCAAGTAACACTCCTAGTTCCCAAAAAGGTCCATATCTGGATGAGACATGCCCTGCTTGGTAAGGAGGTGCATGTTGAAGAAGCCCCAGACAACAGGTGGTTTAAGGCTGAAAGGTTACCTATTTATGCCTGGTTGGTTTCTCTTTAGTATCTTTACTTGATTTTCTCAAGTAGGCAGAAATGTGACAGAGAGTATCTTAGCTTGTCTTTTTTTAAAATTTTTTTTTATTTTTTATTTTTTGTGTTTTTGCTGTTATGTGTTGTTCCTAATAGAATAAACTAAATGATGAAAACTGTTTTACAACACTCACTTGGCAATGACATTTCATGCATGTCACACAATATGACACTTTTACATCCCTCACGCTATGAGAGTGGGAAGGAGTAGGCTGTACAAGTGTTAACAGAGATAGACCCTGAAAACACCATGAGCACCGGTCAATGAAAGCGGCAAACTGTCTTCTAAGAGCTGTATAGTAGTCTTTCTCATACACATTTATATATATATATATATATATATATATATATATATATATATTTTCTTCAATTGTTCATACTTATTATGCTTTTTAGGCCAAATGATCATTTCAAATAGAGTTTCAAAGTAATAAAACCATTTATAATATATATATATATATATATATATATATATATATATATATACACACACACAGATGTATTTATAACAGACAGAAAAAATCGATAGACAAAAATTACAAACTATGATCATAGAGTTTTCAGAGGTCTACAGAGTAGAATAAACACAAACCACTGCTTAGTGTGACATAATGATATTACATTACGATGTGAATGCGTATTTATATTATGTGGCATGATTTGCTTAAGCAATGTTCCTTATAGCAAGGTTGAGATTGGGACCATAAGAAAAATCACATCAAGCAGAAATGGAACATAAATATTAGGTTGTTTGGAAAGTAATGTCACATTTTTAGAGAGGAAATCAAAACCCGTCCAAATGTAACAAAAGTTAAATTCATTTGTCAAGAACATAATCCATATTGTTTAGCAATTGTTGACAAAAGTCAAGTACAAAACTACTAATCACCGCTAACCACAACAAATCAGTTTAATCACTGTCACTGGGTTTAGGTTATTCAAATATATAAAATTCACCCAGCCCTTATTCATAGTAAAAACTTGAAATTTTGCACACATACTCCCTCTCAATGAGTGAGAAAGACAGTTTTTTTTTCTTTTAATTCTTTGAAAAATCCCCTCCAAAATAGGTTTTTAATTGGGGGGTTCACTACGCAATGTAAATGTATGCTAAATTTGTCACTAGTTTGTGCTCACAGCGCTATAAAATGAGAGACAAATAATTTATCTATTGATCACCTTTTTGGGGACTTTTTTATTGATTAGCCCCACCATAGCATATATGGGTAGTATGGATCCATAATACTAATTTCTTTAATTCCTTGCTGAAATAATCTTGTATTCTGGATGAAAATAATCTTTTGAATGATGAATCGATCTCTTCCCCACTTCTAAAGGTTTTTGTTCCTAAAGAACTCTTTCAGAGGAACTAATCAAATGAAAATTTGAATGTGCTAAATCCAGTGATTAAGCATGCTGCAATAGATTGTCTCAGCCTCTATAGCGAGGTCTTGCATTGTCATCCTGAAGAATGACACACTTCCCTAAGTTGTTCCAATTCTAAAATGTAGTATTTTCCAAAATCAAATTTTAACTAGTTTTTTTCATCTTATTGTAGCTTCATTCTATCACCTCAAAGAAAGCTATTTGCAAGCTATTTCATACTGCTTACTTTGATGGAGAATACTCAACTTAAAATGTGATAATCTAAAGAAGAAATGATTTCTGTTTACTTAATTGGGGTATATTTAATGCTTATTTCAATTTTTTTATGGTAAAGATTTATTGTGAACTTGCAATAGCCGAAGCCTACCATATTCCACTGACTGCTTACATTAGAGATAAAGTTATGTTTTAGAATTTGATTTTTTTTTTAATTGAAAATCGCAGATTCTCTCAACAAGGGATGAAATAATTTTCATAGACAGCTTTTGACACTGCTAAGGATAATTATGGTTTAATGAATAATTTTGTTTAACATTTGAACAGGTGTTCATTACCTCTACAAAAATGTGACATTACTTCTAAACAAACTAATCCAAAATGAGTTGATGAAGGATCAACGCTCGTACAGTCGAAAGGAATACACACAAAAATATAAGATTGAAAACGGTGAGTAAGAAGATTGTGAAGAGCCTGTTTGCCTTAGAAAATCAACAATTGAAACAATTGCTTTTAGTCAAGACTGACCACAAGCACTAGTTGAAAAAACTACTTTACTTCAGCCAACTGGTAAGCATATATATATATATATATATATATATATATATATATATATATCTTTACAGCTTTAAACACTAAACATTAAAAAAAATCTTTCTTTTTTTTAAACACTAAATATTAAAAACATCTTTTTTTCCATAATATCTGTTTATGTAATTTTCTTCAATGTTTTTTTTCCCTGTTTTATATATACTTTGTTATTATGTTGCTATGAGTAAATTTTTGCAGTTGGGACCATCATTTGTTTACCATGTAACTGTTTTAGGGATTTTAAAAACAAAACAGTTATATTAACAGGGCACCTCAGCTGTGTTGATCAAACATCACCTCCCTTTCAGTTCTGATTTTAATATAAAGCTTGTTATACATATGGTTTGTTATTGTAAATAGAGTATTATCAAAATGTATAGTATATTATTTCACATTACACATCATTCAAATTTTGAAACGGGGAACATTTATGGAGATTACCCTCAAAACATATTTAACGATGAAGATTCAGTAAGCATTACAACAGGAGTGACTTGTTTTTCATATCACTTCTATTGAGTTTTTGTCTATGTGAATATCATATCTATTGAGTCGGTTTTAATCTCAGACTGCATGCAAACCAACTTATGATATCTTCTTTGAGAATACTAATTACACAAGAAAACATCCCTTATATATATATATATATATATATATATATATATATATATATATATATATATATATACATAAATATTTATTGACAACAAAACATTACTGCCGTCACTAGAGTAACATTATTTTTCAATCATCCATTTTAAAGAATATGGCATAGTAATGTCACAAACAAATACTTAGCATAACAATATGCTAAATGCTAAAAAGAATGAACAAAAAACCAAAACATATTCACACATATTTCACTGGTAATATAGTTATTATATGTGTGCACCTTGGCAAAGTCATTTGAGGTTATACTAATTGTGTCAGCGAGTATGGTGAGCAGAACAATTTAACGTGTTCCAAAGGAAGCACTAATCATTTACAGTTACTGTCAAAGATACAGTGGGTAACCAATCAACCAACAGAATATCAGATAGCAAAACGCTGAATTTACCATGGGGAAAAATACAATGGTTGCAAAATTAAGGTTACAGGCAACACCCTCCCATTGGGTCTTATTAATACAAAACTATTTCTGTGTGTGTAGGAAGACAAAACATTAAATATTGTGAAGACTCTATTGAATGTAGAAAACAGCTGTAACTAAGGATTTATATATTTTATGAAATAATTCAGTGTTGAAAATGTTGACTTGATAATTTTTGATATATTTTGCAGCATTTCTTAATGATCAGAGAAATGTTATGAGGATAAAACAAAACCTACAAAGGGAAGAAAGCAGATAGAAGATGGTGGAATGTGTAGAGGACACAAAAGGACATTTAGAATTTATGAATGGGTAGAGACATACAGAAAAGGGTTAAATATGTAGAAATATGTAGAGGACAAAGAAAATTTAGAATTTATGAATGGAATGAGGCATGTAGCAATGTGTAGAGGACATGAAAGAAGAACATTTAGAATTTATGAATGGAAAAAGGCAGATAGAAAAGAGTTAATTATGTAGAAAAACTGTAGAGGACATGAAAGGACATTTAGAATTTATGAATGAAAGGAGTCATGTAGAAATGTGTAGAGGACATGAAAGAACATTTAGAATTTATGAATGGAAGGTGGCATTTAGAAATGTGTAGAGGACATGAAAGAACGTTTAGAATTTATGAATGGAAAGAAGCAAATAGAAAAGGGTTAAATATGTAAAAATGTGTAGAGGACACAAAAGAACATTCAGAATTTATGAATGGAAAGAGGCATGTAGAAATGTGTAGAGGACATGAAAGAACATTTAGAATTTATGAATGGAAAGAGGCAAATAGAAAAGGGTTAAATATGTAGAAAACTGTAGACGATATAAGTATCATGAATATATCATGGAAATTTTATATACTTAGCCTTTAAGAGTGGAATATGATAACCATAATCAAAATATGTTCCCACTATTTTTCTGTGTTAACTGTTTACACTGAATTGCAGTAGAAACATAAATAATGATTCTTGTGAGCAAAACATTCATTCCAATCCCAAATAATGAAGTATTTTATCTCTCATTTCATATTTCTCATTTTTTAAGATCAAAAAGAAAAGCAGACAGATAGATGATGTGCACGCCAAAGATAAAACCACGGAAGCAGTAAACCATGACAGAGGCCAGCAATGTAAAAGAAGTATAAGAAAAAGCATAGAATTTCGGATGACAATGCTTTTGTCAGCGAGTTTAGTGTTCAATTTCAATTATGTGTACTCTGAAATCATGGCAATGACCAGGTCACAGTGTTTTATTTTTGTTTTTTTTATGCACTAAGTACATTGCAAAAAGGAAGCTATTTATATTTTTTTTAAATTCCATCGACTCAAACCCTGTCACGACAATCAGACGTAATGCCTCCTATGTCAAATTGCTTATTAAAACTTCATTAAAAAATATCTAAATTTTCTTCCTGAAAACAACTCTTTTTAAAATTGAGAAAATAAAAAAAAGGTGTCAGATATTTTGTGAATTCATGACGTGCCTATACCTAGCATAACAAAATAGTTTTCATAATGAATCTGAACTTGATTTAACTGCAATAAAACAGACAAAAAAGTTTATACCATTTCATTTACTACATAATTTATAAGTCAGACTGAACAGATTATACATGATATTTCTAAAGGGACAGCATACCGGTTAATAATGCAAACTTCATCCAACCATATGAAAATATGCCTCAAGTGATATGATAATGCAAACTTCATCCAACCATGTGATATTATACCTCAAGCGATATGATAATGTAAACTTCATCCAACCATATGATATTATACTTCAAGTGATATGATAATGCTAACTTCATCCAACCATATGATATTATACCCCAAGTGATATAATAATGTGAACTTCATCCAACCATGTGATATTATACCTCAAGTGGTATAATAATGTAAACTTCATCCAACCATATGATATTCTACCTCAAGTGATATGATAATGCAAACTTCATCCAACCATATGATATCATACTTTGAGTGATATAATAATGCAAACTTCATCCAACCATATGATATTATACCTCAAGTGGTATAATAATGCGAACTTGTACTGTATAATATCTATTTGGCTATAGATATTTTATGTTGTATTAAATCCATAGATACTTCTATCTTTTGAAGCACCAGGAAAAAACATTATAACATCCATTTTAATTTCATTGCATGCAGCTTTCTGTATTTACAATGCTGAAAGAGGAGCAGAATGCAGCTTTTAAAGATCTTTGCAAAACAGTCTTAGCATCACCATCAAAATTTCAATCTGATTTTTTTGTGAGTTTATGATATTGATATAAGATGTTAAAACAACCAAGATGAGGATGCAAGTCCCCAAAAAATCATTATATAACAACACCTTGTCTCAAAGATGTCTTGATAAAAGGCAACCTAGATAAGGATAAAAACGCAAAGTAATCATTACATAACAGTACATCTCAAGTAAACCTTGTTCTAAAAAACAACCAGGATGAGGATGCAACCACAAAGAGGTATCTAACAGAATATTGTTGAGTGAAATCATTATAGACATTTGAAAAGTTAATTCTTCAAAAGATTAAACAGTCGAAAAAACAATCATTAAAATTGATTATATTCATTGGAAAAATAAGAAAAAATAAGAGAATGAATACATGTTAAACCCACAAGTGGACTGGTGTATGCAGTAAATACTATTACCCATAATGCACTGATGTCATTCGATCAGTCTTATAATGAAGACTTATGCTATTCTTGAACAGAATGAATGTTCTGGTAAGACATCTTAGTTGTGAACTCATGTTGTAATTCCTACCCACTTCTTGAAGTCTCTTTTTAAATCAGCTATTAAAGTGTTAAGTTAAAAATGATGTCATGCCACTTTTATAGATTAATATCTGCATCTTTTTCCGCAGCAAAAAAATCTGTGTTAATATAATCTATATTTAGAATGAAATAGAAAAATTGCTTAATCGGTTGAAAGTTTGCAATATGATGCTGGAAAAAAAAATCCAAATCTATCTAAAGGTTGATAGGTATATAAATGTGAGGGTCAGTCGACAATTCATTTTAAATGACTGGAAAAAAAAAAAAGGAAAAAAAAAAAAAGGGTTTTTATTTTTTGATAGAACTTCTAGAAATAATATTAATCACTTTATTGACATGCAGTCAAAACTGACTTGAGAACATATCCACTAAAATAGTTGTTCAAGTCTAACTAAACATTTCATAGAATGCTATAAAATTGATGTTGTCAAGGTTCTCAGTTGATATAGTAAAAAACAAAAAATATTAACTTCTTTAGGTGGGTGTGTCATGCAGTGAACAGTCATAAATATTTATATGAAATATTCAACTCTATTCACCAAACGCTATATTTTCTTGGAGAAAACTGAATCACTGGTCATAGAGAATGTAGCAGAAGCAGCAATGATGGGGATATTGAATGCTATTTCCTGGCATATCATCATCTATATAGATAATTTCATTTTGCCTTGATTTTTTTTCCTTCTTGCATGTATAGAGATAGCAAAACCACCTCTTCTAAAACTTAAAATAAAAAGGCAATATATTCTGGTCTACATCTATGTAGGTATCGCATAAGAAAACCATATCTTATAGACAACAGGAAAAAGCATCATGCTGAAAACAAATATGAATCTGTACTTTTGGATTGTTCCCTAGAAGTTCCATTGGTTATATTTGATCAAACAAAACTGACTGGGACTATCCACTTGCAGTTTACATACACCATTCCTATATTGGGCAATCCACATTAACAAGAGCAAATGATAACTTTTCCACACCCACTTGTGAATTTTAAAGTGTACATAAAACTCCAAATTATTCCATTAAATACATTTGAGATTCTATCAGACTAACAGTTTAGTGACTGGACTCTTTAGCTTTCTCATGTGTCTGTTGCATTCAATTTGTAGGGGAATTTTGACTAGAACCACCTAAAACTTTGTTATATACAGCATTTTCCCCATGGATTTTTTGTCAGATGATGTTATGGAGCTGAAACAAACCCCAAATTCTCAAACTGAGAACCATGCAATATTTATAGGAATGAATCCTGTTAAGCTCAAGAGGCCTAGTACTTGTCCAAAGACCTACAAAATTTACTTGGCCCACTCTTGGGGGTGAGCAGTACACCCCAGGGCAGTACCATCCCATTGCACAAGAATGGATGGGTCACAACACCAGGATGTGGCGACTAGAGCAATTTTTGAAGAGCTCCCTAACTGGGATCCAAAATTAACAACAACCTCATGACACATCTTGCTTTAGTGGGAATGCAAGTAAAAAGGATGCTGAACATCACATGGAGAGATCATAAGACAAGCACAGTATATTAGAGAAAAAACAGTCAGAGATATCATGGAGTCCATTAGAAAACTCAAATGGCAATGGGTTGGTCATGATGCCAGAATGTCAGATATCTACTGGACATCTAGCCTCACAACATGGATACCAAGAGATCATATGCAAAACTGAGGCAGGCAAAAAATCAAATGGCACAGCAAACTAGATAAGTTCGGAAAGTATTGGCTGTGCAATACCCATGCTATAGAGAGTCCTGGCGAATCTTAGGGAAGGTCTATGTACAATGACCAATGCTAAAAGGAGGTTGATGATGAGTTCCTGTTGTATGTCTAGTTTCCTAAAAGATAATACGGTTGAGTCATTGTGAAAGTACACTGGCTTGTGGACAAGCTGAGCAGTACTCAAAGATTAATCTAGTAAGGTGCTCAACGCTTGATTTTTTTTAAAAAAGGGTGTAAAAATGCCAAAACATATTAATTTATTTAATGGTTAAGGAAAACTATTCTTTCATTAAAAGTTTCTATATTCTAAATAACCAAAATCATGATGGGATACGTTTGTCTCATCAGACATTTATCTGAAGACTGATGAAAAGCTTTATTAGCTGATCATTTAGACTACATGTCTTTCCTATTCAGCCATGTGTTACAGACCAATTTCTGCATGGGTTTCATACTACAATAATGTCATTGTCTGTGGTTGTCAAAGCTGGGAAAATTTCATTTACTACTTTTTTTTGATGACACAGTATACTTTTAAGAGGGATCTACAGGATATATGAATCCCACAAGTCATAGAAACCTCAAGATATATATATCCCAGAAGTCTCTAAAGTTTTAATTAAGAGTTACATGTTTGGGAATCTTTAAGGAGGATGCTGGACATGACAAAAAATGAGCGATTCAAATAATATATATCCCTCTGGAAAAAATAAAGGGTTTTCTTCAAAATTACTCCAAAGATTGCAGAATACAACAATTGCCTGACAAAAGGCTGGAGAGAACAGCAAGCAAAAAGTATTAAAAAACAACAGAAATAAGAATGCTAATTTGAAAGAATTTTTGAACAATCTAGTTGATTCACACCATTAAGTTAGCCCTTGGACCTCTGAGATAATCTACTGTTTGCTATATAGAATGTGGTTTATTGAAGATTTTTATAGACTCTTACATGATTAATTATAGTATATGGCTGGAATAGTTCTACATTTGTCATTTGTGCCAGCAACTGGGGTTTGAATCTATAAAAAAATCAGTAATTCAAATGCTACTTTTCAATCCCATTTGGAAGACTGGTACAATACAATTTTCCTACTTCATCATCTCCTCTGAATGATCCTGGGCTAGATTAAACAAAGTTTAATAAATATCGATACCCTAAGTGTCTTATTACATGGTTAGTTGTAAATAAATGGTTAGTTATGTTGTTACTATTGCTGTGTCACAGTATATGCAATCATTATATTAGATGATAGTATTTTTAGTAAATTCTACCTGTGAAATTTATCACACACAAAGGTAGATGTCTTTTCTTTAATGGTTTGAGATTTGTAATTGTGAAATTTACAAAAACTTCTGTGTCCAATCTATAGGCGAAATATTGTTTCTGGCAATACTTTTTTTAATTAGAACTTTTTTCCAAATTGTTTATTTAGAAGCCTTGATAGAGGCCAAGAAGTATGAGAAAGGGTCCAATGTGACATGTTATGGTTTATAGGATTAAGATATAATTGACAAACATATTGAGCTTCTGTAGATACACTGTTAGCAGGGGATGGATATGGGGTTGCTGACATGGTGAATGTAGGGTGGCTGTTTCATATTAGACTGATACAAATTTTAAAAAAAATGCTGAGCTGAAGAATGCTGTTCAGAAGCATTTTGTTTAAGCCTTGAGAGTGATTAGCCATTATTTTATTTTCAGTTTCAGCATCTTTGTTTTTAAATTTCATTTTTCCATAACTTTTTTTGATATCGTTTGTTTTAATCTATCTTTTGCATCACTCTGTTTTTGAATTTTTCTATAATTTTTTAATATTTTTTTCACCAGTCAATGGTATCCTTTTTTTTCAATGCAGATTGAAGAAAATCTCAAAGAAAAGAGCAACAATTTTAATGGCAGGTGGTAAGGCTCTCCAGGATCAGGCAAAAAATAAAATAAACTAGTGTTTTTCTCAGCAGTAACATCCAATCTGCAATGGTCACACATTCACTAATGTTTCCTAATATTAGTGATAAGACACAGACATACAAACTGGAAGAAAAAACAATTTTTTTTCAATTTTCATAAAATCCTATGTTAACATCATAATACGTTTCAGACCCAATGATCTGGGTGAAAAAATTTCAGGTATAAAATCTCATGTGATACAGGTAACCACTGCTTTTTGAAAGTTTGCTTAACGTCTTTTTTTTTGCTTTAAGAAAAAAAAAAAAGAAAAAAAGAAAGAAAAGGCAAGAAGCGAAAATTGCAATCACTGTTTTATTACTAGCTATTATAGAGGTAGCACATACACTCATCCTTTCTCTCCTGTATTTCTCACAATCCTCATCTCCTACAACTCAGACACATGATGATACTAGTCTGTAGTAACAAGATAAGCTTTTACTCCTTTTAACTAGCCCGTCTCATGGAAATTCCACGGGTGTTGACAGCTAAGATATCATCATTACTCTCATATACAGTTCTGCAATGAAAGTTTATAATTTTGTTAAAGTAATTTACAACCTATGATACGTAAATGGTCTGTTTGGACAGTATCCAGCCATATAGAATATCTTGAGAACTAATTTTGCAGCCTTGATGTAACTTGGCAACACATCAGCTGGGATCTTACTGGGAATTTGTGAGTAGACCTTCCATGAAGTTACTTAGTTCACTGTGACATGCCATCCAGTGAGCTTAGTTCAGCATCGTATTCACAATGATCAAACAAATAGATCAACCTACCGATTCTTCATGCCAGGTTTTTACCAAGACCTTGCCCCCTCCTACTGAAGTCCTGATCTGACCCTTTAAGACTTTCCCAAAGCCAAAATTGCCATTAAAAGGGAGATTTCAGACTGAACAAAATTAATGAGAATGTGACAAGGTAGCTGATGGGGATCCCGAAAGTGGACTTTGAAGAAAAGTGGAAAGGAATAAGTGAGTGAGGTTTCAGGGGGAGTACTCTTTTTAAATCAAATCTGCCATATTTCTAGAGCCTTAGATATATTTGTAGAAGAAGCACCCTTATTTTTGAAAAGAAATCAATTATTCAGATGATATAGAACTTTGAGGATGGGGGTACATCTTTTATATTAATATGGTAAGTAAAACACACATTTTCTATTCCAGTTAATCTAGTCTAAGGAGTCAAAGCTTCCTGGAATTATAAGCTATCAATGTATCACATTCCTTTTAGATGCTATGAACAACCAAACCATACTAGTAAGTTCAGTCTAAATTATTATAATTATTGATCTTCCCCATTAGAAAAATTCAGTTCATAAGAATTCAGAAATAGAAATATCATGAATGAGGTATGAAAGGAAGATAAAGAATATCAATGATAGAAGTGGAGAGAGAGAGAAAGTGAAAAAATGGAGCTGTCAGCATTGAAACCAGGATCATAAAGACAAGTTTGACCATTCCTCCAATTCTACCTCAACTTGAAGCACCCAGTAAATATCTATAACCTATCCTATCCTAACCATACCATCCACAGCTGTTGTACAATTCCATTTGTCCAAGTCATTTTCAGACTGCAGTAGGCATGTTTTTACTTAAGGTCCTAAGTCAAATTTTATCTGTATTTCATATCAGTGTGCTTATCCACCCCAGCTCAGTTGAAGAATTGAATGCAAAAGATGCCCCTCCTGTTTAAAATAAGCACCAAAACTTTTTTTTTATCATTCATTCATAATTTTCCATACTTCTCCCCTTAACAGTGAAGCACAACACTATAAGGTTTCAGATCACATTGCATTAGGCTCTCTTGCAAAATGTCCTCAAGTCCAAACTTAACAAACATTATACAAATACTGGGTTCATTTCTTTCTTTCATTCAACATGGGCTTTTCGTTTTTTTGGCGTTTTTTTTTTGACAAGTCTTGTGTTCTCATCAAAAGTTGGGTGTGTTTGACAAACCTCTCAGCTGAAGAATATGAACACACACTTGATTTCAAATCAACACAGCTAGAATCATCAGACAAATACTACACAGACCTGATTTTGTTTAGGTTATTATGTTCTGCATACCAGAAATATTTAGAAAGATATGATTTTTATCATTCACATTCAAGTTATAGCTCTTCGAATAGGCTATTGGACTGGAGACAATAAGATCTATGATTCATTTCTTGTTATTGGATGGATGATTATCATTATTACCCTAACTTATCTGAAAGAAAGAAATCAGATTGTAAAACCAAAATAGGAACTCACCATCACAGTCAATAATTGAACAACTGTAGCAACAAAATTTGAAGTGATGTAAAAAGATTGCATTAAAAAATAAAAAAAAGGTCAGAATAAATTCTATTTATAACATCACTTGTTTTCCACTGGAAAACATCTTAAGTAGAGTAAAAAAAATCATCCAGGAATATCTAGATTCAGGAGAATCCAGAGGTTATTAATAAACCCATTGAAATAAGACCCGAAAAGGGGTTTTCTTCACCCCCTACCAATGAAAAAAAGATTTTTTTTAAAAACCTCTTTGGAAGAGGTCTGTAACTAACAAACACATGCACATATAAAAAAAAAAAGATAGAAACCTTCACCATCTTTGGTGGCTACATTTATTCAATTAGAAACCATCAGACAAAACTATCAAAATGTTTTTTTTCAGTTTTCAGGTTGGTCCAACCAGCTCTGTGTCTATCATGCATACCAGCTATACCAAAGATGCTACAGGGCTGAAAATTCAAGCATTGACTCCTTATGTCTAGTGTAAATTTTTTTTTTTAAATTCTTCCCTAAAATAGTTTTTTTAGTGGGCTAGGGGGTGGGGGTTCACTTTGAAATGTAAGTTTATACTGAATTAGTCCCTAAATTGTGCCCACTTGATTTTTGAAAAGGCAAGTAAGTATTCATTGATTCCCTTTTTCCAATCTCTTGATTGATCACACAACATGTTGTTGGTAACATTATAGTTTCTATTGAGTGACTACTGACCTGTCTTTTGTTACCTAAATTTCTGAGATGGTGTCCATTGTTGGATATAGGCCTTCTCCAAGGTCTGTTGTTAAAGACATGGAGAGTGATTGGTTTTACCCTACTATGCTGGCCCATGACATATTGAGAGGCGTGGAGGGATCTTAGTCTAGCAGTTCAATCATGGCCTCGTCTAAAACGTAGAAGGTATTTAGTACTGTCCTAGACTTCTCAACTGCACATGAGCTTTGATTAGATCCATAGAAAAAACGTTTTCTTAGAGCTTTGAAAATAGCGGCTATTTCTTTGATTGTCAAACGCAATCCACTCCTAATAAATAATAGATAACTAAACAAATAATCACATTTTGATTACATCCATTGAAAATCATTCTCTTTGAGCTATGAAAATGACATCCGATTTCTTTGATTGTCAGACTCCAGATACATAAAAGATAAACAAATAATAACACTTTGATTACATCCATTTAAAACCGTTGTTTTCTTTGAGATTCTGTTTTCTCAGATTTTCAGACTCAAAAAAAAAAAAAAAAAAAAAAAAAAACCAAACTAACAAATAAAAAAAAAAAATATGAATAGTCTCATAAAAGAAACTGTTACAGGGCCATTTTTTTTGTCAGGATAACATGTTGGGGGTAATCAATATAAAATTTTGAAAAAGTGATGATCAATGAATAAGCCACTTCTCTCACCTTCCATTGAGTAGGAATCACAATAAAAGTGAATTTTCAAAAAAACAAAAACAAACTAGCATGAATGCCACCAGACAGAAAGTAAGGGATCAATTTAGCATGACCTTACATTGCAAAAGGAACTTCCGACTGAAAATGTATTTCTAGGGGTATTCTTAGAAGAAAAATGAGAAAAAACACTCATGTAGACATAATAAGGAGTAAATGCTTGAATTTCCAGCCCTCCAGCTTCATTGGTGCACCCTATATGCATGATATGAATGTAGATTTCTCAATTTTTTGAATTAGTTTGGCTGGTTAAGTTTTGGTTAACATTTGAAAAAAAAAAAAGAAGTATTCAGACCAGTTTTATCGTTCTTATCACAGGAAAGCCAAAGAATACAATGGCCAAGACATCGTAATAAAAACAACCAAGTTGTACTGGTTCTAGACAAATAATAGTAACAAGACCCAGGGTCAGAAATTCAGAAAGAAAGTCAGAAGGTATAACAGCTGATATATTATGACAACCACTGGTCTGAATAAATCAATGTATAAATTGATCAAGAAATCTAATTCAACTCGAAATGAAATGCAATAGTATTTGTAATATGGAAACAGAGAACAAAGTAGTAAACTTGCCATCACAGTCAATAACTGGACAACCATGGCTTCAAAATTTGAAGTCATGAAAAAAAATTTCATCAAGGAATTAATATGGTCAGAATAAATTCTATTCATGACATTCAATCTAGAAACATCAGCATTATGGGGAATCTAGATGTTGTTAGCAAACTCACCAAATAAAGCCCCTAAAAGCTTTTTTTCCAAAAGTAAAACAAGGCATTCTAGAAAGGGCCTAGTGGAGTACTGATGTCAATTTTCAAGCCTGTGGACAAAATGATATGGTCAGAAGTGCTGGAACACACAAACTACCAAACATATTAAAAAAAAAAAAAAAAAAAAAAAAAAAAAAGATAGAAAGCTTTGCCATCTTCAATCGCTATGGTTGTTCAACAATGATTACACAAAGAAATGGGAGTATTCCAGAATGAAGAGCTAAACCTTATGTTGAATAGACAGTATTGATGACAAATGCTTAGGGATTCTTTACTGATCATTACTACAGAAACATTCTCATTAGTTGCTTCACATTTATAGCAACTCTAACAAACCATTGATACTGCAGTATTATTCTAACTGGGTACCCCACATTTATGGCCTGTGTTACTGATCATTACTATTGAAGTATTATTCTAGGTTGTTGCCTTCACTGACCTTCACTACCATAGTATGATTCTCACTAGGTGCCTCACATTTATGGCTGGTCTGACTGACCATTACTTCTGTAGTATGATTTAAAGTGGGTGCTTCACATTCAGGGCTAGTCTTACTGACTATTACTACTTGGAAAATTGGAGCATCACAATCATAGTGCTATCATATGAAAAAGCAAACCCAAAAGATCCTAATAACTACAGCCCAATAAGCCTACTCAACTGTATCTACAAACTTTTTACCAAAGTTACCACCAACCAAATCATCAAAGCGCAAATTGAAAACCAAACACATGAACAAGCAGGCTTCAGGAAAAAACTTCTCAACCCTTGACCATCTCCATTCGGTAAATCAACTAAAAGAGAAAGTAGCAGAATATTAAATGCCGCTCGCAGTAGCATTTGTTTGAAGGCCTTCGACTCAGTAAAAATCCCAAGGTCATTCAAAAATGCATAGACCTGGTATATGTCAGAGTATTGCAACGTATCTACCAACAGCCCAGTCCATTTATCAAGCTACAAAAGGACTGTTTGCCCTTTCAGTGCAAAAAAAAGGGTAAGACAAGGTAATACCTACTCAACAAAACTCTTTACAGCCTGCCTTGAAAGGTTCTTCTGAATCGTAGACTGGCAAAATTAAATAGACAGTGAATAGCTAAGTAGCCTCAGATTCGCTGACCACATTGCCCTTTTTGCTGAGAACTTTCATAATCTCCAAATAATGCAAGACAATCTGAATGAAGAAAGTCTTCACATGAACTTTGGAAAAACAAATATCATGTATAACAAACATGTTAAAGATAAAGACACAACAATCAAAATTGAAAGAAAAACCACTATAACAATTCTCCATGAAATCCTCAAAAGAAATAATCAAGCAAAGAATAACTCTAGGATGGCAAGCTCAATCTTCAAGAACAAGAAAATCCCATTAGTCCTAAAAAGAAGTGTATATAACCAATGCATCTTCTTGATAGTCACCTATGGAGCTGAAACATTGAACCTAACCAAAACATTGACCCTAAAACTGAGAACCATGCAACATACACAAAAGAGAATCATGCCCATGATCACATTGAGAGATCATAAGAAAGTAGAATATATTAGAAAAAAATAGGAGTTCGAAATATCATAGAATCCATTAAAAAACTCAAATGGTAACGGGTTAGTCATGTTGCAAGAATTACAGACAACCACTGGACATCACAACGAGGATCCCAAGAGATCACATTCAAAACCATGGACAGCTTAATATAAGAAAGTTTGACGAACTGAACAAGTTCAGAACTTATTGGCTCTGCCAAGGCCAATGATAGAGAGGCTGCGGGAATCTTGGGGAAGGTCTATGTCCAATGATGGATGCTAAAAGGATGATGATCACCGACTATCACAACTGTAGTATGATTCTCATTGGGTGCCTCCCATCTATGGCCACAATTACTGATTACTACTACTATAATTCTAGGTGAGTGCCACACATTTAGGACTAGTCTTAGTGACCATTACTACTGTAGTATGATACTCATTGGGTACCTCAAATTTATGGCCTATCTTACTGAACATCATTACTCAAGTATGATTCTACATCAGTGCCTGACATTTATGACTACAATTACTGACCCTTATTACCATAGTATTAAACTTAGTAGGTGCGTTACATTTAGGGCTGGTCTGAGTGACCATTACTACTTCAATATGATTATAGGTGGGTGCCTCACCTTTATGGCAGGTCTGACCATTACTACTGTAGTATGATTCATTGGGTGCCTCACATTTGAAGCTATAATTGTTGACTATTAGTACAGTAGTATTTTTTCTAGGTGGATGCCACACATTTATGGCTAGTCTTACTGACCATCACTACTGTGGTGTTATTCAAGGTGGTGGCTTCACATTTGGTAGTCAAACTACTGTAACATAATTCTTGCTGCTGCCTTACATTTATGGCTTATTTCACTGACCAATAAAAATTGAACTATTAAAGTGAGAAAAACTGTAAAAAGATTTTGTATTAATTTTGATTTTTATAACTGATAGTTTTGTGGAAGCCAAATCCTCAAAGAAAATCTGTACTATTTTCAAGGTTTCTTATTTTGCTAAATATTGATCTTCAAAGATTACACAGGGCAAAAATGAATCATCATAGCCTGTGTGTATAAAAGAAGTACTTATCTACAGAAATTATTTAAAATTATCAAAAAATATGTGGACATTATTGGTCTGAAAATGACCACTGAGACAACAAAAATCACTTTTTTGAAAAAAACAAAACAAACCATTCTCAGAACGTACCTAATGGTGTACTCATGCAAAATTTCAAGGTTTTAGCCTCAAAAACGTGACTATGAGCACCTGGAGACAAACACAGTGAGAGAGAGAAGAATCTGTAGCACACTTAGCTGGTCAGCTGGCCAATTGAGGGGCTAGGGTGATTCGATTACAGAATCATTTCAAAATCTGTTATGTGTGTGTTTACATATACATCCTTTGATTAGGTAACCACTTCCCGAAAAAGTAAATGTTCAGGGTCTTAAAGTACAAATCTACAAAGTAGAACATGCCATTTCTTTAATGTTCCTGGAAATTTAAAAGTTAAATTCAACTGCAAATTGTCTGTTAATAGATATTTTGTTCTTTAATATTGAATCATTCATGTGAATCTAATAAATACTACGGCACAGGAAAATATTTTTTTTAATGCCATTTTGTAATTTGGTAACATTTGAAGATTTACCGATGCAAGATATCTAAAATCTAAACAGCATAAATAAACAGAAATTTGAAGAGGAAGAGAAAGTTTACAACACAAAGTATTAAGATGGAGACAAGAGATAGTGTCTATAAACAGAAAACCAGACTATATCAGCATCAGTTATTTTTAAGAGAGTTTCCCCACTCCCATAGGTGTTTGCCTGTGTCACATACCTTTTTAATGGGATCTCGCTAGGGTTGCAGTTAAATCAAACATATAACTCTCTATTATGTTCTGGTCTGACATTGTGAAACAAGTGAACACACATGCTAGACTGAATTTACTTTTCTCCAAATGTCAACATACTTTTGGTTTGTATTTGAGGCTTGAAGCCTGAACCAAATTCCTCTGGCTTTATGATGTCATCATTGGCCCTGTAGGAGAACCAAGCCAATTGGCACATGATAGCTATCCATATCCCAACTTTGTTTACAAACATCACTGGTAAAATGTATACAATGATGTTTCTTGCAGTAGAGGGTAAGATGTCTCAAGACAGAGAGCAGTAGAATAATCTATGGCTTAAATTTTATTTGCAAAAGTGGCTGGTTGAGTATTACAAAAAAAGATGAAGAATTCTCTAAAAGGTTTTGCTTAATGGCCCTATCTTGACCACAGAGTTTTCCATTATAAAAGATGGTAAATGTAGTGTTGTTACCTTTTCAAAGATGTGTTTATTAGATTGTGAAATGTTACCTAGTAAGAAAAACCAGACTGTTTGAAATATTTAGAATTCTAAACCTGATTGCTTGGAAGAGGGAGAAAGGAGGTAAAGAAAGATGGAGAGGAAGAAAACTCCTTACATTTTGAACCTCTGTCCCGGATGAACTCTTATCAAAATCACCCAGAAGGCCTAAAGAAGTAATTTTTTTTTAAAAAAAGAAAAGAAATAAGGAAAAATATAAAGTATTAAAAAAAATGATAGAATGAGAACTAGACAGAACTCTTTACTTCAAATGTCATAGGCAAAGACTATATTCTTTGAAGTCACAACCGATTTTTCTAGAAAACTAAAAAATAAATTTTATGTGTGTCATAATAGAATTGATACAATAATTCAAAAAGTTTTGAATAGATATGAAGACTATTTTGAGACATTTTTTTTTGTTCTTAATGGTTGTTCAAGAAACTCTTATAAGTAATATTTACTATTATAAGTATTTCAACTTACTCAACTCATCAAAATCTTTGCAGGTCAAGCAGAAAACTGAGTATTGAAAAAACAGGAACCAAAAGATCAATGAGGCATCCATAATAAAATTCAAATGCCATTATTGCCAGATCACAAATCTAGGTAACAATGGCCTTGGTAAAAATTGAACCAAATTTATGCTGTTAGAGTAGATAGACCCACAAAGCTTTTCAAGTCTTCGACATCCTATTTTAAAACTAAAAAATTAGAATCTAAAAGAATGAGTTTTCTTGTTTTTGTTAGAAAGAGAAAATTATTTTTAAAAAAAACAAACAAAAAACAATTTTTTTTTAATTACAACATAGAATTGAACTTGTTGAATAAATGATTATGATACCATATCATTGAGGTCTTGAAATTTTAAACAATTCAGTAATTTGAAAAGAATAATTTTCATCTCAAAGGATATAAATTTTATTCAAGAGTTGAAAGACAACAAGAAATAAATGGGGTTGAGTGAGTTTCCTTAATGACCAGAAGTAACTTGATTGGTAATCTGTGAAGAAATATTTTCATACCCAAAATTGGGCCAAAAAAGTTCAAATCCAAATTGTAATTAAATGAAATATACTTTCCTCTTTCTAACAAGAACAAGGAAAAACTTGAACACATCTTTAAAAATTTATTTACGTTTTAAAATAGGATGTCAAAGATTTAAAAAGCTCCATGGTCTATTTATTTTCAACAGTATAAATAAGATTCAATCACATCTGGAAAATGTTAAAACGTGATTTCCAGTAAATATTTATTTTTAATAAACTATTTATTTTAGTTGGTCTATTTTCTCTATTTTTCCATTTGCAGCGTTTTTAATTGGGCCATTATTACCGTGCCATTTTTACCATGCAGCCCAGATCACATGACCTTGAAGAGAAGATAAATTTAGGTAAGAAGAGGCTTATCAAGGGACATCTTTCTAGTAGATCTGACTTAAAACAGCTGAGTAACAATATGGAGACAGACCAACTGACTGACGGATGGACTTATAGAAAGGCTAGGATGCCTCTGAAGAATTCTTGTTTATCATTCAATAGGTACGTAAACAGAGTGGTAGCTGGGGATTTGAGAGCCTGGTTCTTTGAGAAGCCCCCTTTAATATTTAGTGCAATTTGTCACTAAAAATGCAGTACGTGAACAACTAGTTATAAAACATTACAGGGCCCTTTTCCACTGGGGGCCCAAGGAGCATATTCAAATGGCCCCTTCCCTCTCAGCTATGCCACTTGATATATATGTAAATTTATAATCTTGCAGTATTTGTTGAAGCTGGCAAGAAGAGCCTGCAGAAATAAAGCAGTAAACGAACAGTGTTCAGAAGCAGTAGTTGAGCATTTTATTACATGCTCCGATAGAAAGTTAGGTATAAGATTATATTACGATTGAAGAGAAAAAGAGGAGGAGTTACATCACACAAATTATCAGAGAGGATATCTCAATTAAAAAAGTTGATGTTGATATGAAGATAGATATTTAGTTTCAGCTCCAAATGCTTTCGTTGCTGCAAATCTATGACAAGAGGAAATTATAGTAACAGATATACATCATTGCAACGCTCCACAAAAACTGTATACTAATGCAGCTTCTGTTTATCTGTAAGTGAAAAGAAAAATATAACACTTTTATCAACACCGGCTCCATTCTCTTAATTATAGAAAAACAGGTCTGGTTAGATACTCAATAAAAACTGTCACTCTGCCATCTTTTGGCAGCATGCTTTGTTGGGGGTGATCAATTAAAAAATTGGAATAAACGCTGATATATGGATAAATCACTTTTAGCTTTTTGCTGAACGGTGATCATTATAAAAGTTTGAATTTTGAAAAAGCAGGAATGCTGCTGAACATAAGCTACAAAATCAATTCAGCATACACTTACATTATAGGGAAGGAATTTCCAGAAGACAACCCCTCCCCAAACAGCCTTGTTAGTAGACTTAATGTAGAGTAGATTTTCAATGCTTCAGCCTTGTAATTCCATTGGTGCAGCCTGTTCATGCAATACATATATACACAGCCAACCAGACTAGCTTGAAAACTGAAGAAATCCATGTTGACAGTTTTAATGGTTTCTAATATGAAAATGATGAGGAAAAAGGAGAAAAGTATTATGATGCAAGTGATGGGAAAACTAGTCAAAAACTTCCACAATAATTAATCTATACTCCAGTCTTCTTCAGGTGATATTAGAATAACTGACCAACCAAAATATTGAGAAAAAATAACAAAAATAAAGATCTTGTTCTTAATCAGTTATGAACTTTTGGAGCTTTTTGGTAATATCTATCAATATCGGCCAAATTGCCAGTGGCTATGTAAATTTGCTCCAAAGATGCTGGGATTTTTTTGCTACTTTGTGGTGTTGCTCCTAACAGATTATGTTGTTTTGCTGGCTTTGTCCAAGCTGTTTGGAATCACTGCATTTCTAAAATGATTTGGAAGAGTATTACTCTCATTGCATGATTAAAATTGCATTGTGATGGTCATAGGTGTCCTCATCAGGTTTTGATAATGGCATAAGAAGCTGAAATATATCTGATTTCTTTTAAGTATATGCCAACAAAAATCAATAATAATTTATTGAATTGAATTGGATTGATGCAAGCTAAGTTTTTGACTTCATTTCATTTTATTCTTCTGTAAAATAATCTGATATTCAAACCTGAAGAAACTGTTACAAATTCTGCGAACTTGGTCAAACATTATTTCAAACTCAAGGGCAAAAAAAAAAGAAAAGAAAAAATATAACCCAAAAAATTATTCATTTTCACAAGGGGAACATAAATAATTTTGGATGTTGAATTTTCATTGATACTTTCTCTATTTTTAAGAAACATAAAATGATGATAACTTCATGACATCACTGGTGTTTCCTACTGGAAAACATTTAGAAAACATTTTTTTTCAATTTCAATTTAAAAGAAAATTTTAAAAGAATAAAACAAAAAAACTGATTAAAAACAAAACAAAAAACACTAAAAGAAATATCTACAATGTTATTACTAAACTTGTCAAAAAAGCAACTTCCCTATTAATAAAAAAGAAAAAATTTTCTAGGACAAGTATTGTGTATTACTGACGCCAACTTTCAAGTGTGGACAAAACGGTATGGCCAGGAGCACTGGAATGTATAAACAAACACAAGTATATATAAAAAAAAATAAAACTCTTTGCCACTTTTGGTGGCTATGGTTGTTTGATGAGAGGGAGTGTATAAAAGAAGATCTCACTTTCTTCCATAGTCAATGGAACAAAACTGAAGTGATTTCTCCAAGACAAACCTGAGCAAAGAGTATGGAAATTTTGGGATGCCCAGTTGATAGAACCCCATTCTTGGTTTTACTGAGATAGTCAAAAGGAAAGAACAATATGTTTGGCATCAACTTAACTGCAGGAAAGAAGTCAAATTTGGCATTCGACAACTTTAAGGGGGTGTCACTCCTTAGTTTGGAATCAGAGTTGTCTGTCTCATAGTCTGGTTGCTAACCATGGTAAGAAAGCCCAGTCTGCCCAGCTATTTACAATATGCTGTTGTAGCTGTCATTTACCCATAACTGGCAGGAGAACAGACAAATTCATACCATCGTAAGTACTTCGTAATTTAAAAAAAAAAGTGATTCTAGTTGGCCTTGTGATGTCATATACATTCTACTTCAAAACTTTCCCTTAGGTCCACTGAGTATGCATGCCAAATTTGTTTTGGTGAATCATGCTTTTAGTATTATATAGATTTAGATAGGAATCAGATCATTATCAGGATAAGAGTGAATGCAGACCCCACATTTTTTTTGTCGAAAGGGAAAGTATATATGAATTTTGCATACAACCTTTTTGGGGCCAACTGAAACTGTTTTAGGCACTGAGTAAAGTCAAAAGTTTTCAAAGAGTGGTTCAACCAAAATTATTGTAAGATAATTTAATAAATCAAATTTTAAAAAAAGAAAGAAAAAAAAAAAGCACTTGCTGAAAACACTGATGAAAATTACACCAGCAAACATCATGGCTCTTATAAACTCATGTTGGAGTATTTCTATGCATAATACATAGAGAGCATAAAGTCTTTCCCTGATTTAAAAGGATTACACAAAAATCTATGCTAGGTATAAACATATAGCTTACTGCAAATTATATCTCAACACAAAAATATTTTTCTCTTATATGTAAACTCCAACATATGCTCCATTTGTTGCCCGGAGAACATCTAAGCGATACTCTATTTCATACCATGTGTTCTTCAACATCTCTTCAGTCACCGTCACAAAAGCATCCGTTACCCTTGCCTTCGAAGTTTCAACATCAGGAACTGGTGAACTGAACACTTTGTCTTTGGTATACCCCCATAAAAAAAATTTGAGAGGGGTAATGTTTGGTGAACGTGGTGGCAGGACTTGATGCTCACCCTGTAGAAAGCTCCCATAGAAACAGGATGCAAGTTCAAATTTCATTGAAAGCAGCTTCTTTGTTTTCAATTTCAGTATAATTTAGTTGTTTGAATCATGATAAATCAGTATTTATAAATTTACGCGATTGTACATCTTATGCCTTTCAATTCTTATATAATAGAGATACAAATGAAAAAAGCTTAACTATGACTTTGTTCAAAAATGCTCTCTTGAAAAGCTGCTATTAAAATTAGAAATGAGCTTACCAAATTAAAACCCTGAGGACATACTGAATAATGCAGATATGTCAGTTGGAATAGTCAGTAATCTGATTGGATAATACTTCAATAGGAAGGTTGTATAAGGCTCATATAGAGCAGGGCGTTCTTTGTTTTAACCATTCCAAGTCACTTCACAACACGACAGAGGGAAGGCAACCATTCATATGGAAACCATCTTGGAAAGAGCAGAGATTGCAAATTTTTATTTTTTCATAATTTTTAAAAACTTGCCTACCGAAAATCAGGTCACAAAGGAACCTTAAACCTTTTAAAGTCATGAGATAATGAATTATCACAACATAATAATTGATTCAGACCAGGACCCACATCTTTTTTTAATTTTTTCACAATATTTTGGTTGGTCAGATATTCTAATATCATCAGAAAAAAGAGACTTGATTAGCCATAATGAAAGTTTATTCCAACAAACTTTCTCATCACTTGCATCATAATACTTTTCAGCTTTTTATTATATTTTTTTCATAAGTAAAAGAATGGAGACTATGAAAACTCCATTGAAAAAGTTGACAGTCACAACAGTTTGGGGACTCCTTATCTAAAACAAATTCATTGAAAATATTATGTTTCTCTGTTTCTTCTCATAACAAAAGAGCTTAATATGATCATCAATAACATTCTTAGATGGAACATTAGTTTAATGAAACCAATATCCCCATCATTGCTGCTTCTGCTACATTCTCTATGGCCAGTGATTCAGTTTTCTTCAAGAAAATATAGCATTTGGTGAATAGAGTTGAATATTTCATATAAATATTTATGACTGTTCACTGCATGACACACCCACCTAAAGAAGTTAATATTTTTTGTTTTTTACTATATCAACTGAGAACCTTGACAACATCAATTTTATAGCATTCTATGAAATGTTTAGTTAGACTTGAACAACTATTTTAGTGGATATGTTCTCAAGTCAGTTTTGACTGCATGTCAATAAAGTGATTAATATTATTTCTAGAAGTTCTATCAAAATATAAAAACCATTTTTTTCAGTCATTTTAAAGAGAATTGTCGACTGACCCTCACATTTATATGCCTATCAACCATTAAATAGGTTTGTTTTTGTTTTTTTCCAGCATCATATTGCAAACTTTCAACCGATTAAGCAATTTTTCTATTCCATTCTAAATATAGATGATATTAACACAGATTTTTCTGCTGCGGAAAAAGCTAAAAAGATGCAGATATTAGTCTATAAAAGTGGCATGGCATCATTTTTAACTTAACACTTTAATAGCTGATTTAAAAAAAGATTTCAAGAAGTGGGTGGGAATTACAACATAAGTTCACAACTAAGATGTCTTACCAGAACATTCATTCTGTTCAAGAATAGCATAAGTCTTCATTATAAGACTGATCCAATGACATCAGTGCATTATGGGTAATAGTATTTACTGCATACACCAGTCCACTTGTGGGTTTAACATATACTTATTCACTTATTTTATTATTTTTCAATGAATACATTCAATTATAATGATCGTTTTTCAACTGTTTAATCTTTTGAAGAATTAACTTTTCAAAAGACTACGATGATTTCATTCAAAAGTATTTTGTTAAAGACTTATTTTTAGTTTCATATTGCAAACTTACAACTGATTTAGATATTTTTTATTTGCTTCCAAAATTGGCTGATTTCTCTAAATAAAATGATTTCCAAGATCAACACTAACCTTTTCACTTTTTTCCATGTTACAATTATCAGTTTTTTGACTGGTATTTCTTTTGTCTTAATATCAGTTGCTCTTCATAGCAACTTTTATTCAACAGCCATTAGTGAACAATGTGGATTAAAAATAAAGAAAAAGATCTTGTTGAGACATGAACTTGCATCCCTTTTGCCTCTGTAAAAGCTAGTGAGGCACTCGGAAGCTATTCTTTATTTCTGGTCTATGCAATTTACTAGTTGCCTTAGAATGATGGCTTGAGTAATTGCAATGAAAAGCAACTGAAATTAAGACTAAGTGAATATGTGTCAAAAATCAACAATAATTAACAATGTTTCATCTGGATGTGTGGGATTTCTGAGCAGATAACTGTTCGGAGAATGGACCACAACTGAGGCAGTTTGTATTCACTTTGTACTAACTCCTTTGGGAAAGACATGAATCCATCTCCATCCAAGCTATGAGTAATATACCATAGGGTGAAGTGAGTAACACCAATTTTGATGCTTATTGCCTTTGAGTCAATTTCATATAGAGCAAAAAAAGGAACAGTAAGTAGTAATGCGATATGGAGCCTAAGCAATGACAGCTGAAGCTGTAGTCAGTGTAAGGGCGCAGTTTATTTTACCTACTTTAAACTACATTTAATAATGAATTCAAGATAATATTACTCCCTGTTATGCTTGACGTTTCTGACTAATCATCATCAGTCTTTTAGTGTCTGTCATTGAATATAAACCTTTCCCAGGATTTGCAAGACCTTTTCATAATGGAAGTTGTGGAGTCAATACTTTCTAAACTTATCTATTGAGTGATGATACAGGACATGGGTGGGTGTTAGCACAAATAATGGCCGAAACTGAAACTCAGTGTTGCTAACTCAAAAAATATTTTCATGCCAGCTCCGAAAGAAAAAAAACAAAAAAAACAAAAAAAACAAAAAAACACCAAAGGTGCGAAAAATAGTCAAAAATTATTCCCAAATGGTCAAAGTGTTTAAACATTTCTATACTAATTTAGCGATTTTCGCTTAACCAAATTTTCATTAATCAAAGACAAGATTCTGTCAGTAGATGGAGATTCAACACCCATGGCAGGACTTAAATGATCTTTTTTTCTAAAAATATTGTCATTTTATATAGCAAGAGACTTGTTTTATTCAAGTCAGGAATGATTTGCATGCAGTATAAAAAATGTCTACATTCTTTTCCTGGTTAAGCATACTTCAATTTGAAAATAATTATTTATACATATATATATATATATATATATATATATATATATATATATATATACATCAATATCACATAGAAATTAAAGATCTATTACAACAGAGACCTCTTTTTCACTATTCAAGATTGTTCAAATAGACCTATTTATGACTTACTACATATATATATATATATATATATATATATATATATATATATATATATATATATATATGATGAATATCATTTTGCACCATACAAAAAGGGCCTTCCATCTATTTACTTGACAGAACAAACAATTGATAACTTTTATGTATTTTTTTTGTGTTTTTATTTGCCCTAAGAGAGAATAAAACCACTTGAGTCCACTTGTATTTTCCTCCTCCTTAAAAGTTATTTTTATACCAAGAGGGTATATCTACACACATGGACAACAGAAGATACTATCTATCTTATATTTATCCAGTCAGTTTCCCATATATCTGATCATCTAATAAAAAAGCAAAATATAATAGTCCTATTCTATCAGTAACGTTGGTCTAAATTTCTGACTATTGAGTATCTCTGATTTTCAATCCATTAATACAGTAAAATCATTAGCAATGCATTGAACAACCATAGCCATCAAAGATGGTGAAGGCGTCTATTACTTTTTAAATAAGCAGGTGTTTGTGTGTTCCAGAGCTCCTGGCCATACCGTTTTGTCTACAGACTTGGGAAATTGGAATTAATACTCCACCAGACTGCTTTTAAAAATGTTCTTATTTTCAGAAAAAAAAACTCTCGACCTTTTTGGGCCTTATTTTTACAGGTGTTGGTTATTAATAAAATTTAGGTTCTCCTTTTCATACATGTTTTTTTTAACTTTATTTTAGATGTTTTCCAGTGGAAATGTTATTGGTCATGTAAAGAATTTATTCTGATCATATCTATACTTCACAGGAATTTTTTTTACCATGACCTCAAATTTTGATGCTACAGTTGCCTAATTATTGACTTTGATGGTTAGTTAATATCATGATTTTAAGAACCTTATTCTATGAGCAATGCTTACATTAATTCCTGACCACAGACAATCCCTTTCATCTAGGTTTTCAACGTACTTTTAGAGAAAAATTATTAGAAATGCATTTACTCTGTATAATAGCGCTATTCTGTCAGTAATTAAAACAATATTGAATCATCCCAGCCCCAACAACCAGGCAAGTGGGCTACAAAATGTTCTTTCTTTGAGGGTCTTTATCTAACCGTGAGTGTCATTGGAGGTACTTGGTTACATTTTGGGGGACAAAAAAATTGAAAATTTGCATGTGTACATCAGTAGGTACCATCAATGTTTTTTTTTGGGGGGGCATGGTCATTGTGGATCAACAATGGCCAAATCTTGTGCGAGTATATCTTAGATAATTAGTTCTGGTACACACACAGGCTATGATGATTCATTTATATGAAGTATGGATACACTTTTAATATTTTCTGTGTCACTATGTATGTAATCATCTAAGTGGATGAAAGTTATTTTTATAGTAAGAGAGTGTATATATTTACACATAAGGGCACCAGCAGAGATTATGTATCTTATGTTTATCCAATAGACTTGCCATCTACCTGATGCTGCCAAAAAATGATTTTAATCACTCAATTCAACAAAAAATGAAATCACGAAACTACAAAGTGATAAGTAATGGTGGGGGGCAACAATGATTATATGGAAATTTCACAGGTGTTGGAAACTAAAATTAGCCATTACCTATGTATTTACTGAAGATCAAAGAATGAAGAAATTTCAATTTCATCCTTACTTTTCTTCTCAAATGCAAAGCTTATAGCAAAAAGAGAGAAAATAAAATCAAAAAATTATATCAGAATAGAGCACCTCAGATATCATGTCAATTTTGAATGTATATGAATGTGTATCATGTATATGGTAAACACATAATCAATACATATGCACATAGACATACAGTCGGAACATTCTCACATATCTGCTATGACCAAGGGGCCTCACTCCCATCCATGCCACCTTAATGAACAATAGAACGCAAAACGGTAGGATCAGTCATATGCACATTGCACTTCACCTTAAAAGTTCATTGCACAGACCCTCGGGATAATTTATATACAGTTCTCACCATTTAAAGTCCTGCCCTCATGGAAACCCAAAAATCTTGGTTAATGAATCCAAGCTAGTCATATATACAATATATACACAGATTACATAGTAAATATCAGTGTGTATTTAAAGAAAGAATTTTGTCAAAATTGGTATGTTTATTGGAGAGAGAAAATAAACAACATTTTCAGTATATTACACTATTCTATTTGAAAAAGTAAAAATTGCAACTCCAATGGAAAGAAGAAAAAAAAGATTTAAGCAGTCTATGGAGAAGGGACTATAGAGTGATCAAAAAATGACAAAAGTAGTTTGTGAAGTTTTGTGCAGAACATTTCTAGCAGAAGGATGCTCCAAAGTTGTAAAGCAGTTGAGATAGATAATGATGAAATCTAGACATTACCAAAGTTATACGCCATAGGAGATAGCAAACAGTCTAAATATCCAAATTTAAAATCATTTTCACCTTGGTTATACTGGTTGCTTGTATAGGGGAAGGGGCTTCCACATGAGTGGATAAAACCTACTAGACCATATTTCCATGTATTTGGGATATGCTACTTGAACATAATAAAATGTTGTGTTTTTGAAACAAACAGTGACGAGCAAGGAAAAGTGGTTACTTCACAACAATGAGAACTACAAAAGATCATGGATCGAGTGAAATAAGTCACCACTAACCATACCAAAGGACAGTCTTCACTCCAAGAAGGTGATGCCATGTATAAGATGGGATTGCAAGGGAGTCCTTTACTATGAGCTTCCTTTGGATAACCAATTGAAGGCAGAAATTGAGAGAAAACACCCGAAAATAGTTAAGAGAAGGGGTATAATATTCCATCAAAGTAACACTAGGCTACATGTTTCTTTGATGACTAGGCGAAAACTATTACTGCTCGGTTGAGAAGTTTCCACTTATCCACCATAGTTACCAGATTTTACAGAATTTTCCTCATTTCCTTGCCCAGAAAGATGAAATGTTCTGGGAGGATGGGATTATGAAGTTGCCTGGAAGATGGCCGGTGTGCATAACATAATAGTAAATATGTAGTTCAATAAACAGTTAATGATGAAAATAAATTTGAAAAAAAATTTTTCTTTTCACATTGTAAACTAGACAAATTTTCCAGCTATCCATGATCAAGAGGTTTCAAGATCAGGCTGAGTTTGCATCGCATGGATCCAGTATTCTCACACTGTGGCAGACATATGGAGAGGTATGGATAGAGTGCCCAGGATTAGTGATAATGATGCCTAAGCCCTGGAATCATGCCTGATCCCAAGCCTGATAGAGGCTTTGTTGGAGATAGCACTGCTATTTTCTTAGTGGTAATTATATAAATGTGTATGATCTATATGCACACACACACAAACACCATATTTATGCATATAATATGAATATATATCTATATCTATATATATATATAGTGTATACAGACACACACATATGTTTGCATATAGTATACACAGTCACATATGTATGAATATGATATACACACACAAAGATATGTACGCATATGATATATATACACACATATGTAAGCATATAATTAATTTGTTAAAATGAAAGGAACATTTTATTCCACTGTTTCAGTAATTTTCTGAATTTCTTCAACAAAAATGGACGAAACGTCTGAATGAAATATTTCATTCATTTTAACAAGACTTCCAATATAGTCATTCATTTTTTTTTGTCAGATTAACCATAATATATATATATATATATACACATACACACACACATTATATATATATATATATATACACATACACACACACATTATATATATATATATATATATATATATATGTGTGTGTGTGTGAGTGTGTATGTATGTGAATGTGATTGGACATAAATTTGTGCACACATACCTGTGCATAACATAAAAAATAAAATGATGATGTAAACCCTAAAAATTTGCGAAGAGTGTAGTGGCCATGTTCAAGAATCTAGAAGGTGTGTGTTTTTTCCCAGGAAGGTGTAGTTTTTAGTAGCCATGTTGTTGGGCAATGTCAACAGCAGTGAATGACATTTGATAAGTGGACCAATCTTATTGAGTTTGTTCTTGTCCTACCATATGTTCATGACATCATGTTAGGGGCACAAACTTCTGCAAGATTCTATTGGAAATATTGACACAGCTGTTTGATCTAGCAAAATTGCAATGTTATCTTTATGTAGAAGATAAGTCAACAGATTTTCATGTCAGTCAGCAATAAATAACTAAATTGGAAGACGTTTCTGCAAATGTAAATAATTATTCATTTTGTGCAGCCTGAAAATCTGATTATATAAACTGAAATTAATAATAATTACTTACATGTGGATAACAAATAAGGTAATTAGGCTATAGATATACAAGTTTATACACACACAGAAAGGGTGAATATGTGTTATATATATATGAATATATTATATAGGCGTATGGGAGATCTTTGGTTAAGAGAAGCAGAGGGGGTTGATTTGCCCGAAATTTCCACACTTTTGCCCAAATTACATTTGATTTGCCTGAAATTTTACACTGTTTTACCCAAATTTTGGGGGGTATTTGCCCTCCCTTCCCCTTGATTTTTGTATGTGTGTATACATATATATGTATGTATATACATGTGAATATGTACATACGTAGATATTCCCCCTCCCCTCTCTTATTTACATCTATAAAATGCATATAAAGAGAGACCAAGAAAGAAAAAGGAAGTATATATGTGTATACAAGGTGAGGGAGGTTGCCTTCTCTCCAAAATGCTGATTTTAATCTCTAGCAAGGAGTATTGTCCAAGTTTCACATCAGCAGTTTTGGAAAGATAGACTTATTAAAGGAAAGTGGGTAAGAGCAACAGAATTTGAACCATGATCTCATTGAAGATAAAACTCAGATAATATGACTGAAGTATGTAAATTATCTTTAAATAAATAAAGTATATTAATTTACATTCATAGGATTTCTCTAGAAAAAAAAACATTTAGATTTTTTTTCAACTGCAGATATAAATAAAAGTGTCAAGTAACTTCTAATACTATTTTGGTTAATTTAGACACATGCAATTTTTCAAATTCACTCAAGTAGAAAAGATTTCCTCAAAGTATTAGCTGAAAAGTTTTTAAACATTACCAAAAGAACTTTATATAGAATCACTGTGGGCCCCACAAATGGCCTAACCAACAAGACAAGTGAGCTACAGATTCTTCTCTCTTTGAGTGTGTTTCTATTTGCCTCTGTGTGTATGTGTGTGTCTTGGGACACTCTTGGTCATATTTCATAGGCTATAACCTTGAAAATATGCATTAGTATAGTTTTTAGTATATCTATATTTTGCATCTCTGGTCATTTTTGGACCAGCAATACCCAAATCTAATGCTAATTTCAGACAAAACATCTAATTCATTATAGAATTAGTTATGGTATGAGTGCATAAGTGATTCACTTATGCAAGATACAAATATATGCATACTTTTTATCAGATAGAATAGAATCAAGCATATGTTCACAAAAAATGACAGTTATCGGGGCTCTGGTGAAGCTCCGATGGGCTTAGCATACCAGAAGTGGTTTTTAATGAATGCTCAAGTAAAAATAAACCCTTGAAATCATGAACTGTACAAGCAGAAGAATGATTTTTATGAAAAAACATTTCACATGAATATTCATAAATGCCTTCTATCTGCTGACACACAACCACAGTACACATTGAATGGAACCACCATAGCATCTCATTTCATTCATTAAATCAAGAATGCACTAATTCAAAAAACAAGCATCAAATAAAAAACAATATGATGTTCCTAGCCTCAGTTTGAAAAAGCAAATCACTGAAATAGTTATCTTATTTTCAACTAGTGGCAGAGGTTACTGATCTAATCTAGGTTTAAAATATGGGTTTTGAATGCTGATTTTCAAGGCTAGAAGCCCCATGATTGGCTTCACACTATATTCATTCCACCATTTGTCCTTGTGTCATAATAGACTAAGCTAAGTGGATTTTTCAAAACATTATTTTATAAATAAAAATGACCAAGTTTGGACACCAGATATCTAATGCCTAGAAGGTTTTAGAAATTGGTCATTACCATAAATAAAAACTTTGGACTTGACCATAGCAAAAATGAAGCTTACACAATAGAGCAAGAGTGATTGAAGGGATATCCATTTAAGCCAGTGGTTTTGGACCAGGCAGGAATCCCCCCCCCCCTGTTCGTCTGATTTTTTTTTTCTTTCTTGAGAGGAGTGTGTGTCGAAATCCTAGGGGGATTTTATTCCATTTCAAAGTGTGTGTAAATGAGCTTTGGATGTTTGTTCGAATTGTCACGTCCCTGACTGACCTATTTTTCATAATGGAATTGGCCGAATGGAATACATTGATAACATTTTTTTAAATATTTTTTGTGTATATTTTTTCTCTAACAGCGACGATTTGGCACATGTGATACAAGGAAAATGAGTAGTATTGCATTGCAATCTCACATTCACGGATTTTTAGATCATTTTCTTCATACTAGGTTGCTAGTATGAATCTTCGGGGGATGGGATGACCCTGAAAATTTTGAACTGGAGGTCAGGGAGATTAGTTTGAAAAGTTTGAGAATCGTTGATTTAAGCCTTTTTAAGGAATCAGATTATTATCAATATATTAACTATGATCACATTTTATTTGACATAAGGAATATTAAGGATTAGTTTCAGAATATTTTTCCAATTCAGTATGAATATTTTGATGTTGGGACAATTACAACAAATAGAATAAAACAGAAGAACCATCATTACTTTATCATCTGCAACGTAAGACAGCAGTTCTATGAATGTTGAAAATTTCTTCAAGACCAAATTCAAACACGTTAATAACATTTGTAAGGAAGTAAGTGATCCAGAGAGATAGAGAGAGTGGTTAGAGAGATAGACAGCATTTCAAAGAAAGAAAGAAAGCTGTTTATCTTAATAAGAGGGTGCATAATAAGAGAGAGAAGGAAAAAGAAATTAATTAAGTGAAAAGAAAGAGGAGGAAAGACAGACAATCTGAGTTTAGAGAAGGTCACCGTCTGTGTTATGTGAACCTGATGGTTTTTAATATCACAAATAAAATTTTACGTGTGTCAAGTGAAGTTTACAACTTCTTTTCATTCCTTAAGGAATGTGCTGAAAATTTCAAATCATATAGAATAAGTGGATTCTAAGATGGAAACACAGCAAAACCTTCTCATGTTCTTCAACTTTTAACAAACTCACACTGAAAAAAAAAAAGAAAAAAACAGGGTCCATACTATTCCCTACCATAAAAAATGACTTCACTTCAGTCTTGAAAATCTAAAAATCTTTTATCTATATTTGGATTTATAATTTTAGATAAAACATCTGTAATTTTTAATTTTAAAGAAAATTTAGATTTCTCAATAAGTGCTGATCCAAACAACTTCGAACTCGTACCATGACCAATTATAGAGTTATCTTGGTATACAGACACACACATCCATAGAGATGTCTTCAATTATGTTAAATGACCTCTGTATTGAGCAAGAGAGAAAATACATGCTTAAATTCACATTTTCCTATCATCTGAATTCTTCCTAAGGCTTGTAGATGATGTAACAAAGTTGACTGATTGCACAAGCTATAGAACGCAGAGTAAACTTTGAAGAAACATCTAATATTTCCCTGACACCACTAAGATTTTTTAAAATAGTGCAAAAGATTGCTCAGAGAATTTTTTCATCAATCAAATAACATCCAAATATTAGAAACTGTTTGTCAAAACTGCCAGCATTAAGTGTCTTCAGTTTTCAAGTTTGGCTAGCTGGCTATGTATGTGTGCATGTATGTATCACACATGCAGGCTTCTCCAAGGGAGCTAAAAGGCTTAAAATTCAAACAATTACTCATTATGTCTCAGAAAAGACCCCATCTCTTGAAAATTCACTCCCTAACTAGGGCTTTAGCGGGGAGTTCAATTTGCAATACAAGTTTATGATATATTGATAAATTTGTACCTGGCAGTATTTATGCTCGTTTTTGGAAATTTCAGACTTTTTTTTCAGTGATCACAATATAACAAAAGGGGAGAGAAGTAATTTATTAATGGAATACCCCTTTTTCCAATTTTTTAATTGATCACCTCTAACACAGCATGCTACCAAAAGACATTGGTCACATGATGGTTTATATTGAGTGACTATTTGATGGTTCCTAAACACGAGAATTAAAATTTTAAGTAAGAAATATAACTTAAGCTCAAAAGGTGTAAATATACGCCTATTGGTTCATTTTAAAAAATGGCTTTGAAATCTAACTTCAATTCTTAATGAGATATAGATAGAAGATCTTGAAATTAGTGAGAAATTCAAAAAGAATATTCCCACCATTTTCAAAGTTTCACACCTGTTTGTTCAATTTTCCGTCATCCAGATGATCTCAAGGTGTACATAAATTTATATTTGATCAATCAATTAATTTCAGAATCATACAAATTAGCAAGACCCAAGGGATTTCCACAAGTGTTGACAACTAAAATTATCCATTATCTGATGCCACTGGTCTTATCTTACTCTGCCAGTATCCTCTCATTCTATTCCTTATCCCTTCCAATCATCATTGTCCATTCATCTCTAAATGTTATACAAATATGGATTAGTTTCATACGTGACAATCTTCCTCCTACCTCAATAAACTACCTTTCTTTTCCTTCCTATCCTCTTCAAAATTACCTAACTTTCATTTCTCCCCTCTCTCTTCTCTCATTAATATTTAAAAAAGAACATTCAAATGCAGAAAGGTAGGAAAAAGCAAAATTGAGTTTCATCTCAGCTGTGTGAATAAGGTGGAGGTATCCTGCTAAGGGAGTGGTCAAAAACCTGTGTGAATAAAGTCCCAGTCTAGACTAGACATGAGATTTGCAAGGATCTCTCAGCTGACACAAGCAGAGGAAACTGGTACTTCATCACCACCCCTTTATACTCCAATTGGGAGTTGTCTCTAAAGAGATGGACTGCCAGATTATCTAGGTGAAAAACTTCATGGATATATTTGAACTACTATAAGATGATTTTTTAGGAAAAAAAATTCTGAACACTGTACAGTGGAAGCATCCACCATTTCAAATATTGAGTAGGAGATATTTTTTGTGAGGATGAGTCCACTGTCAATCATATAAATAGATTTAAAGAACAATATAATCATGCCTACAAGTCCGAACAAATTCTTTAAAAATAATTAACATTTTTTATAGCAATTAAATACTAATCATTCTAGCAATTATTATTCAAAATAAATCAGGAGTGAAAAATATTGTTTTGCAGTGACTGAATATGGATCTCTTCTTAAATAAAATTGAGCCAAATAGCCCAATTAGTCATAGATAAACTGGTCAGCAAAACCTATAATATGGCATTTATTTGCTTTATTTTTAAAGAAATAAAGAAAACTTGAGTAATTTAAAATATACGAGAACACAAACAAATTCACAATGAAAGAGATTCAATTATTGTTTTTCTCAACTAATATACAGAATTGCTTTAGAATGTATTACAGTCAGAAGAATATATATTTATTACTTTGAAGGAATATCTAATGTAATATATTGAACACCAACTACTGAGGATTAAATCTGGAAAATTGCAATATGGAATACCAAGTTCCACTGAGTATATATCTATACATAACTAGTTGCCTTATCATTTGTAGAATATACACACATAAATATTATACATCTTCAAAATAACTATCAGTGCATCAATATAAGTACTTTTAAAATCCATAATGCTCGAAATGCAGCAATTTAGGAGCTGAAAATTGACACCTTCTGTATAAACTGGTTAGACTACCACCCACTTCAAATCTGCTTAACAGCAGCCGGGTTCCCCAACCCCCAGTCCAAAGCACACAAACAAGCAAGCAGTTGATGTAAACAATCACTACTCCAAAGATACTGAGTCACAAAGAATGATAAAATTCATTTTTTTTCAAATTTTCCTAATGTCCAGATTTTACCATATAAACTGCTAAAATTGGCATCATACAAAAAGGGTAATTCCTATCACACTCATATCCCAAGGATGAAATACAACCTCTATAAGCCTTTAGTTGTTGAATCTTCTATGGAAATGGTATATACATACACAAATCTATGAATTCTTGAGAGATTTGATTTTCAAAAAGTCTCAAAATATATGATTGAAAATAGGAACTTCATATTAAATAGTTTTTTCAAAATTTCTCAATCATTTAATAGTAAATCCATCAAACTAAATGAATCTTGGACAACTAAGATATCTGTTGGAATTAGCAGCAAAATAGTTTGAACTAAAACATTACAAATACAGACATATTAAGAATGAATTAGTACCTGGCATAAGATAGTTTACAGGCTAGTTTCATAGATTATCAGTTTGATTCTCACTGTGAGCCCTACTATTGTGACCCTGTGCAAGAGTAAACCAAATATCATAACATGATGATTAGCAAATCAGCAAACAGAAAAAAAAAAAGAACTATAAGTTCAATGAGGTGTCCACCATTAGAGGTAGTAATAGTAAAAAATGAGGATAGTTCATCCAAACTTTCATATCAATCTAACATAAGTTTAAGAAAAATGATATTTAAAGGCGTCTGATAGAGATGCATGGAGGCTTCTAAAAACAAAAAAAAAGAAAAGTTAATCTATCTAAATGTTGTCAGCTATAGTTTATGATAGGGATCACTGTAATAACCTTGCCCTGAAAAGGATCATCACCTTCCTACCAACTTGCCAAGAGGGAAGGATGTTAAAATGATGCTACTCTTTCAATCATCCCTTAAATTTTTCAAATATATAGTTCTAATTAACCAACCGTAGCCATCAAAGATGGTGAAGGGTTCTATCCTTTTTTTATATGGGCTTTTAAACCATTTTGTCAACAGAATTGAAATTGGCATCAGTACTTCACTAGACCCCTTCTAAAAATTTTATTTTTCATTTTTGGGAAAAAAGCTTTTTTTATTTTTTTTTTTATAAATAACGTCTAGATTCTCCAGAATCTGGAGGTTTCTAAATGTTTTTTTCACTTCATTTCAGATGATTTCCAGTAGAAAACACCTCCTGAGGTATCATGAATAGAATTTACTCTGGTCATATTTATTCTTAGATTGAATTTTTTTCATGACTTCAAATTTTGATGGTTGTTCAATAATTGATTGCGATGGCAAGTCGTTATTTCAAAATTTTTTGACCTTTTCTTACCGCCACGTTAATTTAATGAGAAGCTTTTTATTGTAACTTACTGCTCAGGCCAATAGTTTTAATCATGTAAGTGAAACATGCATTTCGATTTCTGGTGTTTGACGTATATATCTTGTTTTCTTTTTCACAGGTACATTCGTATAAAGATTTCTATTTGCCCCACCCTTCCCACCCAAAATTCTCAAATCATCCCTGAATATTTAGTGTGCAAAGCCTGAATTTTGAGTCCAGATTTCAAGGCAAGTGTGGTGATACTAAAGATGATTACTGCAATTTTTGTATTGAACATAATGAACAAAAAAAGATATAAAAGTATTTTTTTTTGTATGAATATATGTATTTATCTATATATTAGAATGAAATAAGCCCTTGCATAATTGGGAGATATGTAAGACATGTCAGGTTAGCTCAGTCAGTAAGAGACATGACCATCAATCAGTTAATCATGACTTCTAATCGAGGTAAGGGAAATTCATTTTTACTCCCCTAAATTTTGTGAGGATTGTTCTTGTCATGATAGAAAAACAGGGTCAACCAGGTTTGGACTGGAGTGAGACAAAATAGACCATTTGAAACTATAAAAGAGCAGAGCTAATTCCAGAAAATCAAAGACCAAAACTGATAAAATAGAAATTTAAAGCTGGGGGGGGGGGGATGAAGTGTCAAAGAAAGTATTTAAAAGTTGGCAAACTGAGAACGTTTCTTTAAAATTTAGACAGAAACCAGAATGTGAATAGAAAGAAAAGGAATAAGAGAAGCATTCTAAAGAGAGAGAGAGAGTGACAGAAACAGAAAGAAAAACCGAGAGGGAGAGAAAGACAAACGAAAAAAAGAGAAACTGAGAGAGAGAAAGACAAGCGAAAAAAAGAGAAACTGAGAGAGGGAGAGAGAGAGACAAGAGAGAAAAAGAGGAACTGAGAGGGAGGGAGAGACAAGAGAAAAAAAGAGAAACCAAGAGGGAGAGACAAAAGAAAAAAAAGAGAAACCAAGAGGGAGAGAGAGACAAAAGAGAAAAAGAGAAACTGAGAGGGAAAGAGAGACAAGAGAAAAAAGAGAAACTCAGAGGGAGAGAGAAACAAGAGAAAAAAGAGAAACTAAGAGGGAGAGAGAAACAAGAGAAAAAAGAGAAACTAAGAGGGAGAGAGAGAGAAAAAAAACAGAAGCTTGGAGCGAGAGGGGGAGAGAAAAAAAGAGAAACTGGGAGGGTGTGAGGGAGAGAAAAAAAGAGAAACTGGGAGAGAGAAGGGGTGCAACTTATTTCAAAACTGAGAAAAGGTGTTTAAATTCAGGATATCTAATCATTTGACATTCTTTCAAAGGCATGAATGTCCCACTGGGGAAATGGATCTAGCATCTGGTTAGTCTGGCAGACCAGGTGGATACAAACAGACAAGCCCACCCTTAGTTAGGGATATATCAGTCTTGAGGAATGAGGCTAAAGGTGGGAGTGGAGAAGGGGCTGGGAAAGTAGGGAGGTCATTCATCAGGTCATTTGTGATCATATATTAGGCTTATACTTCACATAACATAACCCTATTTACCAAGTACTAAGAATCACCCTAGACACATTTGCTTTCATTTCTCTCCATTCATCCACTTACTTCATTTTCTCAACCCCGAAGTCATCCCCTCAGTTTCTCACACACTTCCAAGTTGTGTATTTAATGTACTGGATAAAGAAGTAATATGGTTTATACATGTGTTTGAGTGCATGCACATATATTTTGTATATAAATATGTATAAGTCATGAAAGCAAAATAAAATGACTCATAATAATCAGCTGGAAATCATTTTGTATGAATAGAGACAAATAGAAGAGCACTTTGCCAATGTGCTTAAAGTGTAAAGTATGCTATGAATGCAAAATAACAGCTATGATGCTAGGATGCAAAACATGGAAATTAATAAAACAGAGAACCAACATAGAATTGCACAGAGAGCTATGGAAAGAGCAATGCTAGGAATATCAACATGGATCAGAGGGAAAACTATAATAGAATAATTATACAAATAGGCAACGAAAATGGAGATCAGCTGGACACTTAGCAAGAAGAGTTTGCATTTTGACTAATGTTTTTGGACTGGAAGGTAAAGACTAATGGATCGGTGCCCATGGGACAAAAAACACAGTAGGAAAAGACCAGACACAAGACTGGGGGATGAGATAGAAAGGTTTACCAGTAAGAAATGGCAAAGGTTAGAAAAATCATAGACGTCATGGAAGGAGAAGACACATTATATATATTTATTATATATACAAACTAATGCACACAAACACACACTATATATATATATATATATATATATATATATATATATATATATATATATATATATATATATACACAAGATTATTTTGAAGTTTCTAAAATGATCTCCCATTACAACATGGTGAAAGTATCATTTGGCCAAAACAACATAAATAGAGCAAACAATTAGAGAAAATGGGGCTGCTGCAGGAATTGAACCTGCGACCAATAAGGTATCCACTTTACTATAGCATTGCACTTCGATTCCTGCAGCAGCCCAATTTTCTTTTATTGTTTATTCTGTTTACGTTCTCTAGGCCAAATGATACTTTCATGGTGTAATAACTGAAGATCATTTCAAATAGAGTTTCAAAATAAAATGCAATTTATAATTATTTCTGTCATATATATATATATATATATATATATATATATATATATATATATTTCTTAATGATATATATATATATATATATATATGTGTATAACATTACTGAAATATATCCATAGTACTACACTCAACAAAATCTCCATCAGTTAAACACACACACACACACACACGCATACATACACTCACATGCACACAGATGAGTGTAAGTAAGTATACAAAGAGAAAAAAAACATGTGTTTTCATATTTATCCATCGTTAGTATGTGAATGGATGAAAGTTCATTCAGTGTAGCAATAGGCTCAGAGTCTAAAGGTTCACAACCAGTCAAGGTAAACTTAGCCTTTCATCCTTCAAAGGTTGATAAAATAAGTAACAGTGATATGGTGAGAGAAGAGGTCAATTTAATTAGGGATAAGAGTGATGTACACTCTTAAGATCTTGAATATATCTGCATTCAAATAAAATAAAATCTCTACACTTTTACTTACACTCAACCACTTTAACAGGAACAACTGCTAAATTTTAATATATGAATTCTTCCTGTTCAAGTTAAAACAAAAAAATGAAAAATCTTTACACTTGTTTTGTTGGGAACCATCAACCAAACCAAAACTGTTGACATAGGTTTGTTCAGTTTTCAAGTTTGTCTAGCTGTCTATGTATGTATCATGCATACAGGTAGCACCAGTGGAGCTAGAGGGCTGAGATGTTAGACATTTACTTGTTTTTAAGTCTTTAAAAAAAAAAAAAAAATGTCTTTTGTTTTTACATTATAGCTATAAAACAAATCATTTGGGGGTGGGGTCAATTTACAATGTAAGTTTATATAAAATTGGTCTCTTATTTTGTAAGACTTGTTCATTGAAAGGGACTTTTTAGTGATTCTACAAAGGGTGAGCAAAGTAACTTATCCATTGATCACCCCTTTTCCAAATGGATCACCTCCAATATGGCATCCTGCCACAAGACAGTTTCTATTGAGTGACTAACCAGACCTATTTCTTATTAGATTTATTTAATGAAAAAAATAGATTATTAATTATTTGTATATCCAAAACGTTAATTGTAGTTGGTGTCAAAAATCTGTCGTTTTACAGAATTACAGATTTTCTCCAGTTCCAGATAAGATAAACACCCACAATTAACATGTTTTGGGCATATAAATTAACCCCACTGAAATTAGACAGTGAAATGAGCAAATTCCAGCCAATTGCTATGATCAGAATCACCTGAAGATGGCCGTAGGGTACAACAGCCGAAACGTAGCATTCAAGAAATGAACCAAGAAGGGGACAAAATAATGATGATCCCCAACAAAAAAAATTCAGACAGAAATCAAAGATTGTTTGATTGAATGAAATTCATTTTAACATCTTCTGAAGATCTGAGGTGTAGCATTTTTATCATTTCACAAATTTTCTTTTTCTTGTATCTTTATTGGTTTTTATAACAACATCTTTGTCAGATATGTTATTCAGCTTTCAAATTAGATTGTGAGGATTCAAACTAAAAAAATATCTTCAAGTAAGTCTTGAACACACATCTAACCACAGGAGCTTGTACACCGTGACCAAAGGGTTATAGCAATTGGTACATCAAAACTGCTGCAATCAGAAAAATTGTTTTGATTTCTACTGCTAATACCTTTGATCCAAACTTTCTCGGTTTGGAATCAGGGGTATTCCTCTCCTAGATAGGCTCTTAACCAAGTACCATCCTGCTATTTACCCACAGCTGGAGGGAGAAGAAATGGAATCATGCCTCTCCCAAGGGCGTGAATTCAGAGTGAATACAAACTGCATCAGGTAGTGTTTGAACTGTTCGTTGATTCCATTTTACTATTTACTAATTGTTAGGCCACTTGAACTTTCATTTAACAGCAGGGATGGAATTAAAAAATTCAGTAAAGAATCTTCATTTTAGGCATCACTTTTCGATATTCTTCACCCTTCAAATTAAATTTTAAAAAATCAAGATGAAATTTTTGAGGAGAGTCTAACTCAAATCTCATAGCATAAGACTTGCTATGCCATATGACAATGCCTATGTCAGTTTAGAGGACTCATTCAAGTCTCCTTTATTTCTTTGTGCTTCATTCCCAAACACTTATTTGAAGACTGGAAAACATAAACCCTTATGATAACAAGAGCTACTGTGAATTTTTTACAACATCAGGAAAAGTATAAACAAGATTGGAATTCTACTGATGTGTCCGCATGCCACAAAGTGAAACCACTGATGATTATGGTGGTGGTGGTGGTGGGGGCACTGAAAATATACCTTGAAAAAAAAAAAAAAAAAAAAAAAAATTCCATAATCCCCTGTTTGTGAATGCTGATGACATGATTTTATATCTATCACAAGAATTGTTTAAAAAATTGATGATGATGAGGAAATACAACTGAAAGGGAGATTATAGATATTTTTTTTCTATCATGAGAATTGATTTAAGAAAAAAAAAAGAAAAGGAATAAATGATGCCAGTCAACTGGGGACAATTGACTAAAGAAAAAAAAACATACATTTGACATCAGTGTTAGACTAAGTAAGTTATAGAGATGTTGGACACATCTAGAAAAAAAAAATAACAAAAAGTTGAAGATGTTAGTATGAAAAAGGAGTTTTTATACCTCGGTTCTTGTCCAAAATAAAATTAATAAGAAATGTTGTTTACTCACATCGAGGAGCTTCTTCAAGGACAGATTCGAGGAAGTCTTGGGGTGTCATGTACAGTTGACCCTCATATTCTACAGAAGCAAAGGCTCGGAATCTGGATTCTCGGATACTGATATGTCTATCGTCAGGCTGGACAGAATTAAAAAAATGAAATATATTAGTTGATATTTGGAAAAAATATGTACAAAAATTACTTACATGTTGGATTTAAAAAATCTTTTTTCAAAAAGAGTAATATGAGACCAAGACACATAATACAAACAGTTAAAATGATATAAGGCATAGACAACATCCCAGCTTTTAAAAAAATCATAATGAATAAAAAAATTTATATATATATACATATACACACACACACATATATATATATATATATATATATATATATATATAAAGAACATTGCAAAAAAAATTCAAGGAGCTTGTTCTCACCAAGAGTTGTCAACGAATGGAACAAATTAATGGACGAAGATCCAGAAATAATAAAAGTTAAAACAATGAACAGCTTTAAAAATGAATATGATAATTACATGATGAAAAAAAAAATGCAACAAATTAAAAATTTTGATGAAAAGAAAAAAATAACTCTAAAACAAAAAAATGCAATACAAGCAAAAATATGTGGATAAATTTTACTTGCAATGTACATTATCTTATCTTATTCTATTTTTATTCATGAATTAAAACAAAAGACATCAAGTTGTCATTGAAATTGAATATTTTCATTGTTAATTTTTTCACTAAGTTCGTTTATCCTTCTGTTGCTTTTTATAACAACATTCTAGGTAGGATCCTCGGAGATCATAAGTGAAACCATAGCTGGCAAAAAATAAGATGGCTTGATGAACTAGACCAGTTCAGAAAGTATTGGCTCTGCAATGACCATTATACAAAGATCTGGCAAATCTTGGGGGAAGGTCAATAATCAACGACAGATGCTATAAAGATGATGATACTAAGTTGTTTACTTAGAACAGTGTAAGTCAATATAAAAAAAGCCTTTCTCGACCATTTTAAATAAGAAGAGCTCTTGAAATAACTATCATATCTCAAGGAATCCCAGCAAAATATATGTACAGCTAAGGGCACTTCAGTGTCTAGTGTCTTCAAAAATATATTGAATCCCCATAGCCCCACAAATGGCCTGACCAACCGGCCAAGTGATTCTTCTATCTTTGACTGTCTGTGTGTGTGTGTGTCCAGGCTTCCACCTTTGAATATTTTCAATATTTGCATGAGTATACAACTCAGCACCACCTCTAAGAACTTTTTTGTTTTGTTTTGTTTTTTTAATTGATTTTTTTTTTATCTCTCTATGGTCATTTTGAACCAACAATGCCCAAATCTTATAGTGGTATTTTTTGTATAAAATTCTATTTTCTTTCAATAATTTTTCAGATTATCATTCTGGTATATATATATGGGTTATTATTTCAATCTTATCAGTAACCATCAACCAAAACATATTTTTTTTTAGATAATCAGTTCTGGTACACAAGTGGGTTATGGTGATTCATTTATCGAATGACAAACAATAAAAGACTGATGATGATGATGAAACGGAATCAACTAAGTTCATTTTTAGTCAAAGCTGCTTCCATTAACTTTGATTTCAAACAAATATTTCAATGACTTTTTTATACAGTTGAGCATCAGAAACTCGGTAACATCAGAGAGCCAGCTTTTAACAATGAAACAATTATCAAATTTTGTAGAAGTTTTTATTCATCAGCAAGTAAATATCCTTATTTCTGATGTTTCAGAAACATGTATGAAGCATGAACATCATTAATTAAATGATTTTTTTTTTTTTAAAGCAATTAAAAAAGTTTCCAGCAAATATCATTTTTGAGAAATCAAAAATAGTACGTAATTGTTTGGAATTGGTACAAAGATATTTTATAAAAATGAAATTCAACAAGTATTTTATTATCAGGGTACTCTTAAATTCTGGGCTACTCATGTAACTTCATGGTATTAATATTCCAACTTTGTTCTACGTAAAAGTAGGCCTAGTCTACGCAACACCAAAAACACGTGAATTTCAGAAATTTGGGATACCTTTGGTCCCGAGTTTGTGATGCACAACTATAATAACCTCAAATCAGTAATTGTTCCTTTTTTATAATAAAGATAAGAAAAATCTAAAAATCATTGAATTTCACATACAAAAATTAAGTGATACTTGATATCTTTAGTCTGAGCTCTCCTTTGTTGTGAAAAAGTTTCCTCAGTTTTCAGGTTGGTGCAGCTGGCTATGTATGTATACATCAAGCTTACAGGCTGCACCAACTGAGGGCTGAAAATTTCAACATTTACTCCCTATCATCACTAGAAAAACCTTTTATTATTTTGGAAATTTCTCCTGTAAAAAGGTTTATAGTGGGGGGTGGACAATTTACAATTTAAGTTTACGCTAAATTGAACCTTTAGTTTACGTCCACTTCTTTTTTGAAAATTGACAGTGATGAAATCGCTGATATAAAGATACCATATATCCTGGGCTATAGGAAGAATGGTTTACTAAGGTATTTTGAGGACTATTGCTCACTGCAATCATCCAAACCAATGTCCATATCAAGCTTCAGTAGATGGCCACTAATTATGATTTATGAAGAAATAAATCACCTGCTAATCATGTATATATAAATTGGGCTTACTATGGAACAGATTCTCAATATAAACTGAATCCAGGTTAAATCAGCACATTGCTCAATAGTGTGGAAATTGGGTCGATATAAGGAGTGTTCAATTTTTCAAGTGTTGGGAGTATGCTTATCTTGAAAATCAGGATCCCAAATCAAGACTTTTATCAAGATTCAAATACCAAACACTGATGCTGATCGGGAATGTGCAAGTATCTCACCCATTGAGCAGGCCACATTATTGGTGAGTTAACAAGGTAAGAAAGAGGCTATAAAAACCAATATATCCATACCTCGTAAATAAATCATCATAACCTGCACATATACCAGAACTCATTATCTGAATTATAGATCTTCTCATCAAGAATTATCTAAAAGAAATGACAGTGCAAGATTTCAGCATTGTTGGTCCAAAAATAACTACAGAGACCCTAAAAAGCATTTTTTTGAAAAAAAACAAACTTTAGAGCATTTGTATTGCTATACTCATGCAAATGTTCAAAGTTGTAGCTCCCAAAACGTGATCAGGAGTGCCTGGGCACAAACACAAATGCATGCATATACATATACACACAAGAGAGAAGAATTCATAGCCCACTTGGTAGAGCCATTTGAGGGGCAATGGTGATTTGATAGGCTTACGGGGAGGGGTAAGAGAGTGATAACCTAGTTTGAACTGTGATAACCGATCAAGAGATTACTTATAATTAATCTATAGATTATTTTTATTTACAGTTCTTAAAAAATATTTTATCTATTTGAGAAGAAAAACAGTGAATCTTATTATCTGAATAATTTCTCTAACCATTCTTGTTTCAATGAAAGAAAAATTAAAATCTGCATCAGTCTTTCAGATAATGAGAGTACTGTGTTCTAAAAAATGTTTAACAGATGTAATGTGCATAAGAAAGAAATGCTCAACATCACATGGTGAGATCACAAAACAATACAGTACATTAGAGAAAAAAAACAGGAGTCAGGGATATCATTGAATCACTCATAAAACACTGATGGCAATTGGCTGGTTATTTTGCCAGAATGTCAAAATCACTGGACATCACAACTCGCAATGTGGCTCTCCAGAGATCATAAGCAATATTGTGGCTGGCAAGAAATAAGATGGTGTGATGAACTACATAAGTTCAGAAAGTACTGGCTCCATTTTGCTTATGATAAAGAGGTCCAGCGAATCTTGGGAAAGTCTATGTCCAATGACTGATGATGATGAAAGACGATGAGTATGATTCCTGGCCTCATAGCTGATCGATCCATTTTTGCATTTTAAAGCAAGGTTCCATACAACTAGAGCTGGCATGATCTGTTATTGAAAACATGATTTCTGAAAGATTTTGTAAACTAAATAAGTGGTCTCGTTAGTTACTCAATAGAAGCCACCAAGAGACCAATGTCTAATTGCAGCATGCCATATTGAGTGATCAATTAAAAAATTGAAAAAAAGGGATGATCAATGAAAGTCATTTCACTTGCCTTTTGTTGGGCAATGATAACTAAAAGAGGCTGGATTTTCAAAAAACAAGTGAATACTGCTAAACACAAATTAGTGATCAGTTTAGCATAAACTTACATTGCAAACTGACCCCCCCTACATTGAAAATATTAAGGGAAGGTCTTTTTTTAAAAGTTTTTTTCTAGACATAAGGAGTAAATTTTCAGTCCTAGCTCAATTGATCAGGCTTAGATGTGTGCATATATAAATAATATAAAATATGGGTACATATATACACACTTAATTTTTGAATGTTTTCTTTTAATTACTTTATCCAGACTAATTCTCTTATCAGGGATAGAGCATATGTAAATAGATATAGACAAAGGAATCAGTGCTTCAAGGTAACACGCTACTGCTGACCATATCTGATGATCGCAGCAGCTTGGAATACTACAAAGCACTGTTTCCTCTATCATATATATATATATATATATATATATATATATATATATATATATATATATATATATATACACACACATCTCTTTGGGGAATTCGAGCAGCATGCATAAACAGAATGTAGTACAATCTTTCGCCTTTAACCTTTGTGAGAGTACTGTATATACAGCCAAGTGAACTATTCACAAGAGACAGCACAAAGTAGGTGTTAGGCTAAGTATTTTTATCATGGTCAAATTCTCTGAACTCACATGTATTATTGTGATCACATCAAAGTGTTTGGGAGTAACTGATTTTGACAAATTAACCATTTGATAACATTATTGATGATGGGCTGTAATAAGCATCTTCTGTGTGTGCACATATATATATATATATATATATATATATATATATATATATATATATATATATATATATATATATATATATAAAGTGATATATTAACCGTGTAACGACAGGAGATCATTTCAAACAATTTTCTGTATAATATAATGCAATTTATAAATATGAATAAATATAATCTTAAAATTAAGGAGCAGAGAAAATGCCCGACACGTGTTTCTAGATTCATCCATTTATCAAGAGTGGTGGATTATTTTTTACTCTAATTACTTTTAAGAATTTCCATTAGGATGCAATATTTAGAATTAACCAAAATAGATTTTATAACTTATATTCTGCTCATGAAAAGAATGACAAAACAATATCCTTACGAGAAGGACAAACTTATTCTTAAATGATTCAACGTTTCTAATTTAGTTTGAAAAAGTCTTTTTATCATTCTTATGATGTGATTCTCAAATTCTTAAGGTTAAAATTTAATCCCTTGTAAAGTTGATATTATGATGAATTAACACCTAATTTGATCAAAATTTATACATTTTTTATGTATCAAATAAATGTATGATTGTTAGATCTATATTTCTACCAAATGAAATTCTGCGATAAAGAATAAACATTATTATACAATAAATTGTTATTTGATATATCAATAAAAAGATTTCTATTACAAATATCATTACCTGTATTTAAAATTTGTTTTATATTTATAATATCATAAAGGTTAAAAATAGATAAATCAATAAAATTAGTGATTATAATTCTATAATGTATATATTGTATATAATTGGTTTTAATTTGAATTTTTCAAAACGATGACATTTATATTATATGCAAGTATGGATTCACTACACAAACACGTTTATGTTTCTGCCCTGTTTGTCCAGAAACATGAACTTGTTTTGCAGTGAATCTATTATTTCATTATATTTAAAGCTCTACCTTGACTCAATGTTGAATGAAATAAGCATTTCATGAAATAAACCCACTACACATCAGCTATTGTATTATATTACATTGTATTCCTGATTTGTATTTTACACACACACACACACATATATATATCTCATATACATATAGATCTATTGCAGGAATCATTTCTACGACCCGTAGGGTAGCTGCTTCAATGCAGCAGTGATCTTACAATTGGTACAAATACCCGTTTCCTCCCCGAATCAGTCTATTCATTTCTTTTTGATGCAACTGTTATTAACAAATGGATATATATGATCTGACAGAATGATTATGAATAATGTTATATTATATAAAAACTCTTATTTGAAATAATCTCCTGTTATGACATGGTGAAAGTATCATTTGGCCTAAAACAGCAAATAGAACAAACAATAGAAGAAAATGGGGTTACTGCAGGAATCGAATCTGCAACCGATCGGGTAGCTTATACAACATAACATTGCTCTTATCATTGAGCTAAGCAACCACCGCTAATGCATTAAAAATTACTACAAATAAGCCAAATGACCAGAACATCAAACAGTTTATAGAAAATAAGCAAAGGAAAAAAGCAAAAGAAAATTATTTAAAAAATAGATTTATATTTATCCAAAGTTTTTCCAACATTAACAATAAATGTATAAACTTTATAAATTTTACAGTCATTTAAAGGCTTGAGAATAAAATTCAGGAAATCAGTTTTCCAGAAACAATGTGTTTATGTATCCAGTGAACAGATAATTTGTGAGATGGTTTATGAATATGCAAAGCAAATTAGATTTGCCAGATGACAGCATATAATACTGATATCATAAACCATGTTACAACCACCACCATCAGCATATCTATGTACTCTGCCTAGAGTCAAAGTGTCAAAGTGTCTAAAATCACTGGGTAGTATATATGCACTCATTGAAAAGTGTTACACACACAAAAAGATATATTGCGTTTTATGCAAGTGGATTTTTCTTGAATGCAACTCTTTTCAATAAATGCACAGATACTACACTGATCCTTGGCAGAAGTGCTGGAGAGCCTCACTTTGATCCTAGATAGAAGACACAGATACTCTGATCCTGGGTAAAAGTGCTGATCTCTACGTGAGTAATCCTGTCATTTTTAATGGATAGTAAGCCAGTATTTCATACATGTTCGCATCATAAATGAAATAAAATTCCTGGAAGAAAAAATAAAAATAAAAAAAGGGAAGAAAAATTTAGGCGCGATAGCAAAAATACTGCAACCGTCACAACCAGTGAAGGTAACAAAGTAGGTCAGATGGCGTGTAAGAAGATGGCAAATAATTCTGGTTAGATGGTCTGTGACAGATAGACCTGAAAAGATGAGTTGCCTGTGAGTGTTGGTTCTGGCCTAGTTATTTATACTGCTTTAGTATTAGGAATTTTTACTAGAGGTAAGGGTCTCCTTTCTCTTGTTTCAAAGTCTGTTCTCTCAGGTATGAATGGTGAAGTTCACCAGTCAACCACTGAGATGGAACTCATACCTTTCAGCAATCTGTTCTTCAGTCTAACACTCAAAACTATCTTTTGCTTATTAAGCAGAAATTTAATGATTAATACTGGAGATTTTTTATATGAGAGGAGATAAAAATAATTGGAAAAAGAATATATATATATATATATATATATATATATATATAGAGAGAGAGAGAGAGAGAGAGAGAGAGAGAGAGAGAGAGAGCTGTGAGGGAATGGCTGGTCTCACAAATCATTAAAACTGAGTAATGAGTTCAGTCCTAAGAGTCCCATAATTGTAGCTTTGAGCTGAGCTAAGCTTAGTAGAAATATATATATATGTATATATATATATATATATATATATTAGCACAATACCAGTAAAAAATGATGGGATCATTTAAGTAAGAATCAGCAATTCTGCCCAGGATCAGAGCATCTGTGTACTAAAGGATCAAAGTGTCACTCCTGGGTCATCTACCTCAGATCATAGAGTAGCATCTATGTATTCATTGAAAAGTATTATATGCAATATCGACAAGATATATCTGCAGGCCTGGTTAGTCACTCAATAGAAGTTATCACATGACCAACATCTTTTGGCAACGAGCAGTGTTAGCGTGATCAATTAAAAATTAGAAAAAAAGAGGGGTGATCAATGAATAAGTTATTTCTCTCGCCTTTCCTTGAACAATGATCTCTAAAAAAATTTTAAAAACAAGTGTGAATTCTGCTTGACATAAACTAAGGGACCCATTTAGAATAAACTTACATTGCATATCGAACCCCCGATGAAAACTAGAGGGGCGGTAAAAAAAATTTTTTTTTTAATTTTCGAAACATAAGGAGTAAATGTTTAAATCTTCAGAACTTTAGCCCCATTTTCGCATCCTGTGTATGTCATACATGCATACTGAGCTAGCCAGCCAAACTTGAAAACTGAAGAAATCTATGGTAACATTTTAGGCTGATGGTTTTGAATATACATATAAATACATATTGCATTCATATGTCTAATACTCAAGATTATCTTTTGCTTATCAAGCAGAAATTCAGAGATTATTAACAGAGATTTTTACATGAAGAAGGAAAGTAAAAAATGGTCACAAAATTGAAAAGAGGATAACTGTGCTCCCAGTGTATTTAGCCTATTACTCTGAATTATGATTTCCTAATTGGGAAGAAGTACAGAAATTTGCTAAGATATTAGTTTGAAACATGCAAGTAAAAAAAAGTTTCAGAAAACTGAAATGATTTAGTTTCTCAATTCAAGTGTCTTCTTTACCAAAATGCTTGTGTCATTTCATTAAGTCCTTTTTGTTTGGTATAAAATCACTGTAACATTCGTTTTCTTCCTAGTTTCAGCTCATTTCAAAGTTTCTTGATCCAATATTTGTCTATTCTGTTCAGCATCTGTTTATCAAAATCAATCTTTAATTACTCCACCTATGATAGACATATTGATATGATGAGTTTTTATTATCTTTCATTTCTTTTCAAATAAAATCTATCAGAGTCATATTACATATCTATTTTTTTTATTCAATCAGTTGTAATATAATTTCTTCTATCATCATCATCAGCCTTTCAGGGTCTGTTATTGGAAATAGACCTTCCCCCAGATTTGCCAGAGCTCTTTATTGTGGGCATCACAGAGCCAATACTTTCTGAACTTGTCTAATTTGTTACGCCATCTTATTTTCTGCTAGATGCAGTTTTGCATATGATCTCTGGGGATTTATGTTGTGAATTGTGATGTCAAGTGGTTGTTTGCCATTCCTGCAACCATCCCATTACCATTTGAGTTTTTTCAATGGTTTCTATGATATCTATGACTCCAGTTTTTCCTCAAATATACTGTGTTGTCTTGTGATCTATCTGGGTGTTCTTGAGCATGACTCTCCTGTGCACATGCATGTTCCCAAGTTTAAGGGCAAATCTTTCAGATGGGTTCCATGTTTCAGCTCCATAGGTGACTATCGGAAGGATGCATTGGTTGTATACCCATCTTTTTAAGACTTATGGGATCTTTTTGTCTTTGAAAGTTGAGCTTGTGTCACCGAAGAATGATGTCAGCAAATCCAGGGTTACTTATATATTCGCCATCTATTTTGACTCCTTTATTTACCCAATCTAGGCTTCGAGGCAGACTGCTCTTAATTCAGCTCTAGTTTATAATAGAATCCAAGATTTTAGTATATTAGTCAATTTTTTTCCAACCATTATTCAGTTTTGACTTTATTTTTGCAAACGACAACAATGACGGATGACAATGACCAAACCCAAAACAAGTGACATCATGCACAAATAACAGTGACCCATTTACAGAAACTTACTATCTTCAAATGGGACGTGTAGTTCTGGAATAACATTGTATAGAGAAATTAATTCTGTTTTGTTTATTTCTTACATTTTAATGAAGCAAGCTTGTTCATCTATGGTTTTTTATTCTATCAGTTGTAACATTATTTGTTCTGAAGTATATTCCAATGCTACATATATGTTAACTTAAAATGTTTGAAAATCTAAATTCGGCTCTGATTCATGATAATAGAAGCTAACATCTTTGTATCTTAGTCTTTTCTTTAGTATCATTAACCAAAGTTGCACACTTTCCATTTCTAAACAGCATTCTTTTGATAAATGATATCTCTTGATATACGGAATGTATGACACACAGAAATAGAAAGTGTGTAACTTTGCAAAGTGAAAATCTTTTTTTAATAATTGATAAAGATAATAAACATTTTCCATATCCAAATGGCAGTGGTCTCCCAATAATGATATAGATTTTAATAGCATTGAGATTATTACTACCATTATTATTCATTATTATATATACTACATTTTGTAGCATTTAAGCTTCCTAGCATTCCGTAAACCATCAAATATTGTATTCATGAAATCCTCCAAATTGTTTTTTCCTAGGATAAAAAACAAAACAAAAACATTTCCTGAAGGTTTTTAAAATTACTGAAGGCAAGCAAATATTTGTTGTTCACCTTGTTTTAAAATCTAAAATATTTGTCATTATTTATTGTGCAGAGACACATAATATCAGTCAATAAGTAAAGTCAGTAAACATGGAATCTCATGTGACACAATTGTTATGGGTAAAACCCCATATAAAAGAAAGAAGTCAATGGTTTGGAATAACCTGAAATATCAATTCCTGTAAGGACATCCTTCAAAATAAAATGTGTTAACAAAGGCTGAAGCCATTTGGATTGTGTGGATTATGGATAAACAACTAGATATTTCCGTTTTTTATCGACCATGTTATAACAAATTCGATTAATTCAAAGAAACAAATTCATAACATTAAAAGTTGAAAGAAAAAAGTGTAACTCACATAATTATTGAAACACCCAATGTGATGGAGTCTTTTTGTCTAAATTCTATAGATGGTATCATTCAATATTTTTCCCTGATCTTTCTTCCCTTCTCAAAACTATAATCCTGATCACTTACTCCAACCACAATTTCTCAGCTTGTCAATTCTATAGCTTTCTCCAGATGAATGTGACATTCAATATAAAATCTATTATTTGATCAGTGACGTCAAAAACAGTTATGATAACTTAGGACTATTTTACACTAGAGGAAGGCCAAAGAACAAAACTGCCAAAATAATGTGAAAAAATAACCAAAAAATGAAATTTCATGTAACAAAATATGCACCTACTGCCTACCCCCCCAAAAATTGCTTAAAAAATCACTCTCCTTATCATATTTGACGGTCATGGTTTGGTCCAAAATAACTGGCACTCACACTATTTGTCACAATAACCCAAAACCAAAAATAGAGGTCCACCTTAACATTTTCTCCAATGGAAGGGGTCCATGAGTTTTCAGAGTTTCAAAAACATTGCTTTATTTGATAAATATTAAAATCAATCACAAGACATCACATTCACCTAAAGAGAGCTGGAGAACTGACCATCTCAAATATTGTGGTAAATGCAACAAAGATGGAGATACTAGTCTATTGCATCATGAAAGCAAGCATTTTTGTTTATCCCTATCAGAAGAACTTAGCCTCAAATTTTGAAGAGTTGAATTTCCATTATATAAACACTAACTGAATCTTTGTGGTTTTATTGAGATTTTTCTGCCAATATGTTGTTATTACCGTTGCTTTGTTTGTTTTGAATCTTCCATTATTTTACTGATTAATGTTGGCATTATTTTAACAATTTCTGTCAAAAGTTTTAAAGTGATCTTATTTATTTCCATGATTTTGTAGAATGTACCATAACATTATGGTTGATACAAAGACGAGGATACTGTTCCTAATAAGACACAAAGAATGTGACCAACCACTTCAATCTTATTCATTATACCAATGCTAATTTTTTTCTAAATACCTTATTTTCATTTATTACTAAAAGACATGCGTTTTCTCAATATTCTCTGCTGAAATAGATGGGAGAATATTGCCATCAAATGTGATACACATGAGGAAAAAAAAGTCACAAAATGTTTACATGAAGTTCTATAAATACACAAACCCCAGAGAAGAATTTCTGTTCATGATTCTCTGGACACATACTCAATAACAGCTACAATATCTTATTTGTTGTCAAAGATTAATTTGTCATCAATAGTTTCAATACTACAAATATATGCATATTTAATAAGGTAAATCATAAAACAGGTCTGATTAGTCAAGCAGTAGAAACCGTCACTTGACCAACATTTTTTGGCAGCATATAATGTAGGGGGATCAATTAAAAAAATTATCCCCCCACCTAAAAATGGAAAAAAAACAGGTGATCACTGAAAAAAATTTCAATTTTCAAAAAGCAAGGGTGAATGCTGCTGGACACAAAATAGTGATCAATTTAGCAAAATCTTGCATTGCGAATCGGACCCCCTCATTAAAACCTTTTTTTTTCTCTAGACATAATGAGGAGTAAATAAACATCTATACACCTGTAGCTCCATCAGTGCAGCCTTTACATATGCATATATACAATGCCAGCCAAACCAGCTTGAAAAGATGAAGAAACCTATGATGACAGTTTCTGATATTTTGTAATGATGACCAGATTGAGACCATAACACTCAATAGTAAAAGGTGTAAGTGGTCTAACGGCTAACAGTGTGATAAATGGAATAGGAGAACCGAGTCTAAACACTGGCTGTGATAGTTGACATTCACTTTGTAGTAATGCCCAGGGGAAAGGCATGAATGGCAGGAAAAATGGGCTATCATCGGCAACCAGTATAGCAGACAGACAAATTTGATTCAAAAACCAGAAAAGTCCCAGCTTTTATCCAGCATCATAAGAGGTAGACAACAGAATGTGCAGGGAAAGTATATGATTAACAAGGCTCTGGCAAAGTTTTGACTGGCCTAGCAAGCTGGAAATGGATTATAAATTGCTCAAGTAAGATTAAGGAGAATTAAAAAATCAGACAGCTTCCCTATAACACCTACAGTACAAGTGGAATATAGAACAAAAAAAACAAAAAAAAAAAAAGAAACACCCAATAATGCAGTGAACCCAAATTAAACTATCAGAATTATATGTTTTATTCAAATATTTTCTCTTTTTAGGTAAGTAAAATAATAGGTCTAAACAATCGTCATTACATCAAATATAAAGTGCGTCCTTAATTTTTTTTTTTTCCTTGTGATGCAGCACATATCGAATCAACTTTCTTGTCAATTCATTTACTACATTTTGAAGAACTTCAAGAGAATGTTGCAGTCTCCATCCGAACATCCTTTTGACATTTACATCCATTTTTTTGAAAAAACTTAAATGACGTGCCAGGTCAAAAAGATGTAAAAAGGGAAGGTGAGGAAGAAGGTGAATAAGGAAAAAAATAAACCCATCATGGATTTCTGAGAATCCCAAAATTGAAAGCGATATTTACTGTTCCACTCATGAGAAAAGTGAAGGGAGGAGAAAAATGACGAGAAAAGTGAAGGGAGGAAAAAAAAAAAAAAAAAAAAAAAAAAAAAAAAAATCACAAAAATAATGAAGTAGTATTTGTGATTGTATTACAGGGTTATTTACATTTATAAGTAATTGTATTCAAAACATGGGTACCTTTATTAATATTTTTAATCTTTACGACTACTTTTTACCTTCAACTTAATTTATCAGTTACTTTTTTTTGCAACTTCTACTCAGACCGGTTTCCTTCCGGCAGTAAGTAAATAGAGTTTGATAAAAAAAAAGAAATAAAAAAATAAGCCTCAGGTCAGATCATTCCTAATTTTTTGATCAAACGCTATTTACTCCCAGCCAGAGGGAAATTGGTCTGAGTAGAAATTGCAATGAAAAGCAACTAATGAATTAAAATGAAGGTTAAAAGTAGTCATGAAAATCTTAAATGATAATGATTAATAATATTTCTAAAAAAAAAATTAAAAAAATAAAAATATATATATATAAGTATATTTTAACAAATATATATCTCAATATAATCTGATATAATCTATAATACATATACAAAAATGTATGAGTTCTGTTCAGAATGCATCCAGCCATTTAATAATAAACAAAAAATGACCAATCTAAGGTAATGATGCCTTAGTGCCCTTCAAACTATCCTCCTTGGGAGCTCAAACACTAATTCAAGTACCCCTTACACTCCAAAACAGTCCTCTTTTGAGATCGCCATCAGCTGCTTTGTTGTGTTCTCTTTAATCTTGTCCATGTTTTGAATTCTCTGAGAAATTCCCAAAGTTAAAGAGAGCCAAATTTGGACCGTATGAAAGGGCTGACAGACCTGAGTGATATGGTATTTTGCCAAAAGCTGCACTAGATGGGACAAATGGGAAAACTTGGTCATCGTTAATGCAGCAGTCAGACAGTACACATGATCACAGAAGGGCTTTCCATTGCTAACTGAGTAACCCCATGGGAGATTGCCAGTTCATATATACATAGAAAGGTCCCCTCTGATTGCTGTGCAGCCATTTTTCCGAAATACAAAAAATAGCTTGATACTTTCCGACCGTGTATTGGTCTCTATTAAAGAAAATAAGTATTTATATTCAAAGCCAGAATACTTTTATTCAAATTTATGAATACTTTGATTTCAGTGATGAGTGTTGTGAGAAAGTACAAGCCAAATGGATTTCAAGGTAAAAAAATAAGAATAATTGGGTAAGTATATTATTACAAATGTCGGAAATTGTTCAGTCTAATTAATTTGCTTTTCCCTACCTTACCTGAGCAGACAGGAGTACACTACTGCCCAAGCAGAGAAAATCAATCTCCTGTGATATGGTGGTGCAAACAGTTCAATGAATAGTCAATCAAGAGACAAATAATAACCAAAAAATTACAGCATCTTCAGAATTTATCAAAAAATGCTAGTCTTTACTTATTCCCAGAACTGTTGAGCTCAAAGAGGAGGATGTAAGGGAAAGCTTGAGAATTTCTTTCCATATATGGTCAAATATTTCCGTAAAACAAGGTGCTGGATAGAACAGGTTATTGGTGAAAAATATTTTGCTCTAACAAATTGTATAATTTTTCTAAATTATACAGCAATTGATTTTGTTATATACCATGTTCACCAGCATTAAGTGTATTTTTCTTAGCATTTTATATAATTTTAAACATTTATAGAAGAAACAAAAACAAATCATAACTTATGGTACTTATGCAATGAACAAAGTTATCAATATGTTTGAATGAATGTACTTAATCTTTGAACGAAAGTATTTACATTTTGTATAAAAGGTCCATAGAATTTGAATGGGAGTACTTACAAGTTTAAGTAACCCTGTAATTTCAATGATAAAGATAATAATACTGTGAACAATATTGATGAAAAGCCACAATGTAAACCATGATAATAAAAACAATAACAATGAAAAAAGATGGTGTTGTGAAATGGTGGCAATATGGTGTGTCATGCTTTATTGCAAAGGTAACTTCACAGATATCCTCTTACCAAGTTTCAAGCAAAATACATATGATATGGTGGAATGAGAAAAAAAGAACGCGCAAAAAACAGCAAGCATATATATATATATATATATATATATATATATATAATATGATGGTGGAATGAGAGTAAAAGAGCGCGCAGGGAAAGAGCAAGAAAAAAATACAATTCAGACATGACAACTGGTGAAACAAAGTACCATGCCAGTGACACGTGTATAATGACAAATTACCTTTACCTGTACAGTTACAATCCACCACTGAAAGAGAGACACATTGCAAAAGCAGTTAGTACATGTGTTAGTGGAAGATTTAAACAAAAAAAATCACTTTGGTTTGTTTCTTTTATGAAAATTTTTATGGTTTTGACATCCATCAAGTATGCATTTCATATTTATTAAAGATAAGCAGCATATATCACTGTTCTTTTATAAGCAGTATTTCTCTCTTGGTGATAAATGAAATACATAAACCTACAGCTTACTTTTACACTATAGTTTGTATTCTTATCTCTGCATTCTATAAGACATCAATCATACACATGTCTTTTCTAAGTGGTATTCCTCTCCTAGTACTTAGATAACACCTACATCATAGATTTTACTCTATTTTGTATTCTAATCTTTGCATTCAATAAGACATCAATCATACACAACTCTTTTCTAAGTGGTATTCATCTCTTAGTAATTAATAAAGATAACACCTATATCATAGATTTCATCATATTTTGTACCACTATCTTTGCATTCTGTTAGACAATACAATAACACATCAATGAAATTCCAAGGAATATTTCAAATCCCGAGGAGAAAAATGTCTGCTGAATGGTACATAAATTACCATTGTTATTAAAGGCTAATAAATATTTTCAATTCAACATGCTCAAGATTTATGTTGATTTTTATGATCTATTTATTGCTCTTCTATTGAATACATAAATTTCTTCCTTTTAATATGATGTCTAACATGATGCTTAGATTAATTTTATCTTCATGTGATGTTTTGAGCCAAACAGGACACCTGAATAGGGCTGGGGATGGGTATAACCAAAATGTTATGACTATAACAACCAAGTTAATGACACGAGCCTGAATAAATCAGTGTATAATCTTATAATTCACCAAAACTTTGTCCATCTATCTCTCTGTATGTGACAGCCTACCGCAAAAACTTCACGGCATAATTCCAAGGTAAGAGCTATGCAGGTTTTCAGCAAGTTAGTTTTTGAAAATCACCATTTGAAAATGTTCTGTTTTGTGGGGGGGGGGGAAGAAACAAACAAACAAACAGGTATATACTAGGATATATTTGTCTTGCAACCAAGTATGTATTTATTCGTACATAAGTGAGAATTTTTTTTTTTTTAAAACATCTACTCAATTGGAAACCCTGTTTTTATTTTTTTTTCACGATAATAAGATTCTTTACATCACACAGTTCAGCATTTTTTCTAATTAGCTCCCCTTTTGGGGACATGAGCCCTATTTTTCTTTTTAACATCAATTGTTGAAGCTGAAATTCATTATAGTGAGGGTTCACTGAATTTTTTTAAAAATTTATAGTGGGAAGGGGGTTAACTCAATTCATAAAAAAATCCAATTCTCATATTGTTATGGTTCATCACAGCTTGTAAATAATTTTTTGAACAACGCCCCCTTTTTAACATCACGCCCTCTCTTTTAGATACTTTTGTGAGCTTATTCTTACACCTGATTTGTATAAAGGATTACTGTAAGTTGCACTTGAAAAGTTTTGTTTGGGGTCAGCTACAGAGCAGCTACAGAGCTATTCAGAGAAACTGGGGTGTATCACTTGTCACCTAAATCTGTGTGGCCGACCTCAAATCATGAACTATAATGAGCAAGGTGATTTTTAAAGCAAATGTATCTAGTTTTGTTTTTTTGTTGCTCCAAGGATAATAATGCTAAAAAATGAAAGCTTCAATAATATAATCGCATTTTTTTCCAAATTCAATGTAAATGAAATATTTGTTATTATTGTAGGTTTTCCAGTGGTAAACAGCAATGGAGTCTAAGTAAGTCTAATTTTCAAGTACAAATACAAATTTGGATATAATGTTGCTCAAACTGCTGATAATGTCAACAAAGCTTTCAATGTGAACACTTCTACAGTGCACACTGTTCAGCATTGATTCAACAGGTTTAGATCTGGAAATATAAAAACTAATGATAAACCAAAAGGAAGGCCCAAACTTGTTCTTAATGATAAAGAACTCTTTGAACAGTTTGAGAACTTTTCTGAGACTTCAGGACTTCAACACCAACTATATCATCACAAAGCAATAGGAAAGGTTAAAAAGTTAGAAAAATGGTTCATCCACAAACTGAATAAAATGTTCCATGACTGTACAGATTGTATCTAAGCTTAGAGGATTAGGAAATGAAGTTTTGCAGCATTCTCCATACTCCTCTGATAGCTGATCATTTTTTTTTACATTTTCTAACTTCATACCCGTAATAAAATAAAAAAAAGGCAACAATAGGGAGGCAATAATTCATGTCATATTTTGATTAAATATCTACTTTCTTTGGTTATTATCATCGGTAATCTTACTATTCAAAAAACAACACTTTATACATAGCAAACAAAGAGGATGTACAAGACTTAGAGAACAAAGAATCATTAGCTCTTTCGGTTCATTTAGACTATTTTTCAACCTATCATTCTTCCTCTTTTTCCAGTCTTTGTACAAGATCATAGTTTCCATAGAACATGCATGATTAGGATAAATCAATCAATCCTATATAGGGCACAATAATTGTTGTAATCAATATATAAATGCAAAATAAAGAGATGACTTGCCATCACAGTCAATAATTGAACGACTGTAGCATAAAAATTAGAAGTCATGAAAAAATTTCCACAGGAAAATATCTCAAAATAGAGTAAAAAAAAAAATAAAATAAAATAAAACATCTAGAAACTTCTAGATTCTGGAAAATCTATGTTATCAATAAACCTGTCAAAATAAGGCCCAAAAAGGTAAAAAAAGCTTCTTTTTCCAAATTTAAAAAATCATTTGCTGTGAATGGAATCGACAACCCTAGTTTAAACTGATATAGTTCACTTCACACTAATGCCCTAGGGAAAGACATAAATTCATCTTTTCTCCCCCAGCTATGGGTAAAATAGCAAGGCAGATTAGGCTCTCTAGCCTTGGGAAGGCAACCAATGTAGAAGAAGGACAACGCCAATTCCAGAACCATGAGTGGGGGATGTCTCAAGGTGGTTTAACGTGGAATTTGATGCCCTTCTGGTAGCTCCTGCAATCAAGCTAATGCCCATCATATAGCTTTCTGCTTACCTCTGGAGTGTATCAGCAGGTCTGTGAGGAGGATTCTGGCGAATGGAGACAGACTTCACGCTTGATAACCTATTGCTATTACATAAAATTAGTTTTAGTACTTGTTCATATCTTTTTTTTGAAAGGCAAATAATTTTGATCCCAAAAGGATGCCATTAAGTTGCAGGTATATGTACCTCAAAAAATACAAAGACAGTTCTTCATACTGTTGCAAATGGAGACAAAGAATGGTGATTTTTGGTGGGTGATAACACGATTTGGCACATAACAGCTCTTAAAATTTTTGCACATGGATGTAGGTTCACAAGTTTAGTATTTTATAAAAGTTAAATATCTCATTCTTGTTACTTTTAGAAGATCTGCACAGAACTCAAGGATTCATTGTAATACAATGGTACCAAAAATTGCTGTCTTTGAATCTTTTGAGGCATACAGAAAACTTATGTAAGATTACAACTCTCAATACCTTGTACTAACTAGAAACCTTTTTCATTTTCAACGTAATTAGTGTTAGTAAGACAATTTATTGCAATGAAAAGAAAAAAATTAGGACTTGAGGAGTAGTAGCTTTGAAATTGTGGGTGAATATGTCCACATATTTTTAGGTATATATTGAGGGAAAAAAAAAAGTAAGAAAAAGAAGAGAAAAGGCAATACTAATAGTATTCCTTGTGTTTTATGCAAAAAAGTAAGTTTTGCATATCTTTCGAGGTACATATACCTGTATTTTGAACAGTATTTTTGCTTTTTCAAGAATTCCGTACACATTTCTATTTTGTAAAAATATATCTTAACATGTACTCTTCTTTTCTAAGAAAGTTCACCTGCTGTGTTTTTCAAGTCATTTATTTTCTATTTCTAAGTGAGTTATGGTTAATGAGCTTCATCCATATAGCTGTAGAAATTGAACTAGCAAACTTTCAGCTCTCAACCAGTCTCAAATTAGTGAAAGTATAACTTTGCTGTCTGGTGAGAAGAAATTTTTGGATGTGAATTCCGTGAGAAGGAAAAAAAACAAGTTTGGTTAGTCACAGAATAGAAACCATCATATTACCAATGTCTTTTGGCAGCAAGCTATACGGGAAGTTGATAAATAAAAAAAATTGAAAAAAAAAAGGTGATCAATGAATAAGTTACTTCTAATTTTTGTCAGGCAGTGTTCACACAAAAAGTTCAAATTTAAAAAAAATGCTAGACACAAGCTAAAGGACTAATTGAGAATAAACTAATATTGCAAATTGAGACCCTCCTTACTAAAAACCTATTTAAGGAGAAATTCAAAGAAAAAACCAAACAAAATGATTTTCTGTATACATAAGGAATAAATGTTTAAATTTTCAGCTATCTAGCTTGATTTGTGAGGCTTATATGCATGATATAAACATACATTGCCAGGCAGCCAGACCAGCTTGAAAACCAAAGAAACCTATATAGACAGTTTTGGTTGACTGTTTCTAACTAAGAAAAAAACAGATACAACGAATCCCAAACAAGATGGCTAAGGTGAGATGTGCCATCATAGGTGCTTGTTTCTTCATGCCCCATGTGAAATGAAGAGAGAGTGAGAGAGAGAAATTGTGGGTGGGCTGTACAGATGGATGAATGTGGAGCAGAGTGAACTTGCTGAAGCAGAGATCATGATAGCAGTAGTAATTGACCGTAATTTTAGGGGCAGTTGATTCTACATAATGGTTATCTTTGGTAAGAAGGCCAACTCACGACAAGCCATTTTAAGGGTAAGCGCCTCCTCAGTACTTAGAGGAAAAAGTGGGGTTATCAGTAAAGTTTATGGAAAAAAAAAGAGAAACAAAATAAGGGATCTGTAAACCAAAGACACAGGTAGGATTAATCTAATGTTAACAGGATTATAAATAAAGCAGTAAAATAGTATAATGCAATACAAGACATCATATGAATATTAATAACAAAAACACCAGGTAGAAAATATTGAAATGTACATAGATTACATAGATACTAGGATACTAAGCCAATGGATCCCTGGGGTCATCAAATAATTCTCAGGGGTCCACAGCATTGTTCCCTCTGAACCTGATATTGAAAATCTTATTGCAGAGAAGCATGATCATCAGGCACAATTATCAAAAAGCTTATTATGTACTTTAATTTGAATAAACACAATGCATTTTGAATGAATATGATTTTAAAGGTCAAAAATAAGGTTTGTTGTAATTTATTCACTAGTTGAAAAACTAGATGCTAAGAAGAGGGGCCCACCAGAATATTCCCTTTATAGAATGGGTTTTTTCAGAGTTTTAAAACCACTGGACTGAGCTAACCTTAGTGGACATTCATTAGGAGCTATCCCATGGTTGGAATAGAAATATTTTCCACTGGTACCAGTGTTCAGAAATATACGGAACCAAGTGAGGATCAAATTCAGTACTCAGCAGGGGCATATATTCTGAGTGTGCTAGGGGTGTGCTACACACCCACCAAAAATTCAACATAAATATTTCTTTGATACAAGTTACTCAATGAAATAATCATGGATCATAATGTGGAACAAATTTTTCTGTCCCCTGTGATGAAATATTTTGCAATTGAATGGAAATTGCATCACACATTCCACAGCTAGTTGTATTAAGATATGGCAGTGGGTGGCTATAATAAAGCAACAGCAAGAAAAAATATTTCGTAAACAGTCTTAGGTGTGCTATATTTCAGGAGCACACCTTGTGTGTTCCATTTTTTCATATCAAAAAGTTATATATATATATATATATATATACAGATTTTCAATGTAGAAATTTTTCTTGCAGTATGATAAAATCTGGTCATAATCTGTTTTCAAATCTAATGATACACACTTGGAAAAGATTAAGTCAGGTCAAAAATCTGATTTTTAAGAATTATTTAGGCACTTCTGCAAAGATATTTACTCAGTTAAGATTAGAATAGAACAGGATAAAATTCAGAAAATAAAATGTAAGAAGATTGTGTTACACCAATTTTTCAAGAAGGACAGATGTGCCTAATTTGAAAATCGACATTTGAAATCCTAGGTTTTTACCTGGGCTTCAAAATTGGTCACTGGCATCGGTGAGAAATATGTAGCCATTCAAACATGGAGTAGGCTTTAATGGATATTGACTAAGATTAGCTTAGTACAACACAAAAAATTGGACAGGAAGATTGTGTTCCACTAGACTTTGATGAATGGAAAGTCTGTCAACTAACCAGCCTTGAAAATCAGCATTTGAAATCCTAGCTTTTTACCAAGGCTTGAATTCTGACCATTGTTACTAGTGGGAAATATATAGCTGTTTCATCCACTAGGTCTCCAATGAATATATTTAGTTAGACAAAAATACATCAACATATGGAAAATATAAAAGATATTCACATTTACCAAGTAGAGGCTTCAAAATGTGCTGCTTTTGAACATTGGCGGTGAAGTAATCTGCTGGAACTCCACCCGCACCTAAGCAGGCACACCTTTATCTACCACCATTTTAGCACGTGGCACCGCCCCCGACATTCAAAATCTGCACATTTTGATGCTTTTTAGTAAATAAATCAAACTCTCATAAACACTACTTCAAACCTAAATGCTCTTTGTTAACTACATAGTAGGTGTAAATAATACTTGTATTTTGAATAAGGTTGGGCTAAATAGCGTAACATTCAAACTGTTTATGGCTTTTAAATTATTCGAACTTTCACAAACGTTACTTTTTTTTTCCATGTATAGAAGAAATGCTATAGAAAAGCAATGTTTGGATGAAGGAAAAAAAATGATTGCAAGAAGAACAAGCCTGGTTGCAACAGGGTCAAACTCCACTCCTACTTCAATTCTAACTAAGGATTATAACTGCAACTTTTGTATTGTATATAATGAGTAACTTCATAAATGAATAAGACTTGCTAGTTTAGCTCAGTAGGTAAGAGAATCCTGAGTAATCACTTGGACATGATTTCAAATTACAGCAGAGAAATGTTAATTTTACATGCTGGTTTGGTTTATAACAGCACAGACAATATTAGATATGAAATAAGTGTAGTTGCATATCAATGTCACTATTTTTGGACAAAGATTATAAAAGAATTATATGCAATAATACTGTTCATCTATATGTAGGTAGGTAGACATAAATATTTACTAACCTTGGCATCATCTGGTACAGGACTAACTACAAAGTTGGAAAATAGTGCTGCACCAAAGTTCTAAACGAAGGGTACCTACATTGGAAATCAGCATTGGAAATCCCAGTTTTTACCTTGGGCTTGAATGCTGACCAATGCGCAAAATATGCAACTTTTCCAGCTATCAATCCACTCTTTATCAGATTAATGAACAGACTGATGAATAAACAAATTTAGGTATTCTGCTGAGAATATTTTTACAGGTAGTTACTTTGAATATTATATTCTCCCTTAATTTTTCAAATGCAAAATTGATCAGTTAAGCTTATAGTTAATCCACACCAAGACAAGTCTTCAAACTGAAATATGACCAATTGTTTTAAACAATTATGAAAACCTTACAAGATTAGCCAAAACACCTACATCATTCATCTATAAAGAAAAATTACCTACAGTTGTAACATAGATGTAATGTTCTTACTTCTTCAAAGAAACTAAAAAACATCATCATCATTATGATTGTCTTCCATGGTCAAAAATGACTGACTTTGGTTTCGAGTGTTGCAGCAAGTGCAGTACACAACAGGATCTGAATTCATGATGTGCTTGACTTACATAATATAATGGAGAGCTACAACAATAAGCCATACGTGGTCTAGCTTCAGCTGTCCTGACTAAGATAAAGTAATGACCAGGTCACTCAACATGTCATGCCATGCTCTTAGAGCTCAACAATGCATAGCTGACCTTAAAAGGCTTCCATGGTTTGGAGTTATCTGTCTTCTAGACTGGTTACCAAGCATGGTTAGAGAGTCCATTTTGCCCTATCTAACCTTAGTGGAAGAGAAGAGATGGATTCATGCCCTTCTGAAGGGCATTAATAGGAAGTGAACACAAACAGTTCCAGTTGAAATTTGAACTCAGCTAGTCGATTCCATTCTTTATGCCGTTAACCATTAGGCCAACCACACATCCTACAATACTGATGTATTTTTGAATAGGTGATCATTTGTGATTAACATGTGTCGTTGGTACAATTTCTCATCAACTTGTTCTTGACACTGGTGGGTAAAAAAAGTGGATGAAAGATCAATGTCATCACTACATAACCTGAAGATGAGATCCAACAGACAAAGAGCAGAGAGAGAGAGAGACTCAGGAAGATAATGAAAGATATAGAGAAAGGTAGAAATTGATAAGCTAACAAATGGTAAGATAAAAACATATTGGACCATCAAGAGATAAGGATAGATAGATCTAAAGATTGTCTTCTTATTACTGTCTGTAAGTTTACATTCTGAAGCTAAGATATATATGTCAAGAAAAAGTGTTGACACCTTGTCTTGTTTAAATGCTAAGTGTTGAGAAGTAAATGCAATAAAAACAATGCAGAGACAAGTTTCCATAAAAGGCACATCAGTCAAGCACATAAGCGGCTCTTTGTTATAAAGTAATAAGTGGGCTATGGGAAGAAAAATAGAACAGTACATAACAGCTGTAAAGCAGAATAATATATCAGATAAAAGTAAACATTAATTTGCATAATGAATATATTAACGGGTGAAGTTTTATGCATAAATAATCTATTATCTGAGACAATTTCACAGAATTATACAGGTAGAAAAAAAATCAAGATACACATTTTTTTGCGAAAAATTGGATAAAAATGTATAACAACTAGCTGAATTCCCAAACGGGTTATTTGGCTAGTATATATATATATATATATATATATATATATATATATATATATATATATATATATATGATAGACATGAATCCACTTCCCTTATGGAAAATCAAATATAACAACTGAAAAAAGAAAAGATATATAAGAGAAAGGTTCTCCGCCCAGGAAAATAGACCCCACCCATAACGTCCTAAATAGGGATCCGAATAAATCAAATCATTCGCTTGAAGAAGCCCAAACAGGGCAGAAATATAAACATGTTTGTATAGCGAATCCTTTATTTCATTATGTTTTAAGCACTACTCTGACTTAATGTATCAAGCACTTAATGGAATAAACCCATCAGACATCGGATATTGAAGTACTGATTTGTACTTCTGTATTTATAAATATATATATATGTTTCTATACATGAATATTGAACAAAAAGTAAGGGTCTGGTTTTGCATCATAGTTACATTACAAATAGAGTTCCTGCCTCAACATATGAAAATATTTATTCATTTTTTTATCAAAACTTAATTTTGATTTGGGAAAAAATCTAATTAAATACCTTTATTTGAGCATACATTATACGTGTATACTTTTGTGCAATTTCAAATAGGTATGCAGAACACACATTCTCTATTTCTCTTATACAAGGATTGTCTTATAGGAAAAAATAACCAGCTTGGAGCAACAGCGTCTTATCTCCCCTCAAAGAACCCCCCTTGGTACCTCACTCACTCATACCAGCATCCTTTAAACTTTTCAAAACAATCAGCAAAGTTCTCTTTCAGGATTGTCATCTGCAGCTTCATCATGTGCTCTTTAATCTTGTCCATTGTCTGAAAAACTCTTCGGGAAATGCCAGTTTTAAGGAGCCAAATCAATTACTGTTTGAAGGTGGGGACGACAGACAAGGATGATGTAATGTTTTGGCAAAATTTTGGCTTGGTCATTGTGAATGCGATGCTTGCACAGGTTACAAACTCACTCAATGTCTCCTCATTGCTGACTGAGTAATTCCATAGGAGTATCTGTTCACAGGTACGCAGTAAAGTCCCCTTTGATGGGTTGCAAAGTTATATCAAGGCTGCACGACCAGTTCTCGAGATATTGAGAACTTGATACTTTCCAGACTCACCTGTAATATACACGTGTGTGGGAATGGACAGTTTCCATTCAGAATGTTTATGATAACAGGGCACCTAAGAAAACTGAATGTGAAAATCAAAGCAAGGACCTTTTTGGTCTTTTATATCATCTATATTGAGACAAATACAGAGAAACAACCATTCTAAGAAAAATAAGATTTCAATCAGTTGACAACTGAAGCACTTGATTTGTTAACCATACCAAAAATGTATCATGAGGTCTGATTTTAGTATGCTACAATTTGACAAAATCTTCGCTTGAAGATTTATTTAAATTAGTACATTTTCTGTTGATTAATCTAGTGATTCAGGTGAGTTTTTAAAATCTGGTCAAGCATAATATTTCATTAGGATAATATTGAAATCTTCAGAGATGAGTTGAGTTTTTATATATTTATTACAATTATCATAATCCAGCAGAGGACAAATGAAGTAAAAGGGGAGTAAGAAGATTGTGTCCCAAGTGGGAAGGGCCAACTTGTCTAGAAAATCAGCTTTCACAAGGGCCTCAACACTAATCACTAACACTAGAATGAACAAATGCCATTAATCAAATGTAAGGGAAATGTTAAAAACATGATTTGAAATATAACATCTATGAAAACTACAAAAAATATTCACTTAGATTATATTGTATAGCACAAGGCCATACTAATGGGTCATTCAGTAAAACTAAAACTAAATACTAACAATGGTCAACTGAAACTGGCTTTCTAACCTTTGCTTTATGCATTTTTGGTGTCACTGCCCGTTTTCACATGGAATATTTTTCCACCTGGGTAGTAAATATTTGAAGAAATTCTAAAACATTTTTAACTTTTACAAAACCATGAAGATGAACAGTTTTCACGTTACAAAATTCTTCAGTGAAAGTGAGGTGAAGTAGTAATATCAAATGTTTGGCACGCACATACTGTTTAGATATCATTATAGTGGTATCTGGTGAGCTTTCAAGTGTGTTACATGTATATACATACCTACCTACTGAGAGCGTATTGCTCACCACCCTCCTAAGAGTTAAAATCACCCAGTGGCAGGCGATATCGCCCAGGTTGAGAAAACCTGTTCTATGCAAAGCCTCCAGTACAAAAAACTTCAGTATCTTTTCACAAAGCATGGCTATCAGATGAAAAACTGAAGAAGGATGGAAAATTAACCGGGTGAAACAGGCTTGTAATAATTAGGAAAATGAGTCAGTGATATCAGCCTTTTGAAAACCCAAGACAATTTGAACAGAATTCATCATATTTTTCAAGACATTGTAACTTTCTTGTTATTCTTGGACAAAAGAATATCATTTCCTATTAACAAGTTAATGTTAAATTATGAAATAAATTTGTCAGCTGTTTTAATCAAATCTAACATCTTACAGCCTCTATTCCAATATATATATGTTTGTGTGTGTGTATGTGCATGATAATGCAATTTGAGCTGGGAAGGAAAGACAATATTTTAAGTCAACAACTCTCTACTAAATAATGATTTGATCTTTAAGAGAAAAAAAAATTTAAAAGGTTTCCCTTCCTTCATGAATTTTTGTAATTGTAATGAATATTTTATTGCAATTTCACATCCTTTTTGTAACTTCAACAAGGACTTCCAGCACCTGGTTGTGCCTCCATGTGTAGCGTTTTAGAGAATATTTGCAACCAGTCAGGATGAGTTTAAGGCTAATAGTCCTCTTTCATGCAATGTGTCAATCAGATCTCATTGAATTTCACAATTTAAGGTGGATAGGATGTCATATATAGCATTTATCAAACAATTTATTCTATTTGGGCCCATCTGTATGATGTCATACCATGTCAGTTTGCTATGTTGAATGTTCAACTGTTGTAACGAGATGCTTGCTTTTGTCAAGGTAGCAAATTTCTTTTACTAGCATATCCCTTCAATTTACAATAACCTGGCTGATTTATGTTATTGTCCATTGCATAGAAATAGTAAATAGCTAACTAGTATATCAAAAACAATCATCCAGATTTCTGATAGAAGTTTTTTCAAGTCTATAAAACATACTTTAACAGATTACTTCGAATTCCTCATATATGTATATATATATATATATATATATATATATATATATATACGCTAAAAATGAACAGCATGATTTTCTTGGTTCAAGTTTGACCTCACCACTTGATTTTGCTGAAGAAAAATACCTTCTACCAAATATTTCAAAATATAGACTCTTCAGATGAAACGAATTCATGAATTTTTTACTTGATTTGTTTCAAATATATCCAATGATTTTTTCCATGGGTATTGTGTGTGTGTGTGTGTGTGTGTGTGTGAGTGCACATGTTCTCTTGATGGGATGGAAGACATTGTCTCCTCTTGATTAGGTGGAACATCATATCTCCTTTAGAAAAATTGGAACATTGTGTCTTGATGAAGTAGAAGTATCCATATTTGATGAGGCAAAACATTGTGTGTCCTCTCTGGAAGAGGTGGAACATTACCCTTTTTTATGAGGTGGGATGTTAATTCAACTCTTGAAGAGGTGGATAATCATTTTCCCTTCTGATGAATAGAATGAAAAATGAACCAAACTGACAACAGGATGCAACAGACACCTAAAGAAGACCCTACAAAATATCTGCTGAAATATTCAGATAAAAATAGATAAGATGATATCGGTCAGAATAAAGCAGGAACTCGTTTATAATCAAGTTCTATATCATTTGCTTTTAATCCTATCTTTTTAGAAACTTTTCTTCTTATCATTCAACTTGTAAATGTCTGTATGAACAAACATTTGAAAAACTAATTTTCTTTTCTATTTCATTAAATTTCCATAAACCAGAGTTCTTTCTTTTGTTTTTTTTACAACACATCTATTATTAATACTATCAATTATTATTAGCTGGTATGTTCAATTCTGTGAATATGAAGAACAGTCTTGTTCACCTTTGACACTTCTTTTTAAACGTTTCAATCAATTTTCCCAGGCACTCACAGATACTTTGAGATCTACGTCTGCAATTTGGTCTTTTGAGCAATATTTTTAGTACATTTTCATTTTCTTTGTTTTTCATTACATTGTCATGTTAATGATTTTACTGATGTCTAAAAAGTGTTTATGCAAATGATTGTGAAAATTTCGGTAGGTTTTTTTTCTCACAGAGCCAATAAAAGACAGCAACCCATCTCTTGAAGCAAAATTCTATAAAATTCCAATTTCACTGTAGAGAAACATCTATCTGCCAAAGCTTAAGCAACATGAGTATTACAGATTTTATAAAACAGTACAGGGGAGATAGCTTTAAAGATAAAAAATAAATCTTTGCTTGACTGAGAAAAACAGAAAAACCAATGATGAACAATATGAGATTTTTCATTTTGATTCAACTAGAAATAGTATTTGAAAGCTCTTGAATAATTAAAGATGAAATATATTTTACGATTTACTTGTACAGTTATATATACAACTAAGATATACTTATTCTCGTATATAATTCTATTGAAGTAATTCATTACATAAGGAATGTATCTATGATAAATATAACAACATGCAAAGGCAAATTAAACTAACGTATCTGTTGTTGATATCATTACTTTTTTTTATCTATTTAATGTAGTGGTCTATTACTACTATAACTTGATTTTGAGAGTTTGGACTCATGAGGTAGGAGTAATGGATGAATGACAGTCATAGAGAAGGTGAAGTCCCGTTTTGCTCCCATCAAAGCATAAGCATCCTGTTCCATTCTAATTTATGAAAGAAAGTAGAATCTAAATTTCATTATTGTAGGATATTATGCTTTGGCTCCTGTGGACAGTGATTGACTCCTCACTTTCATTACCCATTTCGTAATTGGTGTTAAAGCAAAAGTTGAAAGGAGTAATAGAATTCAAGAAAATGTTAAAACAAAAAGAATAAAGTTTTATTGCTATGAGAAAATATCATAGAAGAAATAAATAATCAGAAAGCGTGAGGGACATACATACAAACAAATAGAATAATATTATATATGAGTTGATTCTTAACATGAAAAGTCAGTTGTATGTATATCATGGATACATATGCTGTACAAGAGAATGTCATAAATACAAGTACTCTCAACTTTATGAAAGTTTGCTATATGCCATTTCACTTTTATGATAGCCTTCAAGTCACAATGGAACTGAAATGTGTTTATGAGCATCAATGGTTTCTCTTGATTTATTCCATGCATCTAGCAGCAATATGTGTCCCAAGGTACCAGAAGAACTGAACAGAGCTTGTAAGGGTATTAAGCTTAGTATAAGACTGGCAGGAATACAAGTTATTCTCAATAGTTATTTGCAAGGTATGGGAACATTCAAGAGTTTTGAGGTTAAAGTTAAAAATTTCTGTTTCATACCCTTTTCTGTTTTGCACTACAGGAGATAAAAGGAGATATATACAAACACACACACACACATAGATGTGTAACATATAGACTGACATTTGTATATCTATCATATCTATACAGGTACATATAAGCATACACACGGATGCAGATAAATATGTTCATTATGTTTCTTAAGTGGAAATATAGACCTTAAAGATGATTACACATAATGTTACCTTCCACTAAGAAAAATCAATAAAAGTGAATTCATGAAAACTATATCACCTCACTTTCTCACCTAACTCAGGTGCAAGAACTGATCCATATCTCTGACTATATCTCTCTCTCTCTCTCTCTCTATATATATATATATATATATATATATATATATATATATATATATATATATATATGTTATGCTGAATCATTGAATTTGCCAAATTTTACTTTTTGTTTAATAAAAAGTTTGATTTCATTTTGATTACATAAAATTTTGATCATGAAAAGTAATTGCTTTTTATCCTCTTGATGGAATTAAATTAAAACTTTAGATTTATTTTTGTGAAAAACTTCAAGCAATTTTGCTAATTCTGCATTGCATATACACACACACGTGTATATATATATATATATACACATATACTTCCAAACTTCCAGAGTTGACTTATGTTTAAATATCTAGCAGAGACAGAAAATATAAACTCATGGAAAAATATCTTTGAAGATGCAGTTTTGGCCTTTTACTAAGGACTAGCACACTTATTCACACAAAACTCCAGACAAGAAATAGTGATCTTACTTCACAAGGAGATAACTGTGACCTTTATTTCACATGTAAAAGAATTTCTTCAGAAAGAAAAATTTACCTGACTTCTTTTCACCTAAGGTATAAATTGAACATGTGTATATATCAAGCACAGACAAACGTTGTCTCTCTATTTCTTCTGCTGTCTGTAAATGATAAAAGCTGTGGTTGGTTTAATAGTCAGCAGGACAGTATTTAAACTTCAGTTTTACTTTCATTTTGCACTCATGCCCTTGGGAAAAGCATGAATCCATCTCTACTTCCTGGTCTCTTCAACCTTGGTTTGCAACTAGTCTGAGGGAAGGACAACTCTGAATTAGAAATGGGGAAGTACAATTCCTCAGTGGACTTAGTGTGCTGGACAGAGGAAATCAAGAGTTAGTTGATTAGTACCTTTCTGCCCAAAAAACAAAGCTTTGTAACATGGCATGACATTCCAAGTGGTTGGTCATCCACTGCTTCTTGGCCAGTCTCCAACTATCTTGACAATGTCTTGCCAATGGATCCACACAGAAATGGACGAGAAAGTGAACTTGATTTGCATTACTCTCCTTCGCTTTAATCCAAATCAAGAACATCATTTCATCATCAGTTCAGAACCTGAAGTGCAACTGCACCTCTTGGCACTTAAGCCATGGTCATCTTCAAATATGAAAGACAAGCATCATGATGAAAATATGTTTGTTTAGTTAATGGTGAACAACCTCTAAAACAATCACTTCATAATAAAATAGCACAAAGACAATGCAGACAAATAGGTTAGTGTGTAGGTAGTGATAAAGAAAACGTGTCTCAAGTTCAAAATCAGTTACCTGTCCAAGACCAGAAAGTATGTAAAACATATCCTATGAGAATAAGACAATATCAGTTCATATAGAAAAATTAACAAGCAAGGTTTTCCACTCAAAACACATTAAGCAAAGATAACTTATTTTAATAGGTTATCAGAAAAATCAAAGATATCATTAGCACGCGTTCCTCTCTTTCTGCAATGTCTTATATTCTGCATACATTATGACAGGATACAGGGATGCTATTACGCACACACACCTCTTTCATGCAATGTACTCTGCTCATACTATGACAGGATACAAGGATGTTATTAAGCACACTCTCCTCTCTTTTATACAATGTACTCTGCTTACATTATGACAGGATACAGGGATATTATTAAGCACACTTTCCTCTCTTCTATGCATTGTCTCTTGTACTCTATTCACATTATGGCCAAATACTGGGACATTGTATGAAAAAAAGAGTGTTCTTAACAATGTCTCTTGTGGGTTAACTACCTTATGATAGGTTTACGGATTTTATGATGTACACTCTTCTATTTGCTTTCTCATCACATCCTCATTTTTCTGGGATGTATCATCATATTATTGAACATACTATCAAATATGACATGGGCACCAGCTTTAGGCAATGTTTAGTATACTAGTGCCTCATAACACTGCCATTGAACTATTTCATTATTGGTTGCTACATCGTCTTGAGTCGGACTAAGCTTAGTAACTACTAATTTCAAAGCTCACATTGTTACTATTTGATTACTTGATGTCAGATGATAGGTTTATTCAGGATAATGTTCTTTTTCAAATACTTGAGAAATTTTCAAATTATTTTATAGACATCATGAAAAAAAGTTTCCAAGAAGGACACAGAACTTACATTCTATCAAAGGCATTCTATTTTCATGATTCAACTATTTTGCGAGCAAGTTTTTGAGTGTAGCATGACACGAGGACATAGTTCTCAAGTTTTCATGTTGATCAGATACAGGGTATCAGTTTACAACCAGAAAAATTAGTGTTCAGTTAGTGTGAAGTAGGTCCTGTAAGTAAAGAAAAAAGGAAAAAAGAAAAAAAAAAAATGGGGACTGGGGATATAGTGAAGTTTGAAAAGAAGAACAATTAGTGTACGCTGTAATGTGTGACTACGTGGGTCCTTTTGCGGACACAGGTGATGGTGTAAAACATCCATGATTTGATTCACATTTAAATTCCTCTAGAAATGCATTGCATAACTAACTGCCTAATACAAAAGCCACTTTAAACCACTATAAAAGCCCACAAACATGTGACTAATAGGTAAAAGAGAATAAGAAGAGGAAAAAAAGAAAGTCATCAACAGCAATAACAAATGAAAAAAAGAATAAAAGAAAGATAAAAAAGAGGAGTCATCCTTTAAGGATACTTATTTTGTCCTAAGTTTTCCTCTGTTTGAAGATAAAGAAGCAGTTCTTAGTTCCTTCATGACAGTACTCTATGGTAGTAAGGACACCTGTACACTTAAGTTTACTCTCATTCATGTTAGCAAGGAGAAATACGTCATTTACCCAATACTAAGACACTTTTCTATCACATTTACTCTTTGTACCAACACAACAACCTTTGATTCATATTTCTATTGCATAATACTTTCTGTGTACAACTCACTAAGTTAATCCATATAGGCCGCATTGTTAACTGTTTACCATAAAATCAGACTTTAACAATTTGCTTCTTTGTTTACTTACTTGACCAGCTGAAGGTACATTTTAGTGCCTTTGGCAAATTTCAGTACATTTCAATATTTCAGGAACAGATAATGTTATTGCTTTTGGCAGCAGAGAAAGGAATATTACTAAAAAAAATATTTATATCCTGCTCTTTGAAACAAAGGATAAAAGCAATTCTGAGAAACATCCTTGTAGCTAATCAATATTTGATAAACAATCAAGTCCTCTTGATTGTTTGATATTTCCATGTTATTCCATGTTAACATCCTCACAACATTGTCTACATCTAGAAACGATGAAAGTGAGTAGTTTCCTCAAATGAATTATCTTTAAAATTAAAGGTTTGAAGAGAATATTTCTAATGCACAGCACAACTGTGTTGCAGAGCAGAAAAAATCTTTCACTATCATTCGTGTGGAAAGCAGATCCACATGATCCTACAGTATGACCTACGCCTTGTCTTTTACTGTTGATTTGAGCATTAATGTCTCTCTTCACAAAGATAAGATCATGATTTGGTATTATTTGAATAGTATCCTGTAAGTGCTTGTTGCTTGTAAGTTGGAGCATAGACTTGAATTACCATCAGTATGATTTGTCTGGATTTAAATCTTACTGCTATGACTCTTTCACTATCTTCATTATAGCTTACCAGAGCTTGATTTGCAACCTCATTTGCGATATCGCTCTGTTGAGTACATTTTCAATACCATGTATATGCCAGTTTTAATGGCACAAGTACAGCACGTTTCCAGTGTTCATATATACCTATTATGCTGATCTTTGAGTTTTTGAACACATAACAATTGAATTAGCTTTCTACACTGATACAGGGTCTGCACATTCCAAGTGGATATGCTTGTGAAGTGTTTGGCACTCACAACTGGGCTACAAAACTTCCTTCTGATGTTGATCCAGCCTTGTTACAATGTTAGTCTTGCTTTCTTTGCTGCAAATTGATTGAGATTTATTAATTGTAGATCTATTTATTGTTTTTGTTGCAATTGTGTTTGTTTTTTGTTATTATTTTGGGGGGGATGGGGGGCTCAGGTTGCAAACCAAACACACAATCCTCCCCATTTCCTAAGCAAGCTTTGGACCAACTATGGTTGTGTAGGAGTTTTAATTAAATCAAGGCAACATGCACAAGTTGAAACACAATAAAAAAAAAAAAAAAATGAATGCCCAAGACTGAAGTGAAAATGATTACTGACAATAAAATGTTAACACATTCTTTGTGCACACTAATTTTTTTAATGTACATCTGCGATGAATTTGCAATTTCAACGTAAAAAGTGAATTGTAAATAAACCACTACAAAAAAAAGAAAGATCCATTATCACTTTATCAACGAATAAAGTTGTTTTGTCTCCCACTTCCTTGTAATGATAAACATTAAACAACAAACATGAGTCAAGAAGTGTTACCCAAATTAGAGAAAAAAAAAAAAAACGATTTGGGTTTAGAGTTACACAATATCAAAACTGATGTATACTTTGCAAAGATCAGAGAAGATACACATTTATCAATGAGGTTTAGGCATGAAGGTGAATAAATGTAAAATATATACAAACCCTGATTAAATTTGTCAAGAAAAATGGAGACATTGCAGAAATAAGTAATGACCTCTATGAGTAAAAAACAAAGCAATATTCCAAAACAATTGATAAATAAATACATTTTGATTACATATGTTTAAAACATTTGTTTTTTGAAAGCTTTGATAATGATATCCTTTTTTTTTTTATTTTTATCAGAACATTATATATTGTCGAACTCTAGGCCAAGTTGGAGTTGACTGTTAAATAGTTGCACCCAACAAGGTGAAAATGTGTGTAAAATGGTAACTAGATGCTTTGGATAGGCAGTGATGACAGCTGAAGGTCATTTTGGGGTCAGGTCATTTTCAAATCTTAAAAGCTGCAAATTTGTATACAAGGGTAACTTCACCCTAGTATGAGCATAGCATAGGTGGTGCTGAGCTCTAGAGACCATTACAGGTCATTTTACTGTCAGGTCAATTTTGGCAGGCATTTTCAAATCTAATATAAAAGGCTGCACCCTGTGACCGGCAAATTTGTTGAGTACATATTCAATTTTAAGGTGCATGAACAGGTTAGGTCACACTGACCTCTGGTGACCTCTGGAGGTCAATTCAAGGTCAGGTCAATTAAGGCATTAGCAAACCTTAGGGAGACAGCTGCACCCTGAAGGCTGCAAATTTGCACACAAGAAAAACTTGACCCCACAATGAACAGAGGATAGATGTCACTAGCCTCTGGTGACCTTGTCTGGTCAATTTTGCCATTTTCAACACACTAGCATAAAATATCAAATATACATTACTGTATGTTGTGTATATACATTATGTACACACATGTAATAGGATTCAGTGTGTTTGTGCAAGAATATGCTTAAAAATATGCGTGAATGTATGAATGTCACACATAAAAGTGTTAAATATACTATATATCATGTGTATCTATCTCTAGATTATGTTTGTATGTATATCTATGTAAATATTTTAAAATATTTCACATATGTTATGCTATCTTATCATCCTAAAGCTACTTATCAGAGATGTTTTCTGTGAAAATATCTCACTCCCCTGAAAACCCCGGTCTCAAAGTACAAGCTATCATAGTCAGGCAGTCTTACAATAATTTTATTAACATACACAATGTTTATGATATTGGCCATGATGAAAACTAACATGAAACCCTAATAACCAACATCATAGAAAACCCAAACCCTAAAATAATTGCATACTTTCTTGCTATACAATCTTTAGGAGCAACTAGCAAAATTCCCATGTTAAACAATTTTTGCCAGATTACAAAAAGAAAAAGAACTTCAATATAATGTTTCAATATATTCACTGAATCCTGTATGTAAAAGTTTTCATTGATTTTAGCACCCATAAGGCAGTAGGTATTCTAAAATTAGAATGATACCAAAAATTTCATCAGATTAGGCATTGATAATCAATCAAATGATTAGGCATTGAATGCACCTACCCTTTGCAATTAAATAGGGAGCTAAGATATTTACTGATGTCTGCAGCAAGCAACAAGACATTTGGTATGATCCACCTTAAAAAGCAGCAAGTTCTAACAGATCTTCATTATTTTCTTTATTCAAAATATGAATTATGTCAATTGATTTACCAGTGAGGACAAAATTGAAAAATTTCAACTCACTGAATTGACCAATGTTGACCAACTTACTGGAATGATCAAAATTGTTACCAAATTGACCAATGTTGTTGAAAAATTCTGAGATGAAGTATTGCTGTTAATAGATTTTTGTTTTAAACACAGTATTTTAGCTGGTCCATTTCTCTATTCTTCCTAAGCATATTTAATATCCAGACACCTAACAAAGAGACTGACTCACAAACTGAGAAGCATGCAATGTGCACACAAGAGTATCATGCTCAACCTCTCATGGAGAGACCACAAGACAGCACAATATATCAGGGAGAAAACAGGAGTCCAAGACATCATAGAATCCATTAGAAAACTCAACTGATGGACACCACAATTCACAACATAGATCCCTAGAAATCAAATGTGCAATCAAAGCCGGCAGAATACAAGATGGAGAGACAAATTCAAAAAGTATTGTCTCCGTGATGCCGGCAACAGAGAAGTGTGGCAAATCCTGAGGAACGTCAATGTCCAACAGCAGACGTTAAAAGACCGATGATGATTATTACTTTAATAAAGGCTTAATAAAGTTTTCTAGACTATTCAAGACTGCTCATTATATGCAATATACATCTGGAAAAGGCTGGAGAACAAACCTGCTGAAATGCTCTGAAACCAAAAATGATGAACATACTAGTCAGTAAAATCTATGAAATGATGAAATTTCCTTCAACTATTGAAAAAAATGTGAAATATTGTTGAATTTTAAGCAAGATGGTCTTTGCATGCACCATTACTTAACAAACAACTCAGTATTTTGGAGATTTACGAAACAAAAGTTATTGACCAAATGACATCATTTGAATTTATTTTGAGTAGATCCATAAAAAGATAAAAGTAAAAGGAAGCAAATCTTAAAAGAGTATTAAGCAAATCATGATCACTTTTTATAAGGAAAAATCATGAAAAAAACAGCATCTGAAAAGTGAAAAATACAAAATAAAAACACTGTTTCCAGAATGTCTGTGATGAGACGAGATGTTACTAGTATAAATTGATTCTTTCAGGCCAGTTTCTTCATCACTGTTGTTTTTATCACAACCTTTTGATAACTATATCCCTTAGTCATTTTTCCATCTGAATTTCGGAAATGAGGTGTTGCTACTATTATACATTGATGTTTCAATCCAAAAACTAGTCAAAAAAAAAAAATTTAATGTTTAAGAGCAACTATAACTTGTATCTGAAATTCAGACAAAAAACACCATTAGTAAGTTTTCAAGTTTTTACTATTCTGATACAGAATTCATCAGATATGCTATCTTCTCATTTGTGATATCTGGTCAGGTTGCACTCGGAGCATGAAGAAGAAAAATCGATGTATTACAATTGAAAATTATTTCAAAAGCTGGTAGGAGAAACAAAATCCTTAAAGCAAAACAACAAACGTTATATACTAGTTCAGGAGAAGAAGACCATCAAGAAATGGCATTTTTTTTTTCCCCAGACAGTTGACCGAATTCTGCCTTCCCTTCTTGATACATTTTGTCCATTATAACTTATGGCCTTTTTCAGGTTGGTGTCAAACATTTTACCCCTTCTTTACAATGCAGCTGAAGAAGGCCATAGAATGAAATGACCAAAATGTATTCATGACCAAGATAAAGACAACAGTCCAAAAAAATATCCATGCATATTGATGATTTCTCTTCCCTGAAATTCTGACAGAAATTATTTGAGAATATCTATGAAAAGTTAAACACTTATGTCTCTCCTGCCCACATAATGGAAACTCCAGACAAAAATGGCCACAACAGGAACAAATACTAAAATCAAACACATTCTTTGGTGAAACTGGACACCAGATAATCAATGAAAGGATGGTAGGTAATCCCTTTGACCAACATTACACTAACCTAAGTAAACTTCCTTTTACATCAGAAGATAAAGAGACCAAAATGTAAGCAATCCAGTCCTAAATAGCATTAGAAAAAAAATACTCTATAGCCAAAGAACTTTATTTCAACAATCATTTTCTCTCACACAAGCAAACCATGTAATCCATTCTGTTAGACAGGTATGAGACATTTCAACATAGCCATTTTGCAACTTGTAACAATACATTGACACACTTATCATGAAATTTATTTCATCATGAGACACTGACACACACACACATCCTCCACTTTTCATAAATTCAGCGTACACCATTTTTCGCTTTTACATTAAAAAGGGGAAAAACAAAAATATTGCTCTGCGTTTATTTTGTAGTGAGCTGTTATAAAGATAGTGTGCAGTTTATTCCTCACTCTGTATACCAGTCCCCTGTACCTCCCATCAACTCACCCACGGACGACTCAGCCCAACGTACCATCACCTCAATTTTTTTGAGTCAGGAACAAAAATTTTTTCAAACAGATGGTAATTGCCACTTCACTTTACACCATTTCCTTCTATAAAAAGTTTTTTTAAAGAACATTCTATTATTAGATAGCTAAGAAAATGTCAGTGTGTGTATATATATATATATATATATATATATAGTATGTGTGGGTATGAAATAATAAATTTAAAATCCATGATTCTATTTTTTTCTAAAAATAATGGTCTCCCCATCTCCATATTAATCGCTATTTTGTTGATACATTTGACAGCCCTCTACGGGTGTATATAGCAAATGGTGATGATCTTCATATATTACAAAGAAAGGAATGCCATTTAGACATGCATGTATGTATGATTGATGTCTTACAGAACGCAAATATTGGAATACAAAATACAGCAAAATCTATGATGTAGGTGTTATTAATTACAAAGAGAGGAATACCATACATAAAAGACTTGTGTATATGATTGATGTCTTAAAGAATGCAAAGATTAGAATATAACTTTAGCAAGGAATTACAAACAGTTTTAATGGTTTAAAGTCAAGTCAAAATGAATAAAATGCACCAACAGTACAAAAAAATTATTACACCCCAAGCCCTTCATTCACCCCCTTTTTGGACTGTTTTTTTGTAGATAAAATGAGTGATAAATGTTTAAATTTTTAGCTATTTAGATCTATTTATGCAGCCTGTATGTATGATATATACATATATAACCAGACACAGTTAGATACTGGAGAAATATGGTGAACATTTTAGTTGATAATTTTGAAAACACTTTTTTTAAATCTACAAGTACAAACATTAATCATAACCAGGCATTCTGAGATTTTTTTTTTTTTATATACTTTTTCGACTCTCCTCATATTTTTCTGAGATGAGGAATTATCATTACACATTGATACTCTCAGTCTAGTCTCCCCATCTTGGTTGTCATAGTCTCAAAGTTTCAGCTGTTGTGCACTCTGGCTTTTGTCATGTATCTGTCATAGTAGGAAACCCTCTGGGAAAAGGACAAATTGATCAGAAAGAATTAACCAATATGAAATATTCTCTAGCAAGGACAGCAGAATGAGAACAATCTACCCTGAGAACATTACTAAATACGATTGGAACCTAAAGATGGCTGGAGGGTACAATGGTCCAAATCTTGTGACTATAAGATCAGGACACTAATCAAGTTGAATTAGTACATAATAATCTCAACTTTGTTGTATATTGATAATGACTGCAGTCACTTAAGTATGGTGGCTCTATAGAGCTTGAGAAAAGACTGCATGTACAGTCTGGTCCTAGTTAGCCAAAAATGTTCTGTTGATTGGGGGCAGTACATGGGCTGAGATGGCCACAGAACAATCTTGTTGCTGCACATGGCACCTGTTGGAAACAAGAAAATCAAAAGCAGCCCATACCAATATTTCGACTGAATGTATGTCAGAGGAGTTCTACCTGAAGTGGCTTCCACTACTCAATACGGACAAGGTATGGAAACCTAAGCCCAAGATGAAGATGAAAAGACTTCAAAAATTGCAACGTGGCTACCATTGGAAAATTTTATTTACCATAATCACAATCAGATAATACACCTGGAGAAGGCTGTAGAATGGACCAGCAAAAAAGGAGTTCAAGTGTCTGAAAACTCTTTGAAACATAGTGAGTTATTATTTATAAAGCAATTCCTTAGCTTGGAATTTCTCTAGTTGGTGAAAAGTATACTCAAAGACTCACACTGGATTCTTTACCCCTCTGAGATATGTTGAGGATTCACAAATTATCAATTGTTCATGGAAATACATGCTATAAAAAAATGGTTAAGCTTGGTGTGTATGCCATGAGACTTCAAAATAAAACGGTCATGTCACTAACATTGTGAAAAGGAAAAACAAAAAAATTGTGTCTCAACAAAAAAGAAAGAAAAGGAATAGTTGTAGAAATACATTGAATAAAATAAAAGAGAGTACAAAGAAAAGTGAGATAGTTAATGAAAATTTATATACACACACACACACATATATATATATATATATATATATATATATATATATATATATATATATATATATATATATATATATATATATATATATATATATATATATATATATATATATATATATATATATATAAATAAAACTGTAACCTGGAGAAATAAATAAATTTGTGAAAAAAAAAAAAAAGGGAGACAGAAGTAAGGAAGGGAAGTAGTACATACAATCCTGCAAAATCAAAAATCTAGCGGTGTCCCTTCTAATGTTGAATTTTCCAATGTGAACAGTATAAGTAGCACACAGACCTGGAAACACCCAAAGATGAGGTTACAACTGAAGGAAATAGGTGGCGTGATATACAAGGCAAGAAACATGCAAGAACTTTTTAGCCAATTAGTTAAAAGAGACTAAGTGAAGTTTTAAGTTTTTCCCAGAAAGTCAACAAGTTCCGCAAAACTTTACAAATCATTGTTCTATTGGAGTAGTTGAAAACTATTCCAAAGATAGCACCCCCGCCCAACAATAATAAAATAATATATATATATATATATATATATATATATAACAAGAAAATACATTCTGCATTGACGTACACATACATATCATGTAGACAATTGCAGGCACATATAAGTGTATGCAAACATGTACAGCTGTGTGCAAATACTAACATATACAAACACACACACATATGTATATATATCTTTATATGTATATATTTATCTCTCTTTCACTATACATACATATATGTATATATACACACACACACACACACACACATACATACATATATATATATATATATATATATATATATATAAAAGACTTCATTTAGACTTGCTAGATTTCCAAATTTGACGCTTTGTAATGCCTGTGTTGGGTAAGTCTCAGAGATGAAGTTAAGATTATTCCCTTTTGCAACCCTATTTATCAACCCTGGTTATCTGCTGTGAAATTTTTAGTAAAAATATTCTTATTATTCTCTAAAAGTTACAATTATAATAGTAGATACTCTATAAACCAACCTTAAATTAGCTCAAAAACTTTTACTGTTTTCTTTCCTTTTTTTTTGAAGAGAAGGTAAACATTTCTGAATACTCATATCATAAGTCTATTTTCTGTATTTTATCAAATCCTACACACACACGTTGGAGTTGTGCATTGTGCATCTGCAAGTCATTCTCTGCATGACTGCTTTCTGCTAGCCACCCTTTTGATTCATTAAAAAATAAGAAATAATGCAGAAATCTCCCAAGTTTATTTTTTTCTTAAAAAGAAATACGGCATTCAGTACAATTAGGAAATTCCTAGGCAAAAATGAACAGATATACCAGCGGAATACAATGATTACATGTTAATCATGCACTGTAACTAAACTTTGAGTTATTTTCTTGTTCATTCTCTCTTAGATGTCCATATATCATAATAACTGTGTGAAATTGATCAGAATGAACAAAATTGAACATTTCCATCAATCTGTCTTGATATACACATACAGTACATTGGGCCAAAAAACATTGCTTTCTTAAATTGCTTAGAAAAACTGCCAGAAGTTGCAATTTTTATCACAATTAACTACAGTATAAAGATTATTTAGATTTATTTACTATTAAGGGCACCTAAGTGTCAATGCCCAGGGGTGAAAATAACACTTCCACGATTTTTTCTTGTGGATGATTCAAGCATGATTAAACATAGCAAACATTTCTGATAGATTTTACAGAAAAAGCCATATTTCAGCAGGTACACCAAAATGAATTGGTAATTTTTACATAAGTAAACGCAGAATTAGTCTTTGATTTTGTACATAGTCCTCAAACTACTTCTGTTATTTTTAGTTCAATTGCGTATTTTAAAAAAAAAAAAATCAAGTTCAAATTAAGTAATTACTTCTTACCATTTAATCATGACTAGAACTACACCTTTTCGCTTCTATAGAAAGTTTAACATTTCAGTATAGCCTCAATCGACCATCACATGAAATTTGGCAGTATGTTAAAAATAATATGTCAGATAAGTTCCCCCAGTTGATCCAGAGTTTGTGATCTGGTGTGTTGCAGGAAGAAGTCACCAGGTGAAAGGTTAGGGTTTCATGTGAACTATTAATTTCTAATAGGTTATTAATTCTCACCCACTGTCTGATGATGGTTGGAAAATTTTGAACCACCAACTTTGGAACTTTAAAAAAAATTTCAATGACATCAATAAAAGGATTGTACACGAACTGGAAAAATTAACAAAAAAATAAAATAAAGTGAGTGTGTTATACTTGACTATGTATATTTGGATACATGTATATTTATTATTTTCCTGTAGACTTTTCATGAAGATTTTGAGTTTGTACATTTCTTATCTTCTTGAAGTGTTGTGCTTTTTTTCTGTTATGATAGCATCGTGTTTACTATTTTTTGAAAAAAAATTGGTCATCTGAAATTAGTCATTATTTTGATTCTTTTTCAACACACACACACATATATATATATATATATATATATATATATATATATATACATACATACATACACATTGACAGATATATATACATCCACACACAGACATACATTGAAAATTTACACATGCATAATTATACACACACATTATACACATAAACGCATATAGATAGAGAGATAGATAGATAGATAGAGAGATAGAGAGAGAGATAGAGAGAGAGATAGATAGAGAGATAGAGAGAGAGATAGATAGAGAGATAGAGAGAGAGATAGAGAGAGAGATAGATAGAGATAGAGAGAGAGATAGATAGAGATAGAGAGAGAGATAGATAGAGATAGAGAGAGAGAGAGATAGATAGAGATAGAGAGAGAGATAGATAGAGAGAGAGAGAGATAGATAGAGAGAGAGAGAGATAGATAGAGAGATAGAGAGATAGATAGAGAGATAGAGAGATAGATAGAGAGATAGAGAGAGAGATAGAGAGATAGAGAGAGAGATAGAGAGATAGATAGAGAGATAGAGAGATAGATAGAGAGATAGATAGAGAGATAGAGAGATATATAGATAGAGAGATAGATAGAGAGATAGATAGAGAGATAGATAGAGAGAGAGATAGAGAGATAGAGATAGAGAGATAGAGATAGATAGAGAGATAGAGATAGATAGAGAGATAGAGATAGAGAGATAGAGATAGATAGAGAGATAGAGATAGATAGAGAGAGATAGATAGAGATAGAGAGAGAGATAGATAGAGATAGAGATAGATAGAGAGAGAGATAGAGATAGATAGAGAGATAGATAGAGAGATAGATAGAGAGATAGATAGATAGAGAGATAGATAGAGAGATAGATAGAGAGAGAGATAGATAGAGAGATAGATAGAGAGATAGATAGATAGAGAGATAGATAGAGAGATAGATAGATAGAGAGATAGATAGAGAGATAGATAGATAGAGAGATAGATAGAGAGATAGATAGAGAGATAGATAGAGAGATAGATAGTTTTTAATTAACCTATCAAAAAAATGGCCCTGAAAAGAGGATTTTTAGAAGTTGTCTCGTTTAGCTGTAGTCAAAATGGTATTGCCAATATAAAAACAGATAGAACCCTTTACCATCCTTGATGGCTACAGCTAAGATTACTCAATATTTAAACTCCCCCCCAAAATGAGAAAGACATCAAAATAGCATACACAACTGGTTAACCTTAGACAAGAAGGTCTAAGAAGAGAAAACACACAATTTTACTTCACAGATATACACACACACACTTCCTCGCCACCTTATCTAACATAACATTGAAAATAACAATATTAACATGGAGACTCTATCATCGACTTTTGCCAACTATTCCCAGACAGTCAGGGGAAAAAGCAATGATAATTCTAATAACACCCACACACCAGAAGGCCACTATAAAAATGATATGATTATAAACTTATCCTTACTCTATACTGTGCCCTGAAGAGAAGGATTGCTAAGACTATCGACCACAAATGAACCAAAAGACCACAGGAATGAAATACTATGGTGCATAATGATTGGCTGGAAAACCTTTGGCATATATAGAGCATGTCCAGTCATTTCATCGAATGACTAATCACTGACACAGTCAGCCAACAGCACTTTCGCCAGCAAACAAAATGTGTCAGGATTTTGCCCAAATAATCTTATAATATTTGATTCTCATTTTGAAAAAAAACTCAAAATTTACATCCAACACCTAAAATCAATATTCAACATGGAAAATACAAACAGAATAATCTAAATTTAGATGTAAATTATGTTTTAAATTTATATCATGTACTTCAGACACCTCTAATGTAACAAATCTAATCTTCAATATACTTGAAGTTTTTTTTTCAAAATCCTGTCAATCAGTCATTAAGTTTAATTTTTGTTGAATCAATTTTCAGGGGCCTATGTAATCTTTTAAAGATGCCTTGAACATTTTTAACAGTTCAATATTTCTGTTGAGTAGGAGAGATACATTATCCTTTGAAGAAGGTGTTGACAAAAATGTACAAACCTGCTTTACAAATAAGCTTAATTAATCTATGCTCATATAACATATAGGAATGATAAAAGAATTATTTGACAGAAAATAGTTACTTGATAGAAAAAAAAACAAAAAAAAAAAACTTGCATATAAAAGTTTTATTTGCTATTTTTCAAATAACTGAACTACGGTGTATGTATGTTGAATGTTGTCGATAATAAACAGTAAATATAAAAAGTACTTCAAAACATTGCAATATTATATTCTATCAAAATTTGTTTTTTGCTCTTATGGACTGAAATTTATGCTTTTTCTTTGCAGCAAAGCCAATAAAATCTCAACAATTCAACTTTTTTGATCTTACTTTTTTAAAAATAAGGTCTGCCAGATTATTTCTCAGATCATTTGCAAAATTCACTTTATGATATGTTCCTTTTAATCCAATGTTATTAAAGATGTAAAATGAAATTTTTTTTAGAAATTTCACTTTAAATGGTACCAAAAAAAGTATTAGACGAAACGGTAGTTGTTAGAAAGCCAAGTTACCAAACATCACTTTGACAAAAAGGTCTTAGAATTGACTGCACAGCGGAAGTGTTGTCGACTGAGTGTGCATCAGTGCTAAGTCATTAGACGAAACGACGGAAGACATCAGAGAGACATACTGGAGAGCCAATATGTTAATATGCTTAAAACATGAATTATACAGTGAATGCATAATACCAACTATGACACATGGGTGCAAAACCTTGAAACTCACAAAACCACTTGAAAACAAATTCAGAATAGCACAGAGGGCAATGGGAAGGGGAATGTTAGAAATAACCCTTAGCAATAGAAAAAGATCAACATGGAACTGAAAGAGGACTTGGGTGAAGGATATCATACAAGTAATTAAGCAGCAAAAAAGGAGATGGACAGGGCACATAGCAAGAAGTTAAGTGACAACTGATGGAGGAAAGGGCTATCTGATTGGTGCCCATGAGATAGTAAACAGAGTAAGAAAAGACCAGACACAAAACTGAAAGACTGAATGTACATTCTTTGCAATTATACCTGCAGCATTGAGGATGGATTCATCCTAGAATTTAATGACTTCTTACAAGACCTATCGCCTATGCTTCCACAAAATTTCATTGGAATTTATCAAAAACTTTTAGAGATATTGTAAGGATAGGCAGGAGCACATACAGGAATGTTCAATAGATTTTAAAAAAAAAAAAAATCATCTGTCAATCAAGAACAAATTCTTGGATCCCTGCCAAAATTCAATCACTTCCTTCTTTCCCTGGGGACAACCCTTCCACAAAATTTCATTCAAATTCATTTAAAACTTTGGAGGATATTATAGGTAAAGAAAAGAAAAAAAAGAAAAAAGGAAGAAGAGTACTGCTTGATCAAAAACAAATTCCCGGACCCATCCCCAAATTTAATCAAATCTTACATAATATGTGCCTTATTCTTCCACAAAATTCAGTGAGATCTTTTTGAGTTATCATGCAGACAGACAGTGGTAGATGCAGAAATTTTTTTGGGGGAAAAAAAATGCAAAAATATCTATCAATCACTTTGGGGGTGGATCAAAGAATTTCTTTTTGGTTGAGAGAGATTTTTGTGTTTTTTTTCCCCCTCCAGATATCTCTGTATTTGCTCCTGTCTGTCCTCAAAATATCTCAGGTTCTCAATGAATATCGATTGAATTTCATGGATAAGTAACTCATATATAAGAGACGTGATCTAATTTTTGTGCAAGTCTTGGATTCTTACATCCATCCGAATCATTTATATCACTTTCAATGTGGATCACTTTTCGAAAAATTTTACTGAAATTCATAGAGAAGGTATTGTGTAAAGAGACAGGAGTGATTACAGAAATGTATAAAATAAAATAAAAATGTAATAATATCATCCAATCAAAAATAGATTTCAGGATCTACTTCAAAATTCAGTAAATTCCTGCCTTACTCCATGCATTACTATTAAACAAAATTTCATCAAAATCCATTGAGAACTTTTGGAGATAGTTTGTAAACAAATACAGATGTAGGAAGGAAAAAACAGAAAAATATCTTCTAATAAAAAATGAATACCTGGACCAGCACAAAAATTTAATCACATCTGACATAATATGTGAGCTACCTATCCATGAAATTCATTTGATATTCATCAAGAACTTTTTGGGATAATGTGAGGACAGACAGGAGCGAATACAGAAATTCATGGAGGGAGAAAAAAAAATCTCTCTCAACCAAAAAGAAATTCTTGGATCCATCCCAAAATTTAATCACCTCTTTACTCACAATATAGCTCATTTTTCAACATAACTTCATCAGAATACAATCAGAACTTTAAGATATACTGTATAGACTGACACGAGTCATTATTGAAATGGAAAAATATCTCCTGATCAAAAAAATTTCCCTGATCCACTTAAAAATTTAGTCAAGTCCTTCCTTACTGTTCCACAAATTTTGATTGGAACTCATTGAAAATCTTTGGAGATATCACATGGAAAGATAGGGTCAAGTGAAGAAATGTATATTTTTCAAAACGCAAAAATATCTTCAAATCAAGAACAGATTCCCGGGTGTGCCCCAAAATTCAATCATTTCTTCCTTACAATGTGGCACATCCTTCAACAAAATTCTATTGAGAACTTTTGGAGATACCATGTGGACAGACTTGAATGAATACAGAAATATATATGATATTGAGATGTAAAAATATCTTTCAATCAGAAAAAAATTCCTAGATCCACCAAATAATTCAATTACTTCTTTATAACAGGGATTACCTTTCTAGAAAATTTCATTGAAATTCATTGAGAAATTTGTGAGATACTGCGTAGACAGACAGGAGCAAAAATGAAAAAGAAACAAATACATCTCTATCTATTTTCAATTTTTTTTTTTCTATTTTAAATTTCTATATTTTCTCCTTGTCCTGACTCTCCATGCAATATCCAGTTGGGTCCACAAATTTTCATGTAGAAGAAAGAAATTTTCATATTTTTTTGTACATTTCTGTATTCACTCATTTTCGTCAACGCAATATCTCCAAAAGTTATTATTTTTCACTTCACCCTGTAAAATTACTTACCCACATCAACGTTCTGTGCACACCTCTGATTCACTTAAGCTTGAAAGAAATAGAAAATGCTTTTATTATACTATTATCATCATGATATCTAATTAAAGCAAGCCATGGAGGTCTGTTCACAGGGCCCTGAATGAATGACCATCACCATAGTAACATTATAGCTTGGAGTGGAATTTCATGATTTAATCACTGAATTTTGCAATTTTTAGATGCGCCCACGCATCTCTATAAGACACCTTTTGATCAATCTGTCCCAAATATGTTGATATCAATTTTCTAAGCCTTATTATGCTGGATTGATATAAAACTTGGTCCAATCATCCAGGTGACCTATCCTCCTCCTGCTACAACTACTACCACTGATGGTGGAAGCATTGTTGAATTCATGGTTCTTGTTTTTACATAAAATTTGTTTTAGCAAGTTTTAGCACTCAATCTGCATGTTGTGTGAAAAATTAGAAATAACAGGATTGTCAGTGGTCAGGAATCAGGGCAAATATTACTAATAGGATATCACGTTTTCATATACACATATTATTAAGAAATGGATTTGTAATCCAAAAGAATAGTGATGAATAGGTTATACTATTTGAAAAGACCTCCAGTATTTGAATTCAGCAGCTGCACCATTTTCTTTAATTGTTTATTCTATTCATGCTGCCTAGGCCAAGTGATATATTCTCCATGTTATAATGGAAGGTCTATTCTAATAGTTTCAAATAATACAACACATTAATAACTACTCTTTTGTATTCTGTTATACATCCAATTCTTGATAATATAATTGTCTTCATTGAGAAATAATAGAACAGATATGGACAGTGAATGAACAAGAAATGAACGTGGGGATAAAGCAGTTATCAGGGCCTTTGTCTTTCAACCAGGTTGTTTATCTCAAAGGGAAGAGTGATCCTACATTAGAGTGTTGAGAAACAAGTCACAGGTTTGATTCCTGCAGCAGCCTCATTGTCTTTAATTGTTTATTCTAATCATGCAGCCTAGGCCAAGTGACACATTCTTTATGTAATAATAGGAAATCATTTCACATAGAGTTTCAAATAATGCATATACAGCAGGAAGAATGGGATTGTCAGTTTTCAGGAATCAGTGCAAGCATTAATGAAAGAATAGGGCTATTATGTGCCATGTAAATGGAGTCCGAGATATAAAAACCATAAGAAAACTCACATGGCAATGGGCTGGACATGTTGCAAAAATGTAAAACAACCACTTAACATCATAACTCAAAACATATGCAATGTTATTGCAGACAGAAAGTAAGATGGCATGACAAGCTAGACAAATTCAGAAAGTACTGGCTCTGAAATGCTCATCATAGAGAGGTCTGGAAAATTTTGGGGAAGGTTGATGTCCAACAATGGATACTATGATGATGATAAAATACATTGAAAGTTGGGAAGAAAAGGATTATCTGTGGTCAGGAATTAATACAACATCATTGATAGGAAGGGGATTTACTAAATAAAATATATGAATTGCAGTCAATACAAAAAAAAAAAGAAAAAAAAATAGACGGCAATGAGAATATGTTTAATTCAATTTATTTTTGGAAAGTGATATTTGTGACTTTTAAAGTATTTTCTTACTTTGTTTCAGAAAAATATATATGTATGTTCACAACAGAGAATAAGTCATTCTTCCTCATACACTCAGCCCCTCTCTGAATGGTATCTACTTCTCTACTTATATTCTCCCTCTCTATGGATGATAAAAAAATCCCACTTGCTATTTTTCAGTGGATAGTGGACAACTGAGATAGTTGGCATATAAAATATGCCATTCTTAGCATGAATTTACATTGCAAATCAAAGTTACCCCTTTTTCAAAAACTAATTTGCTAAAAACTTTCCCCAGTATCAAATTTTATCAGTATGCTGCTACATGCGTCTCCTCACACGTACATTTTTAAGGTAAAATTGATGCCCCTTTTTTAAAAACGTTTAAATGATCAGGCTCAACATTGCATGCGACCAAAAGACATTAAGTGCATAATGGTTTCTATAGAGTGACAAATCAGACTTGTTTTCTTATATCTCATTTATTATCCTTCCAACTGAACTCATAAAACCACATATAATATACAGAAACACACACACATATTATATACACAGAAACACATTATATACACACACATATATAATCCACACACACACACACACACATATATATATATATAATATACACATATGCATATAATATATACATATGCATATAATATACACACATATACATAAAACACATATAATTCAATACATAAATAATATACACATATGCGTATAATATACACACATATACATAAAACACATATAATTTAATACATACACACATGTATATACACACATACAAATCTATACTCATATACACACACTCACAAACATACATGTATATATATATATATATATTCAAACATATACACACACACACAAATAGATACACAAAAACATATCTATATATATATATATATATATATATATATATATATATATATACATACATACATACATACAGCATATATATATTTACACACACACGCATATATATACACACACACATGCATATATATACACACACACATGCATATATATATATATATACACACACGCATATATATACACACACACACAAACGCATATATATATATACGCACACACAAACGCATATATATATACGCACACACAAACGCATATATATATATATACGCACACACAAACGCATATATATATATACGCAGACACAAACGCATATATATACACATACATACACATACATATATATACACATACATATATACACACACATATATATACACACACACGTACACACATATACAAACACATATATAAACACACATACACACGTACACACACACATATACACACACACACACGTACACACATATACACACATATACACACACACACATACATATATACATATATTACGCATACATACATACGTTCACACGGATACATGCACACAGATACATACATGCACATATATATATATATATATACACATACACGCATATACGTGCGCATACACACGCATGCAGATATGTACACATGCATATGCACGCATATATGTACACATGCATACCCCCGCATATACGTACACATGCATACGCATACATACGCACACATATGTACACACACATGTACGTACACATACAAACACATATATACACGGATATATGTGTGTGTATGTATGTGTGTTTGTGCATTCATATTTCTGTTAATTCTTTTTTCTGCATACAACCCTTTTATCAACAGGATTGAAATTCAATAAAAATATTCTGAAGTAGCTAGATAGAGAGACAATTAAAAAATAAAATGATTGAATGAATGCAAGTATAAGTTCTATGATAATACTTAGGTACATTAATATTATTATCATTTTTGAATTAAAAAATTATTTCTAAATAGATAAAACTTAAAGCAAGCTTAGCTTGTTAATTCATTTCTATAAAGTCAAAAGTTATGTTCAAGGATTTTCCTCTTATATAAATAGATACTTGGCAAGAAGAAATGATAACAAATGAAGCAAAAAGTTGACTGATTGTTACCAATCGGACAGTAAACATAGTAGAAAAAGATCAATCAAAATATTGAAGGATGAGATAGAAAGATTTGCTTGTATGACATGGCAGGTGTCAGTACAGTCACGGTCATCATAGAAAGAGATGGGAAAGTCCTTTGTCCAGCAGTGGACCTACAATGGCTGATGTGTATGTAAAATGGGATTTTGAGTAACTAAATAGGAGTTGTGAAAAGAATGGGTGTCCCTTTAGTTGATAATCTATGACGGAGTGTTTTGCATACCACATTTTGTGGTTGCTAGATAAAGGAAAGGTGTAAGGTATTTTCGTGGCCCCAATAATCACTTTCTAAAGATGAACAATATATATATATATATATACATATATATATATATATATATATATATATATATATATACTTTTGTTGCTGCTGCTGCTAGTTTTTGTTTGTTGTACACATGAATGCTGGTAGCATTGCTTGAATACCTTCTTAGAACATCAGTCAAGCATAAATGCAATTAAATTGTTCCTATTTTAAATGAGGAGAAGGACAATGACAAATTGAAAACTAATAATACTTCTTTTAACAAGTATCACTAAGATTTACAACTGTTACATTGATATTATAAGATTTTCAAAAATATCCAAGCTAGAAAAAAAATAATGAGAAAAGCAGATTTTTTTAAAAATGTAATTCAATCATTTGATTGAGAGTGGTACATTAAGGAAACATATTAGGAATATTTGGGAGGTTTAAAGTCTTTCATGATAAGAGTTAAAGTGAACAAGACAAAATTAAAGGCTTTATCTGGAAAAGTGGATAGATTGTTATCTTTTGGAAGTAACCTACAAAATAATAAAATGTACATTAAAAAAATTCTGTAGACATTTCAATATTGAGCTTGCACTCTTTTTCATACACATCTCATGAGCCACTCTTTCATGGCTTTAATCACTTCTGTCATTAAAGTAATAACAATGAACTAAAGATATGATTTAAAACTATAACTGCAAAAACAAAAATGGTTTGAAAGAACAAGTGTCTCTAAAGTGATCGATATTGATCCCTGAGTATCAAAAGGGCTATCAAGACCTGATTGGATTTTTGAGGTTGAAAACTGACATTTGTATAAGGAGAAAAAAAAAATACATGTATTACAACTATAATTACTATAAGTATATATGAATCTGAAATGTGTATCATCGTCCATTTACTTCCCATGTTTTTCACTGAAACATAATGATAATATAGTTATCAGAGGTATGTTTTGTCTTGACAATGGTTTCAAATTTCACTCTGTTCTGCTTTGGAACCATAGTATTTTCATTTGATTTTTCCTCTTTTCAATTTAAAAAAAATTGGGTGAAAACTAAAATGAAACTGTCTTTAACTGCACATCTACTGAATTATCATTCATTTTTCTGCACAGGTCAGGGGGTTGATTAGGGATTAAGGATACCAGAGAGGGGTCAATAGTCTAAAAAATTTGGGAAACTCTCAATATTGAAGAATGGTGGCTAATATTTGCCCTGCTTAAAGTGTGGAGGCTTCTGTGGTAGAACTGGTCAAGATGATGTCTATGGGAGTCAGACTTCTGAGGTGTCTGATGGGAGTTCTGTCTTATTGGAGACTACTTCTTTATTTACTGTTTATTTTATCGATTAAGGAGTGAATCCACCAAGAGGGTTGTAATGAAATGTAACAATAAATAGAGTAAAACTAGAAATAAAATATTAGTAATACTGAAAATACTTCATCTAAAGAATTTCAAAATGACATAACTTATTGAAATGATTTGATCCAACTTGTATCAAATATAAAAAGTATTTTGAGTAAAATTCATTGTAAAAAAAAAAAAAAAAAAAATGTTTATGTAGAATTTATTTATCTATATACAGTTCACATTTAAGTATTCATTTATATCAAATACAAAAAAAAAAATGTGTATTTAATATAATCTGAGTGAAATAAAAATGGTGAGTTAAATCAATACTATAAAATAAAAAAAATTAAAATGAAAAATTAAGAATAAGCTCCAGGCAAAACTTGGACTTACATCCTTTTGCCTTAGGGACCCTATGCACAACACCTACTCTACTGATTGAGCTACAAAAGCTTTTACAGGTGGCAGAAGATAAAATCTAGATATTTAAACACACTCCCCTTCCCACTGCTCGCAACCATATTAAATATTATTGTTTTTATATAATAACCTGTTTCTGATCCACTCATGGTTGTAGAATGACAGTCTAAGCAATGAAAAGCAACTAAAATTAAGAGGAAATGTCATCATCATTAGCCTTTTAGCATTCATGATTAGACATGGATCTTCCTCAGGATTTGCCAGATGTCTCTATCATGGGCATTGCAGAATCAATACTTTCTGAACTTGTCTATTTCTTCTCTCCATCTTTTTTTTTGCCAGCCATAGTTTTGCATATGATCTCTAAGGATCCATGGTGTGAGTCGTGATGTCCTTCGGTTGTCTGCCATTCTTGCAACCGGACCAGCCCATTGCCATTTGAGTTTTCAAATGGATTCTACGACATCCCTGACTCCTTTTTTGCCAAGTAATGTTGTGCATGGTTCTGTTTGAGGGTAAATCTTATGGTTAGATTCCATATTTCAGCTCTATGTTTACTTGTCAAAAATTACAATAAAAAAAATGTTGATAATGCTTCCCAAAATTTTACCTTACATTAAAAACACAATGGAACCTGATGTGTGTTTGAAGCCAGTGTGTGTGTGTGTGTGTGTGTTGTGAGCATGTGTCTATGCCTACCCTGGGGAGTAATTTTTTGTTTTGTTTTTTTGTTGATTTCACTCCAAGATATTTTTGTCAATGTTGAAATGAAATATTGCACAGAGCTGAGTAACAATTACTCAAAGAGTAGCAGTGCATCTCTGACATGTCCCCAAGTGAAGTGGTCCTTCAAAGAGAACACTGTAGCCCATCATCAATTAATATGAGTATTGAGTTAATGATTTAAGATAATATAATTAATAAAAGAAATGAACAAGTTCGCACATGCATTTATTTACAACAGGTGAGGATCAACAAGTGATAATAAGTGTCTTTTCCATAAAGTTATAGCTTCATAAAACCAGTTATAATATTGCACCCCCACACACCAACCTACCAATGTCCCTTTAGTTAGTAGGTCATCAAACTACTATAAACGGCTTATTAACAGTGCTGATTGTTAATCATGAGATGTCTAGATGATTTTAAAGTTGGACAATTCTCTTTTCATTTTTTAGATAATGATACAAAAACTTACACATATACATACGGAAATATGTATACACATACACACTTTATTTTCTGAATATAAAGATTGCCATATTTATCAAATATATAAACAAATTCTATCAAAGTAATAATAGATTATGAAATATGCCATGGAAAATAAATCAGTTTGTTATCAAATCATTATGAATTACCTATAATTACACTACAATCTATTTTGTTTTATTCATATCATGAACAGTCCGAAGAGTCATTATTAAAGACAAATATACAAGTCAGTATTGATTCATAAAAGTATTAAATTTATTATTATTAATACTGCTCCAACCACAACTGGCAGTAAAATGAGCATAATTATTTATTTTAGTTACTGTTTTAACTACTACTATCGATATCTAAATTATCACCATTATCATCTAATTAAATTAATCACAATTATCAATTATTCTATGGTTATCATTGGCATTTCCATTGCTACAATGACTACAAGTATCGCAGAATAGAGTCCTCTGGCAAATCCTCAATCAAATCACCTTGAATTGAAGCAAGAGTAAAATATCTATTTTGTGGCATAAATCATTCCATTGTCATCTTAATCTTTAATACTCATTGATATATTTATTGAACAATTGCAATCACTAAAGGTGGTAAAGGGTTCTATCTGATTTTTAGTTTTATTTGTTTTAGTAGTTGAAGTATTATAAATCATTATTATTCATTTTGGCTTCTATTTACCCTCATCTTCATTGTTGTTGCTTTTTATCACATATAAACTCAAGCTGGGTACTCTCCAGAATGAGTAAATAAATTAACAGTGCAAATCAGGATAAAGAATGAGTTCCAGGTGAGAATTGAATTCACGATAGATTGTTGTGAGCGAAGTTATGGGTTCGATTTGAACTGATCATCATCATCATCAGTCTTTTAATGTCTGTTGTCAGACATAGACCTTTCCGAGGGTCCACCATATTTCTCTATCATGGGTGTCGTGGTGCCAGTATTTTCTGAATTTGTCTAGTTCATCTCCCCATCTTGTATTCTGTCGGCCTCGGTTTCTTGTGTGATCTCTGAGGATCCATGTTGTGAGTCGTGATGTCAATCAGTTGTCTTTCATTCTTGCAACATGGCCTGCCCATTACCATTTGAGTTTTCCTATAGATTCTATGATGTCTCGGACTCCCTTTTTCTTCCTGATATACTATGATGTCTTGTGATCTCTCCATGTAAGGTTGAGCATGATTCTCTCATGCGGCGTTGCATGCTTTTCCATTAGACATGTTATCATTCCACAGCTCAGAGCTTTACCCCATTTTAGATGCATATAGTCTAAAATAAGTGTAAGCTGGGTTGATTCACCCAGGTAGACTATGATTTGAACTGATGCTTGCCACTAAATTCCAGTAGTTTAGGGGTAAGAACAGTCGCACATTAAGCAAGCTATTCTCCGGAATAGAAGGTCATGATTTGATTCTCACTAGGAACTTATTCGTTTTTCGATCCACATTGTTAATTCATTTACTGCTGAACAGTACCAGCCAGAGTTTAGTTGTAATGAAAAAAAACAAAAACATGAAGATGAATAGTAGCAAAAATGAATAGAAATATGGTTCAATCCTTTTTCATATGTGAGTGTGTGTATGTGTTTCAGTGCTCCTGGCCATAGAATTTTGTGTACAGACTTGAAAATTGGCATAAGTACTCCACTAGGCCCCTTCTAAAAATGTTACCAAGATTTGGGGAAAAAAAAAATCTTCTTGTGTTTATCACTGTTTTATGGGGGGGGGGGTTCAAGAAAGTTTTTTGGGCCTTTTGGGAGTTAATTAACAACATCAAGATTCTCCAGAATCTAGATGTTTCTAAAACGCTTTTTTTTTTTTTTTTCAATTCCATTTTAGAAGTTTTCCTGCAGATACACCAGAGATATCACAAATAGAATTTGTTCTGACCATATTCATCCTTCGATGGAATTCTTTTATTTTTTTACATTACTTCAAATTTTGACAACGTTTGTTCAATTATTGACTGTGATGGCAAGTTATAATTATTACTACTATTTAAATCATTATTACTGCAATTACCAGAGAATTCAATGAAGTTTTACTATTAAGAAATCATAATGTATCTGATTAATACTACTAACCATCTAATTGCAATATTTTGGGTATAAAGCTGTGACCTTATCACTGCAACCAATGCTAATTCAGTAAATAATTTTTCTCAAGAAATAGATATATTTTACATGCACCAATGGTATTGTACTAAACACACAGACATATGTATGCACCTATAATTATATGTATTTGACATCTCCTATTGAGCAATAATGAGGAAATTAGTCTTGCTGACTATTGCTTACTTAGTATGTTCAATTTTTAGTTGGTGTTCCACTTGTGGCAACAGACTTAGTTAAATCAATCAAAATCAAATGTCTTCCAATACAACTAGGCATATTGTTTCTGGAGCAATTTCAAACTGGGTAAGCGAAGTGGATTCATGCCTGTCCCAAGAGCATTATACAGCCCAACCCTGAAATTTGAACTTGGTTCACTGATTCCACTCCGCACCTGCTAGTTGGGCTTAGTAAATACCTGGGCACTCGCCATAGAGCAAGGGCAAGCAAACTGATCTCATAGGACATAGCTAGTTCTAATGAATGATCTATACAAGGTATTTACTACTGTGAACACACACACACACACATATATATATATATATATATATACATACATACATACATACACACACATATATATACATATAGATATACATACATATATATATATACATATACATATATATATATATATACACACACACACATGGAATGTGTATATGGAATGTACATTCATCTTTTCAGTTATGAATTAGCAATGATTTTATCAGCAATTCAACACAACAACCTCGATGAGGCTCAAAGCCAATCCCATGTTCATAAGCAACATCTCCCTCTTTCATCTAGATACCATGAAAAATACAACACTGCAATAGGATTACACAGACTCACATTTCTGGGACAGAGTTGAAAGCGTCCCGCCACCATCTCTTTTCCATCTAAATAAATAAATAATGAAGAGAGTGAGAATCAGGAAAACTCAAGTAAAGAATGAACAGAGCAAGTTCTCCAGCTGGATCAAGAAAAACTGACAAAGTTCATTGCAGCCTTCAGGGAACAATTAAGGAAAATATTTACAGTACAAGAGATTGAAGATCATGTGCAGATAATGGTCAGAACTCAGTTAGAATATTGCAGGTATTCCTTATAAAGGATGATTGTACAGTCTAAATAAAACAGCTGTAGACAGCATTTTCAAAATCTCATAAGGGCAATAATGAATAAATCTCAAAGCAGAAGGGTTATGATTACTTAGGAGTATCAATAACCATTGAAGTTATTCTTTTCTGGCATTTATTGAGAATTCAAGTTGCAAAATTTGTTTTATAACAATTATTTTACACCTATGAGCAATACAGTAACAACTCAAACTCTAGCTAATCAATATTTGATTAAACAATCAAGTCTCATTGATATTGTTAATATTTTCATTCTCAAATCATTCATACATATATATATATTATATATATATATATATATATATATACATTATATATATACACACACACTTTATAAGATGAAGCATTGTCAACCATTGAGCGACCATAACCATCTTTGATGGCAAAGGGTTCTATCCTTTTCAAAATGTGAGTATGTTTGTATATTCCAGTCTCCTGGCCATACCATTTCGTCCACAGACTTGAAAATTGGCATAAGTACTCTACTAGACCCCTTCTAAAAACATTTTTTTGATTTCTAGAAAAAAAATATTTATTTGGACCTTTTGGTAGTCTTATTCTGATAGGTTTATTACAAACAGCTAGATTCCCCAGAATCTAAATTTTTGTCAATGCTTTTATTTACTCTATTTTATGTTTCCCAGTGGGAAACACCAAAAATAGAATTTAATTCTTACCATATTTATTCTTTGACAGAATATGTTCCCATGACCACAAATTTTGATGCCTTGGTTGTTAAATTATTGACTGACATTGCAAGTTATTATTGATTTTTCATAAGTTTTTCCTCTCATTTTGATTATTTTAGTTGCTTTTTTCTTCAATTATTCACTCTCATAGATTGATAGCCTGAGTAAAGTTGAAATGAAAAGAAAGAGCAATTAAGATGGAAGATACGGGTCAAAAATTAAAAATAATGACAACATAATCTTCCTATCACTTGTTTGGTACTATGCTACAGGAAACTGAGATTAATAAATAACACATTGTGAATAAATTCAGTAAAGAATTTTTTTCTAATGAAGTTACATTATAATTGAAAATATGTAGAAAGTTGCTTGGACCACACAGCATTTCCCCCAAATGGATACCCACACTTATTTTAATGGTACCATTCTTCCTTCCTTGTACTTTCAATGAACTTTACTTCTTTAAAAGATAAAATGAAATAGAATTCTTTCTATGGAACAAATTTTCACTAGCTATTAAGAAGAGAGAATTACAATAACACAAGTCAACCAGAACCACACATCCTATATCTAATAGGTATTTTTTATTTCTAAATCTAATGTTGTTATTATTATTGTTGTTCTTTTTCAGTTTATTATTGTAAATGTTATGAATTGATATTGATATTTTGGTGCTAGTGCATGTAGATACAAGTTTATACTGAATCTGTCTATGAATGAAACTCAACAATGTCAACTTCTCACTGATTTATAGTTCGTTGAAGGTGATACTAGATACTAACAGCTACTCATACCATTGTCAAGTGCCATTGTTCAACAACTTGTGAGCGGAGTTCTACTAAACACAAGGAATATTATTAAGTTCAGTCAACAATGTTTGAAAGTAGAATCCTTTGGCGAGTTTATCCATGTTTTACTACTTATTCATGTTTTGTTTTTTTCTTCTCTTCGACCAAATGAAGGGATTGTTATTTTTGAAAGGTGTGGGTTGGCCTGAAATAGGAAAAGATATTGAAATATTTAGATGAAGGTGTTATTTAATCGTTTTTTCCCTTTAACATTTAGTATTCACTTACATTTTGAGTATGCCCATAGGTGCATACATTATATATATATATATATATATATGTATATATATATGTATAATTTCAATAAATTTTTTTCTTATATCTGTAAATGTAATTTTCCTCAGTGTTTTTTATGTTTTACACAGAATTTAATATTATGGTACTACATGCAAATTTTTTTGTTGGGATCAACAGTTGTTTACCATGTAGCTGTTTTAGGATTTAAAAACAAAACAGTTATATCAACATGGCTCCCCAGCAGTGTTGATCAAACACTACCTCCCTATCAGCTATGATTTTAATGCATAGCTTATGTTGTTATCACAATATATTGTTTATGATCGTTATTTTATATTACATATCATTTAATGTTTTTGAAACAGTGCTTACTCACATAAGTCACCCCCAAAAATGTATTTGACAATGAGGGATCAATAAGTATAACAACAGACGTGATTTGTTTTTTATGTCACTCCTATTGAGTGTTCACCCATGTGAATAATAAATCTGCTGATGAACTCCAAAATAAAAAATAAAAATTCAAATAGAAATATAACTAAATTACATGCATCAAGATCTTAAGATTAATTAAAAGATAGTTATGGGAAAACATATTGAAATAATAGTGATTGGATTTAAGGTGACTTGCATGGCATATATCCATGGATTTTGCCAAATAAAATCTTTTCAGCAGTAAAAAAATAGAAAGTTTACTAGACTATTATATATATATTTTCTCAATGAAGCTAGTTTTATGTCCATTGTAGCAATCTTTTTTTTAAGTACTTCTTGGTAAACTTTAAAAATTATCATCTCTGGAGTTTTTTTCCTTTAAAAATCTATACGTTCAAAAAGACAAAAAAGCTTCTACGGTAACTTAAAGTTGACATTTTGCTCACAGGAACAGAATTCTAATGGTGTGTCCATGTACCACTGGAAGGGAGACCATAGATGGGGGGGGGGTAGTAACGACTGATAAGTTGGACTACTTAAAGGGAAACTATATATTACATAGATTAAATTTAATAAAAAAAAAAACAATTTTAATCTATAATCCCATGCTTTTGAATACTTTTGATGTAATCTTATATCTAACATGAGAATTGATTTTTTTTTAAAATGAAAATAAAAAAATAAATGATGTCGGTTAACTTCAGACGGACAAAATCAAAGACTAATTTTTGCATAAATATCCATACTATTTCATTTTATGGGCTCAGGCTCTTTAAAACTATCACACAGCTTTAAAAAAAAAAATTTTAAAAAAATTGAATCAAATAAAACTACATTATAAACCAGAAAGCACTCAAAGAACGCATACCTTTGCTAATGCCATTGTCAAGGGGGGTAATTCTGTATGGATCCACCCGAAAATCTTATATCGCTTTATTTTGTGATAAACATTTTTAAAAAATTTTGTCACCATTCTCATCAGATTTTGTGTTAGTATGAAATATTTTTTATTTCTTTTGACCAGCATTTCCTACCCAATCACCAATCCAAAAACAGATTTCCAATTTAAAGGCAAGTTTATCAGAAGGGTAGATAATACAAAATTTGTCTTAGATTCTTACTCAACACAGACAATCAAATAGTGAATAAATTTGGAAATCTAGCTAATCCTGAGACTGACTAGCCTCAAGAATGGAAATTCAGTTTGTGCGGGGGCGGAGGTTCAATACAAGTCTCTCGTAGTTGGCCAACCTCAGGAGGCTGGTAAAGAACCTCTGGCTCCAGATAGTATCGAATTTGAGAATTGACTATTTCAATGCATGAGTTGGGAAATTCTGAGATGAAGCTTCAATTATCTCCTCTACTGGCCAATCTGGCAACTGTCAAGGAATCGCATAAGGTTTTCTTGATCTTTAACATGCTTGAAATGCCCTTGCAGGTGGAGTATAAGGAAAACTGCTTTCATAAATCTGTTTGGGGTATTCATAGAACTCTATTCTTGTGACATGGCTAACTCATAGCCATTTGAGTTTTCTAATGTTTTCTACAATATCCCTGATTATTCTCTTTCCTCTAATATATTGTGTTGTCTTGTGATCTCTCCATGTAAGATTAAGGTTCTCAGCTTGAGGGTCAATCATCTGGTAAGGTTCCCTGTTTCAGCTCCGTAGGTGACTATTGGGAGGATGCATTGGTTAAGAACTCAACCGCTGGACATCCTGACTCACAACATGGATCCCCAGAGATTATGTGCAAAAACGCATCAGACAAAATATGAGATGGCATGTCGAACTAGACAAGTTCAGAAAGTATTGGTTCTCTGATACCCATGCTAGTGAGGTCTGGCAAATCTTGGGGAAGAATTTTAAAGGGATGATGATGATGATGAAACTCTATAGGGTTCAGGGAAAAAAAATTTTAAAAATCATTATAATGATTACTATCATTGTTATGAATGGTGCAAACTTTAACAAATTAATAGAGATATAATTTCACTATGTTGGACCACTATTATATAAACTTAGTATTAGCAATACTAGTTATCTTTACAGTAGAATTGGTAGGGGGTGACCCTAATGGTCGTTTCTTGGAGTCAGCCTGTCTGAGAGTCATCTGTCCTTGGTCTGTATAACAATTTTGGTGTGAAATGGTGACTGCCGACAGCAGTGACAGAAGACACTTACACTCAGAAGGGTGGAGATACTGACACACTTCAGATGCTATTAGTAGAAGGTGGCAGAGGGGAAGAAGAAGAAGTGAACACCACATAGCTTGTTGCTAGAGTGGATACTGACTCGCATGACATACACTACCAGAGTAAACTTTATATATACGTATCCATAAATGTGCAGATATAAGAATATACATATATATGCACTCACATAATTACAAGCGCATATAAACATACATATACATAAGTGAGACAAAACTTTCTGCAGCTAGCCTTGAAAGCATCTTTCGTAAAACTGACTGGGAGGGGATAGGAGTAAACATAGACGGAGAATAGTTAAATCACTTGAGATTCGCTGATGCCGTTTCCATGATGACAGAAGCATCAAAAAGAATTGCAAAACATGTTGAGTCATCTAAATAGGGAAAGTAAAAAAGTAGGGTTAAAGATGAACAGAACAAAGACAAAAGTAATGCTCAATGATAAAGTCCCAAAAAACAGTAAGAATAGAGGGTGAGGTTTTAGAAGAGATTGATGAATACATTTACCTAGCATAACTAATAAAGTTAGAGAAAGACCGTGTAAGGGAAATAAACTAAAGGCATAACAATTGGCCAGAAGCATTTGGTATGGATAGAGACATATTGAAGAGCCTATATGCTTAAAAAGTAAAGTAGATAATGAATGCATAATACCAACAATAACTTACAGATGAAAAACATGAAAATCAACAAATCTAACTGAAAACCAGCTTAGAATAGCAGAGAGTCATGGAAAGATCAATGTTTGGAATAACTAAGAGAAAATGGTAAACATGGATCCAAAAGAGGAATAGGGTGAAGGATATCAAAAATAATAAAGCAAAAAAAACTGGAGAGTGGACAAAATGACAACAACAATTGTTGGTGCCCATGAGATGGTAAACACAGTAGGAAAAAACCAGACACAAGATGGAGTGATGGGATAGAAAAGTTTGCCAGTGAGACATGACAGAGGGTAGCACAATCATGATTGTCATGGAAGGAGATGGGAAAAGCTTTTATTCCGTAGTGGACAAAATTGCTGATGCTGTATATAAAACACACACATACACATATTTATAAAACATACATATATACACACATGCATAATTATTTGAGAGAATTTTAAAGTCCAGGGTAAATTTAAATATATTGTGATCTAATGCATTTTTATAACAAACTTGTTGTCATGGGAAATAACGTTGCCAAAGTAAACAATTCATTTTAAATAGAAATTGCAGATCACACAATCCTGTTAAAATCTTTTATTTCGCTGTTACTATGAATATTAGACTTTAAAACCGTTCATGATACTTCCTGAAAATGACCGATGATGGTACAAAGTACTTGAAAAATTACATTACAAACTTTGGACAGTTCCTTCATTCTTATAATCCTGCGAAAAAGCAACTCATTCGAGACAAGAAAAATTCTCAGAAAAGTTGAACCAACAAAAACTATCCATTCTGTTAAATGAAACTAGCTTGAAAGATAAATTTCTACCAAGATATACCAGCTGTGGTACTTGGTGCTGCTGAGGGAAAAAAATGAGTAATACTAATCTGTCATATAGCAAATCTTAACACAGGGTTTCTCGAAGTGAGGACCACAATCCTTTAGGTTGATCAAAAGTGCCAAGATTGACCTTTTGGAAAAAGCCAAAGTTTACCTGACAAATTGACCTTAAGGGGTCACCAGAGGTCAGGGACTCCCATACAATGTTCATCCAAGGGTCAAGTTACCCAGGTATACTAACTTGCAGCTTATAGGGTGCAGATGTTTCCATTAAATTGAAAAATTCCTCTAAAAAGTTACGTGACCTTAAACTGACCCTTAAAAGTGAGCAACACCCACCAATGTTCATCTTAGGGTCAAATTATCCTTGTAAACAAATGTGTAGCCCTTAGGAAGCAGTCATCTGTGTTAGATTTGAGAATGCTAAAATTGACCTGAACCCAGATAAAATGAATGATCTTTACAGGTCACAAGATGTCAATATTAGCTATCCTATGTTCATTCTGGTGTAAAGTAACAATTAGATACAGATTTTTAATTTGTACGACACAACCACATATATATATATATATATATATATATATATATATATTAGATTCAAACAATGATGAATGATTAGGATCACTCAACCATGACAGCAGATATTGAAGGATGTCTCTAATGCAGGCACTACGATTTAATTGCTGGTTTTATTCAACTAAAAGTTGATAAAGTCAATTTTACTTTCATATTTCATCAATTGGATGTATATGCATTATAAACAGAGACACAAATATTCATGAGTTATATTTTCAATTTTTGTGATACGTATATATAAATATGCATACAGACATATATTCATATATACACACACACACACACATATATATATTTACATGACAATATACACATACATACACCCACATATATATATATATATATATATATATATATATATATATATATATATATATATATATATATATATGCGCAAATATATCTATATAAAAGCAAATCAAATAAAACAAGAGAAACTCCTCCCACCCAGACACACCCACAAAAACTTTTCAAGACAGGAATCTGAAATATACCTTATCATTCATCTGAAGAAGCCCAGACAGGGCAGCAACAAACATATTTGTGCAGCTAATCCCCATTCTACTACACACGCAATGTCTGCACACACACACATGTACACATGCAATGTCTGCATACAAACATGTATACACACCATATCTGCATACAAACATGTATATACACACCATATCTGCATACAAACATGTATATACACACCATATCTGCATACAAACATGTATATACACACCATATCTGCATACAAACATGTATATACACACCATATCTGCATACAAACATGTATATACACACCATATCTGCATACAAACATGTATATACACACCATATCTGCATACAAACATGTATATACACACCATATCTGCATACAAACATGTATATACACACCATATCTGCATACAAACATGTATATACACACCATATCTGCATACAAACATGTATATACACACCATATCTGCATACAAACATGTATATACACACCATATCTACATACAAACATGTATATACACACCATATCTGCATACAAACATGTATATACACACCATATCTGCATACAAACATGTATATACACACCATATCTGCATACACACATGTATACACACCATATCTGCATACAAACATGTTTACACACCATATCTGCATACAAACATATATACACACCATATCTGCATACAAACATGTATACATACCATATCTGCATACAAACATGTATACACGCCATATCTGCATACAAACATGTATACACGCCATATCTGCATACAAACATGTATACACGCCATATCTGCATACAAAAATGTATACACACCATATATATATACACATATACAGATATATATATATATATATATGCACATACATATACACACTAAGTATATACTGAATAATGTAGTGTAAAATCATATCTGTGTGTTAATACATACAAGAGCATTTTACCAAACATTTTATCGTACATGTATTTTTAAATGTATATCTGCATAAAAATGTAGCCCAGAATTCATATTTTTATAAATATATTCACAAAATAATTAGATTGTCATATGAAAATGATGGAAGTAAAATAAGTTCTTTTCTTTCTATGTGTATAGCAGATTATCAAAGAAATCAACAATAACAATGAAAATTCACTTATAACCTAATTCACATAGATTTTTAATGATGTTAGCACATAGCCATACCTGTCAAGTATCAATTAACTCCTCACTGATCAATTATATCATTATGATTAATTGACAAAGACTTACTTCACAAAGAGAAATGTCACCTGAACACTAAGAAAATAGACAATTATGAGAAAATTCAGGTTCAATGAGTTTTCCAAGCTCCTTGCTGTTTGTGTTGACAAGATGTTTCTGATGATCCTTTCTACAGGTGTGCTATCAATTATCATGATATCAATTATCAAAACAGAATTTTTCAATAGTAGTCTTGCTAGAACTCTGAATTCAGGTGATGTTGTTTTCTCATTCTTTCCTTGTTAGGGCTACATTGAAAAAGAGAAGAAGTTTGTATTGTAGGCAGATAACGTAGTAGAAAACTGAAGAAAATCAGGAGGCAGTCCATGTCAACATGTTAACTGAGTGTACAAATCAGACAAGTGCAATCTAATGTGGCTTTTTCAACTCAACAGAGACAAAGTGTGGAAATCTTGTCCTAATGGAAAAAAAAGGAAATGATACTGCCCGAAATATTCTCTACCACAAACACATTTGAATAGTAAACCAGAAGAAGGCTGTAGAATGGATTGGCCAAATTGTGGTTTTAACAACACAAAAAACTAGAATGAGTTCCATCATCTGGAAAACACTTTCCAAAACTATAGACAGTAATTTTAGGTTATGATGGATTTTTTTCAGGCCAGTATTAAATCATTTAGATATTACTTTACAAACACATCATTAAAAATAACCAGACAGCTGAAGTTACAAGAGTACTTAATAAATGTATACTGTACATGAATAAAATCATCACATATTATAAATATTATCATACATGCATGTATTTTGTGCATGTGAAAGTCAAATTTGCTCAATTAAATGACAAAAAATTATGAAATAAAAACTTCAGTGCTTCTTTCAGATAAGTATCTGGCTAAGTTGATAGTCTAATGTGAAAATATATCTTGCTGTTATAACATGCCTGATTGTATAAGCTTGATCTTAACATAAGAGAGATGAAAAAGAGTTGTTAAGTGACTTTGTATTGCATTTATTACCAAAGAAAGCAAAGGTTGATCTTCAGTCAAAAAAAGAGAACTGTGTTATGGAGAAAATAAAAGGACAGTGATTGGGAAAGAAAATTAATGGGACAGCCAGTAGGCAGAGAAAGATGGGACAGCCAGTAAGCAGAGAAAGATGGGACAGCCAGTAGGCAGAGAAAGATGGGACAGCCAGTAGGCAGAGAAAGATGGGACAGCCAGTAGGCAGAGAAAGATGGGACAGCCAGTAGGCAGACGAAAATTGGGACAGTCAGTAGGCAGACGAAAATTGGGACAGTCAGTAGGCAGACGAAAATTGGGACAGTCAGTAGGCAGACGAAAATTGGGACAGTCAGTAGGCGAAGGAAAATGGGACAATCAGTGGGCAAAGAAAAATGGGACAATCGGTGGGCAAAGAAAAATTGGGGCAATCAGTAGGCAAAGAAAAATTGGGGCAATCAGTAGGCAAAGAAAAATTGGGGCAATCAGTAGGCAAAGAAAAATTGGGGCAATCAGTAGGCAAAGAAAAATTGGGGCAATCAGTAGGCAAAGAAAAATTGGGGCAATCAGTAGGCAAAGAAAAATTGGGGCAATCAGTAGGCAAAGAAAAATTGGGGCAATCAGTAGGCAAAGAAAAATTGGGGCAATCAGTAGGCAAAGAAAAATTGGGGCAATCAGTAGGCAAAGAAAAATTGGGGCAATCAGTAGGCAAAATTTTTTTTTTTAAATAGAGAGTCATTAAAATGGGGAACAGTCATTAGGCATTAAAAAGAGTGGAACAGCCAGTAGTCAAAGTGAAAAAGAGGGACAGTCGGCAGTTGAAGAAAAAAAATTCTGAAACAGCCAATATCAGTAATAAAATGAGAAAAAGGGGGACCACTGCCTCCTGAAAAAGAAACAAACAAGAGTAAAGCCTGCTATAAAGGGTTAATATTTTTTTTCGAAGTGAAACAAAAGAGATTTTGAGAAATATTTTCCATTTATTGATCTTTTTAGCAAATGTAAAGGTGTGGTCCCAAGGAAATACATAGATGAAGGCAAATAAAAGTAACTGCACATCCAATATCAGCATAGAGCAGATGAAAGCATCATAACTCTCTGAAAAAAAAAAATCATGTAGATAGCATGCAAATATTCCATGAAAATATCCAAAGGCCCCATTGTCCCATATGAAATATGGCTTCACATTAATCAGTCATCAACATTGCAAACAAATAAACAAACAAGTCTGGTCAGTCACTCAATCCTTTTCTTTTTAAAACTGGAAAAAACAGTGATCAATGAATAAATTACTTCACTCGCCTTCTATTGAATCATTAAAAAGTCTGATTTTGCAGAGAACAAGCATAAACACAACCAAACACAAACAAGAATGATCACTTTAGCATAAAGTTACATTGTAAATTACACACTCAACCCCACTTAAAAAGCTATTTTAGAGGGGAATTTAGGAAAAAAAATCTTTTCCTTTACATAAGGAGTAAATGTTGAAATTTTCAGCCCTCTGGCTCCATTGGTGCAATCTGTACATGCAATACATCTACACATTGCCTATCAGCCTAACCAACTTACAAACGGCAGAAACCTATGCTGACAGTTTTGATAAATGGCATCAAATAAGTATAGCAGATTCTTTGTAAGCTCTTTTTGAATATTATATAGATTTTCAATAAGTACAGTAATAGCTATAGCGATCCTAATATAGTTGATATGACAAACAATATTTGAAAATAATGACATCATTTCTCCACAAAGTCATTCTCCTACAAAACTGCATATCTTTCAGATATGAAAACCCTGATCTGATCATCACCATTCAAAAGAACTGAGAATCAACTTAGAATCATAAGTAGACCCACTTTAAGAGATAGAAAAAGATCAACATGGATCAAATAGAGTACTAGAGTGAAGAATATTAAACAAATAATCAAACAGCAAGAATGGAAATGAGCAAGACATGCAGCAAGAAGAGATGACAAGAGATAGAGCAAAAGTCTAAACCATTGGTGCCCATGGGACAGTAAACACAGTAGGAAAAGGAGGGATAAGATAGTATGTTTTGCTGGTAAGACATAGCAGAGGATAGAGCAATCGTGGCCGTCATGGAAGGAGATGGGAAATGCCTTTGTTTAGCAGTGGGCTAATAATGGCTGACAATGATATATGTATATTATTTTCAAAATCTTACATTCATTGCAATGACAGATACCATTACAGAGATTCTATTTTATTGAAATATTCAATACAATTTCAAACCACTCAATGTTAAAGAAATTATGCAAGATTCAGTTTGGACACCATAAAAAGAGGAGGGAAGTTTTTATCATTTGCTATAATTAGAAAGTTACATCTTGGAAAAAAAAAAAAAGAAAAGACGGATTCCATGAGATGATTATTTAAGGAAAAGTGAACTGAATAACCAAATGGTCATAAGTGTATTAAATCGAACTGCTACACCGAATATTCACAAACAGAATTTTTGTAGAAGTAGGCCAAAAGTAATAAAACTATCCACGCAAAAAGAAACACTATCAAGTTTCACACCCTAAGACTTAATTGTAACCAATATGAGGGACAAAATGCCAAGATATTTATCTTCATTATTGTTTGATATCAATTATAGAGTCAACCAACATTCAATATAAAAAAAAAGTAGTGACACAATTGAAATTCATACTAGCTTCCAAGCAAACATTCAGAATTTACATCATTTCATGAAAGTCAAATTAGAAGAAAATACTTGAAAATGAAGATTCAAACCCACATGTTTGTGTGTTTTATATAAAAGAAAAATATAGTTAGGTATAGATAAATTAGGTAGATAGAGGTAAATATATAGATAAATATAGACATAAATAGAGAGAGAGCGACACACATAAATAGAGAGAGAGCGACACACATAAATAGAGAGAGAGCGACACACACACACATAAATAGAGAGAGAGAGAGACATAAATAGAGAGAGAGAGACATAAATAGAGAGAGAGAGAGACATAAATAGAGAGAGAGAGAGACATAAATAGAGAGAGAGAGAGAGACATAAATAGAGAGAGAGAGAGAGAGACATAAATAGAGAGAGAGAGAGAGAGACATAGAGAGAGAGAGAGACACATAAATAGAGAGAGAGAGAGTGATAGACTGACAGAGATATACACACGGATAAATAGATAGACATACTTCTTTAAATAAAAAAGCTAGTACGAGACATAAATAGAAATTGAACACTTTTTTTTCAAGATAAAAACATTTTAAATATTGGAAAGAATAAAAACAAACCACAAAAAAAATTTATATTTTAATGAAATTTGAGAATAAAAAGATAAATCAAACCATTGACTGAGTCAATTTCAGTGACCATTGCAAATATGCAAGTACGTATGCATCTTTCTGGTCAATAAATTCAGAAGTAAAATCCTATTTTGTATAGATAGAGTTTTCATGTCATCATTTACTGATACTCAAAGTCACGAATTCAATTGAAATGAGTCAGAAAAAGAGGATAGAATTTATATATGTGTGTATATATCTATATAGATAGTCAGGCCATGAGGATAGAATGGCACCTTAAAATGTGCTGACTCGTACTTGCGTGCACGGCAAAATAGCCGTATTGATTCTAATCTTTGGCATTGATCTGATTGCAAGAAAATGAGTCTATCTGAACACAACTGGATTCCACAGGTTAATAGGGGTGGGAGATAGGTGGCTGGAGAGAAGCACCTGGACACTTTGGTAATTTAAGTACTTCTGCATCACGGCATAAGCGTGGTATAGTCAAGGAAGGAATGTTTATAGCAATCAAGAGGATCAATGTCTACAGTTTTTATTCGAGCAATAGATGATGTTCTTTTCTAGATGACAGCTGTCTGTTGATACTTTATTACTTGTATGATACAGCATAAACTACAAGTTAAAGGATAGACCCAATCTGATGTATGTATATCATTATGCGCATGTTTCACCCGGATCAGACAGAAAAACTATAAAATAAAACCAAAAAATAAAAAGATTATATTATCAGTTTTAAGCATTTTAACCTACATTGACATGAGCCACAACAGTTTATCTATTCATTTCTATGGAAGAAAAAAAATCCTTTGTTATAGATACCTTCCGTAATTTTGAGATGAGTCATTATCATTCCAAGAGTTGTTTGGACTATTGATCTCATTCATACGGATTGTGCACACAAGGAAAGCCATAGAATGTTTCAGCTGATATGTTACAGGAACACCAAAAAAATGTATTACAATAATGGCATCTTTCATATAGATTATACACTTGAGGAAGACTGTAGAATAGACAGGCTAAAACATTGTGGTAAGAACAAAATGAGCAAAAGAATGAGTTGAATATTCTAAACAACTCTTGGAATGATAATGACTCTTAAAATTAGAGAAGGTAACATATAATTTTTTTTTTTCTTGAAAGGTATCTTGAAACTATTTTCAGAGAAAAACAATCCCTTCCAGCAATAGAGGTTCTGGGGAAAACTCAGGATTTTGAACAAAGAGGGATCTAAATGTGAAAATGTATTTTTTCAAATAAACATGTGAAAGGGAAAAATTCTCAACATCAAACCAAGCAAGCATTTCGGGATTCTGAATTTTTACAGTTGTTCAAATACATGTCCATAAGGTTTGTCTATACCCAGTTAACTGACATCAGATATCCTTTTTTCATAATCAATTGTTCTTAGTTAACTGATGCCATTTATTCATAATCAATTCTCATGATAGAAAAAAAATATCCACGGTTTCACTTTCAGTGGTACATTCTTTTTATCATCAAAGAACAATCATATTGTTAAAATCAATTTTCATGATAGATATAAAATTACATCATCAGCATTTACAAGCATGGGATTATAGATTAAAATTGCTTCTTTTTTTATTTTTTAATATAATTTGTAGTTTCCCCTGCCTTATCCACAGTTTCCCTTTCAGGTCCACCCCCATTGATATATGTGGTCTCACCTTCAGTGGTACATGTACATATTAGAATTCTATTCTTGTTCACTTACATTTGATTCATAGCTTTTTAGCACTTGATTTGACAAAAGGTTAAGGTAAAAAAAATTAATCAAAATAATTTACCACAAAACCAATAAATGAAAAACTCAACTCACAGAATAAGACAGAATACATCTTATATGAAGAACAAAAAAAATTTTTGTTTTTGAAGTTGATTTATGATTACTTGGGATTGTTTGTTTTTTATTTTAGAAACTAATTTATCTAATTAATTTTAAAAATGGTTCAATTGTGCTTTGTCCAAGCAGGGGCAGGGTCAGGGTCTAGAACCCCAGGAACCCTCCCTAGATGAACATCTCTTTATCTCCCAGGCCATTCTATACAAGTTTAGAATTTCTTTCCTTCATTATAAGAGATATGTGAATTTTGAAACCTTTTTGCTTCACCAGGAGTAAAAATTCTTCATTCATTTTATTATAGAACCTTGGTTCAAGTTTTCTGAAGACAATCTGAACATGTCTGATTAGTCACTCAATAGAAACTGTCACATGACCAATATCTTTTGACAGCATGCCATATTGAGGGTTATCAATTTAAAAAATTGGAAAAAAGATTAATCAATAGATAAGATATTTCTCTGGCCTTTTGTTAGGCAGTAATAACTAAAAAAGCTCTGAATTTTCAGAAAATAAGCATGAATGCGGCTGGACACTGACTAAGAAATCATTTTAGCATAAACTTACAGTGAAAATTGAATCCCAAAATAGAAAAACCTACTGGGGAGAAGGTTTCGATAAACAGAAGCAATTTTTTTTCTAGAAATGATAAGTAAATGCTGAAATTTTCAGCCCTCTAGTTCCATTATTGCAGCCATTACGCATGATAGATAGATGTCTAACCAGCCAGATCCATGTAAAAACTGAAGAAACCTATAATGACAGTTTTGATTAAGAGTTTCTAATGAAGAAATAATGAAACCTATTGGGGGGGTTCAAAGATACAAAAACAAAGTTTTTTTCTAGAAATGATAATTAGTAATTGTTGAAATTTTTAGAGGAAATGAAGTAGTAAGCAGATGTATAAAACTTATTGATTTAACAATGGATAGATTTCTTGCACTTCCTGTCAAATAATGAGGAAACTTATAGTATCAAATGTCTTTGCTGGAAGCCATTCAGTCAATTAAAAAAAACAATTTCTTGACCTGAGTTCATTCTCAAAGAAATTAGCATTTGGTGTGTCATCAATGCTGTTTGCTTGTTAAAAGCTTGACCTTTCTCTTGATGTTTGACCTCTGTCCACTAGTATTGATATAGCATTAGATGTGTCACAATAGCTTCAGGCCTAATAACAACCTGACCACTCACTGGATGAGTTCTCAACAGGATTTAAATTTTAGGGAAATACCATTGTATTTGTCACCATACCTACTTGATTGTTAATAGCCTGATATCTCAATATCTGACCTGTCTACTTATTATAATATGACATTAATTGTCTCTAAATATCATCTGGCTTGACAGAAGATTGATTCTCTAATGCCTAATTTTGGCTCTTTGCAATGAAGAGACAAAATTTAGCGTATCAATTTATCCTTTTCAAATACTTTGATGGTTTTAGTCATTTTGAATGTATGTATCTTTATACGAGGTGTGAATTACAAGCTGTTTTTTTCAATTATAATGCTATTAAAAAATCACATTGTCTGTATGAAGCAGTCATACTTTATTCTTTAAAAAAATTCAACTATGTTTTGAATAAGTTTTATTGAAGAGTCTTAACAAAGGGGTACTAAAAGGATTAGATTGATAAAAAAAAAAATAAATAAATAAAAGATGAAAAACCAACCAATTTTTAGAATGAAAAATTTCTGGTTTCAATAAAATCTAAAGTGAAAGTCATAAAACAAATTATTTCTTATAAAACTGCATATCACATATCTATACAACAGGTTAGTTTAGAGTGGGAATTTTCAAAAACAAAAAGAAAAAAAGCTTTTTCTAGACATTATAAGGATTGCATGATTAAATTTCTAATGCTTTTGCTCCACTGGTGAGGCCTGTATGCATGATACATGTGTAGCCAGCCAGACCAACGTGAAAACCAAAGAAACCAAAGCTGACAGTTTTGATTGTCGGTTTCTATTATATGGGTGAAGTGCAGAATACATTTTTATTATATATACCATTTTATTCAATAATCAAATTTTTCCAAGATCCCCGATTTAAAAAAAATTGTGAGGACTCTGCAGGGATTGAAAGAGGTTTGGCTGAAATCAGACTAATCAAGACATACACACATATTCAATTCTTTCATTGTAAACGTAACTTGGACAAACGTGAGAGACATCTGTATGTTTATCTGCCATGCTCTAAAAAGAACCCAAATATGGGTGCAGCTCAACAAAATTTGGCATGCCTACTCAACAGACCTGGAGAAGGTTTAAAAAAAAAAGAAAAAAAAAAAAAAAAAAAAATTTGAGAAAAATATATTTTAGAAAGAATGTTCGATTAACACTGTGGCTATAATGCCGGATTGGAACCTACTTTCAGCCCATATACATATCTTATTTTGAGTTTATGTAGAATTCTTCAAGGAATGTGAAGCAAAACCCACCCTCTGAGGGATCAAAAGTGAAGCAGACTTTTTCCTGAATCAAAATTGAATTAAAATTTTGAGAAAAAAAGCATTTAATCATCTTAGAGGGTGGGAATCTATGTGTAATGTAAATATAATGTGAAACTTGACCTTTACTTTTCATTTAATACATACATATATTTATTCAAGAAAAGTGTAAAAAAGGGTAGCTAAACTTTTTAGTTATGGTTTTTAGGTATAGTGGTTTTTAATACACCATTACTGATTTCTCGTACATGTCTTCAGAAGGCTGATGTCACATCACACACACATATATATATATATATATATATATATATATATATATATATATATATGTATGTATGTATGTATATATATATATATATATATATATAGATGAAAATGTAATATATATAATATGAATAATATGATATATACATAATATAACACAAACATATACATATATACATATATATATATATATATATATATATATAAAATGCTCCTCTATCCAGGGTTGAGCACTCATCCACTGTAAGCTTATGTAATGCTCATCCATAGGAATAGAGCACTCTGGTGGATGAGGGATTTCTGTGTAAACAAATATATAGCTCAAATCTAGCCTTACTGCCTGCCCAGTTCCGTAGTCCAGAGGTAAGATATCGGGTCCGAAGTGAAGGTTTCAATTCTGCCTCGCGGTACTGGATGGGATAATGGAAAGTCTATAGCTACACTGAAGAGATGTAATTCATTGAAACAGCTGTCTGTGGATGACAATAATATATATATATATATATATATATATATATATATATATATATATATATATATATATATATATATATTCTATGAATGTGAAAGTTTGTGAATATGTCTTTTTTCCTCCTTCTTAACAGTGTATTGCAGTCAGAGGTAATGATTAAAGGTACTCCTAAAACGTGCAGGATTAGAGAGTGCAATAAAAAAAATTTAAAAAAACAAAACAGCTGGTTTGTAACATTTTAAGGGTTTTAGACCATAGGTTCTATGTGTTATATGACTGAGCTTGAAAAGCAACTTTTATTTTTTTATTTTTATGGATCAAAATCAAGTGGGAATATTTTTTTTCACAACTACTTTTTTTTTTTATCTCACTTTTAGGGTTCAATATCAGAGGTATACATTTTTTTATCCATTTATAGGCACCAACATGGAGGAAGGACTCTTATTTTTCATTTTTCAGAGGGCAAAAATCGATACGAAATCTTTTTCAATTTTACAGGTAAAAATCAAGGTGGTAATTCAATTTTTCACTTTTAAGGGTCAATATTGAGAGAAAAAATTTCTGAGGGAACTTTTATTTCTTATTTTTAGGGATCAAAATATTTTTTTTTCACTTTCATTTTTTATATATATATATATATATATATATAGCAGGGATACCCAGTATAACCCGGGGGCTTAAAATGTAACAGGAAAAATGTTTTGATATATTTCTTCTTACACAACCTAACCAATAAAAAATGAAAAAAAAAAAAAAAGAAAAAGATTACCTGCACAAAACTCAAATGACAATGGGTTGTTAATGTAGCAAGAATGGCAGACAAATGATTGACAACACAACTCACAACATGGATCCTCAGGGATCATATGTGCAACCAAGGCTGGCAGAATACAAGATGGAGAGACAAAATAGACAAATTCAGAAAGTATTGCCTGCGTAATGCCCACAATGGAGAGATGTGGCTAATCCTGGGGATGGTCTATGTCCAACGATGGATGCTGAAAGATTGATGATGATGACGACACATGAAAAGTAGCAGACAAAAATAACAAAACAAATGATCTCATCACTTAGTTTGACAGGGATTCTGGATACACTATATAAATGTTCGTTCCATTGGGTACCAGGATCCAACCCTAGAACAATCAATATAGAGCTGTCCATGGGAAAAGCATGGAGAACTCAGCAGTCCTCAGGTATTGTCCCTGTGCCTCATTAAAATTTTCTAGAAATGACCCCAGATGACCTCCAGCATCAACCACACATTGCATATAATTTTTACCAGTAAACATGTACCCCTATGCAAAAATTCTATATCTTAGGTGCAATATTGTGGCTAACAACTTAAAAAATTAGTAATGACCAGAAAATGACTCATGGTGACTTTGAATGACAATTCGGATGATTGGCTAGAATTGACCAAAAATGACCTCATGTAACCTCAAATGAATTCTGCAATCAATATCACATTGCCTTTGAACATTGTCAAGAAATGCCTATGCTAAATTTTATTTCTCTAGACGCAAAATTGTTGCTAAAAACTTGGAAAATTGAGTAGAAATGATCATAATTGGCCTCTAGTGACCTTAAATGACCCTTGAAGTCTACCTTGCCACGCATATTACCTTTGGTGTGAGAAGATATATCTATATGCTCAATTTCTGAATCTTGTGACCAAATTTGGCTAAAAACTTATACAAATGACCACAGTTGATCTTCAAATGATCTCAGTGATCAACTTTGCTTTGCACATGACTCGGAAAGATGTACTTCTAAGCCAAATATCAGTTTTATAGGTGCTAAATTATGACTTCAAACTAGAAAGATTAATTTTAAACAACCAGAAGTAAACTTTACTGATCTTGAATGACCTCCAAAATCAAGCTCACATGGCCTATGTTTCAAGTTAATCTCAGCTTAGTCTACAAGCAGGTTGATAGATCTCATAGTTTTAGCAGAGAAGGATCATGAAGAGGCATGAACAAACAATCAAAAGGCTTGAATATTAGTATAGATATATTCTACATTGAAACTATATATAATATATATGTATATATATATATATATATATATATATATATTGAAAAGTGAAAAGAAAGTCATCAACACCAAAGAAATATAAATGATGACCGATTTTGTTAATAATGGTCATATAAAAAAAGAGATAGAAGAAAAGAATACCCACTATACAAACTGTCAAGACTTTATGCAACGAAAAGAGCCAAAGAAACAAAAGCCATCTATATCTGCAGCGGCAGCAGCAATAATGAGAGAAAACTAATAACAGGGCCAACCAACAAGGCGTAAAGACTTCTTGGAGTTAGCAATGCACCTGAAGAACAAATAAAACCCATCTGTGACATAATTCACCAGATAGTTATGTAAAAAGACCTTCCTCCCAAAGGCAATAAGGCTCATAAATGAAAAATCAGGGTATGCATGTCAACAGATATCAACAGCATTTTTATGAATATATATATATATATATATATATATATATATATAAATATATATGGAGAGAGAGATTATAGATGGATAGAGATGGAGAGAGAGAGAGAGAGAGATTATAGATGGATAGAGATGGAGAGAGAGAGAGAGAGAGATTATAGATGGATAGAGATGGAGAGAGAGAGAGAGAGAGATTATAGATGGATAGAGATGGAGAGAGAGAGAGAGAGAGATTATAGATGGATAGAGAGAGAGAGAGAGAGAGATTATAGATGGATAGAGATGGAGAGAGAGAGAGAGAGATTATAGATGGAGAGAGATGGAGAGAGAGAGAGAGAGAGATTATAGATGGATAGAGATGGAGAGAGAGAGAGAGAGATTATAGATGGATAGAGATGGAGAGAGAGAGAGAGATTATAGATGGATAGAGATGGAGAGAGAGAGAGAGATTATAGATGGATAGAGATGGAGAGAGAGAGAGAGATTATAGATGGATAGAGATGGAGAGAGAGAGAGAGATTATAGATGGATAGAGATGGAGACAGAGAGAGAGATTATAGATGGATAGAGATGGAGACAGAGAGAGAGATTATAGATGGATAGAGATGGAGACAGAGAGAGAGATTATAGATAGATAGAGATGGAGACAGAGAGAGAGATTATAGATGGATAGAGATGGAGACAGAGAGAGAGATTATAGATGGATAGAGATGGAGACAGAGAGAGAGATTATAGATGGATAGAGATGGAGACAGAGAGAGAGATTATAGATGGATAGAGATGGAGACAGAGAGAGAGATTATAGATGGATAGAGATGGAGACAGAGAGAGAGATTATAGATGGATAGAGATGGAGACAGAGAGAGAGATTATAGATGGATAGAGATGGAGACAGAGAGAGAGATTATAGATGGATAGAGATGGAGACAGAGAGAGAGATTATAGATGGATAGAGATGGAGACAGAGAGAGAGATTATAGATGGATAGAGATGGAGACAGAGAGAGAGATTATAGATGGATAGAGATGGAGACAGAGAGAGAGATTATAGATGGATAGAGAGATTATAGATAGATAGTGAAAGATGAAAAGAGGGAGACAGAGAGAGATGAAGAGAGGGAGACAGAGATGAACAGAGAGAGAAAAGAGAGAGAGAGAGAAAAGAGAGAGAGAGAAAAGGGAGAGAGAGAAAAGAGAGAGAGAAATGAGAGAGGGAGAAATGAGAGAGAAAGATGATAGGGAGAAATGAGAGAGAAAGATGATAGGGAGAAATGAGAGAGAAAGATGATAGGGAGAAATGAGAGAGAAAGATGATAGGGAGAAATGAGAGAGAAAGATGATAGGGAGAAATGAGAGAGAAAGATGATAGGGAGAAATGAGAGAGAAAGATGATAGGGAGAAATGAGAGAGAAAGATGATAGGGAGAAATGAGAGAGAAAGATGATAGGGAGAAATGAGAGAGAAAGATGATAGGGAGAAATGAGAGAGAAAGATGATAGGGAGAAATGAGAGAGAAAGATGATAGGGAGAAATGAGAGAGAAAGATGATAGGGAGAAATGAGAGAGAAAGATGATAGGGAGAAATGAGAGAGAAAGATGATAGGGAGAAATGAGAGAGAAAGATGATAGGGAGAAATGAGAGAGAAAGATGATAGGGAGAAATGAGAGAGAAAGATGATAGGGAGAAATGAGAGAGAAAGATGATAGGGAGAAATGAGAGAGAAAGATGATAGGGAGAAATGAGAGAGAAAGATGATAGGGAGAAATGAGAGAGAAAGATGATAGGGAGAAATGAGAGAGAAAGATGATAGGGAGAAATGAGAGAGAAAGATGATAGGGAGAAATGAGAGAGAAAGATGATAGGGAGAAGTGAGAGAGATATCAGGATAGAGAGAGAGGGGGAGAGGTACCAGGATAGAGAGAGAGGGGGAGAGGTACCAGGATAGAGAGAGAGAGAGGGAGAGGTACCAGGATAGAGACAGAGAGAGGGAGAGGTACCAAGATAGAGACAGAGAGAGGGAGAGGTACCAAGATAGAGAGAGAGGGGGAGAGATACTAGGATAGATAGAGAGAGAGGGAGAGATACCAGGATAGATAGAGAGAGAGGGAGAGATACCAGGATAGATAGAGAGAGAGGGAGAGATACCAGGATAGAGAGAGAGAGAGAGAGAGGGAGAGATACCAGGATAGAGAGAGAGAGAGAGGGAGAGAGAGATACCAGGATAGAGAGAGAGAGAGAGAGAGATACCAGGATAGAGAGAGAGAGATACCAGGATAGAGAGAGAGAGATACCAGGATAGAGAGAGAGAGAGAGAGAGGGAGAGATACCAGGATAGAGAGAGAGAGAGAGAGGGAGAGATACCAGGATAGAAAGAGAGAGAGAGAGAGAGGGAGAGATACCAGGATAGAGTGAGAGAGAGAGAGGGAGAGATACCAGGATAGAGAAAGAGAGAGGGAGAGATACCAGGATAGAGAGAGAGAGAGAGGGAGAGATACCAGGATAGAAAGAGAGAGAGAGAGAGAGAGAGAGGGAGAGATACCAGGATAGAGAGAGAGAGGGAGAGATACCAGGATAGAGAGAGAGAGGGAGAGATACCAGGATAGAGAGAGAGAGGGAGAGATACCAGGATAGAGAGAGAGAGAGAGAGATACCAGGATAGAGAGAGAGAGAGAGAGAGAGGGAGGGAGAGATACCAGGATAGAGAGAGAGAGAGAGAGAGAGAGAGGGAGGGAGAGATACCAGGATAGAGAGAGAGAGAGAGAGAGAGAGGGAGAGATACCAGGATAGAGAGAGAGAGAGAGAGAGAGAGAGGGAGAGATACCAGGATAGAGAGAGAGAGAGAGAGAGAGAGAGAGGGAGAGATACCAGGATAGAGAGAGAGAGAGAGAGGGAGAGATACCAGGATAGAGAGAGAGAGAGAGAGGGAGAGATACCAGGATAGAGAGAGAGAGAGAGAGGGAGAGATACCAGGATAGAGAGAGAGAGAGAGAGGGAGAGATACCAGGATAGAGAGAGGGAAGCAGGGATATGAGGATAGAGAGATATTGAGAAATATAGGGGATACAGGGTGAGAGAGAATGAAGGACATATATAAGGAGAGAGAATGAGAAATGGATAGAAAGAGAGACAGGTTGGGTGATGGGCATGAACACAGAAGCCAGGAGAGAATATGTAAGCCTACAAGGCTGGTTGATAGGGCAGGCGATTAGTGGAGCTATGGTGATTCAAAAGATAGATATTTACAATTTTGTTGTGTCTGATCAGTTTCATGCAGCCACTGTGATATCATTGATGAAGATGTCAATTTTGGTTGGGAAAAAAAAAAAAAATCAAACTTTCAGTACTATATAGAAATAGATGGATATCAGATCAATATCTATGTAAAAGTGATTGCAGATCCCATTTTGCTCTCAAAAAATGAATACAGCCCTACACAAAGTATGTTTGGTAAGGAGTTTCAATGCTGTTGAGTTAGGTCACAAATGATACCTAATGATATCTGTTTTCATTGTTCAATTTTCCACTAAAAATAATGAAAACCTGCTAGGTTTGGTTTAGAAGAAAATAACTATAAAAAACAGATACTTATTTATAGGCGATACTGTAGCAAGGTTATCTTGAGCTGCTATATTTTTTGTA
>OY735243.1:17677561-17702561 GCA_963457665.1 Thysanoteuthis rhombus
TGGCTACTCTCGAGCAATATTCCACATTTATCAATCATATTCAAATTCAAATATATTTTCTGCATAAAAATGTACCTGTGATAGATCCAGCATTTAGAGCAGTCTAATTTTTTATCTCAAATTTCTCCTACTTGGGAGTATTTGAGTTTTGTTTTTGTTTTTTTTTACTAAATGTCTTCATCTAGATATTCAAGAGAAAACTTTTATTGTGCTTTGCCCGAGAAGTGGTGGGGTCTTCTGGACCCTATGGACTCTCTATCCCCCCTTAAATATATGCATTGATTTAAGCTCATTACATTTGTAAGATTTATATGGTTAGAAATTTTTAATTTAAAGCAGAATGAGTTTGTGAAGCTAAATTCTTAATTGAGGAATTTATGTTTAAAATATTCTAACATTCAAAAGTGTAAATACTCACATATGGTTATGATAATGTTTGTGAAACAAAAATGGCTTATTAAACATTCATCTCTAGTAAAATAGGACATTAAATGATATGCCCTATGAAAATAGGAAGAGATTATCATGAAAGCATACATCTATATATTTTCTCAAATGTTTTCTTGGAGGTTAGGAATTTCTCATGTTTATCATTGAATAGAAAACTAATGTAAAATGTAAAATTCATATAGCTAAGTTGTCAGATCTTTTTTCACCCGCACCTTATATATATATATATATATATATATATATATATATATATTCCCCCAGAACCGCTACATGATAAACAATGGAAGATTCTCTCCAAAAAAGTTCATTTATCATTTCTATGCAAAAGATCTCAGTAAAAGCTGTGGTAATTATCTTTTCCTTTGTAAATTTATTTTCTTTTCAAGATAAAACTTGGAGGGGGGGGGGTCTTCAAATACGGACAACCAACTTAGTACATGTGGTTGGATGGATAAGGCTGGAAAAAAAAAAAAAAAAAGATTTTATCGGGAAGAAGAGAATTGGAGAAATTTTGACGGGTGGCATATGCACTCCAGGACAAGTAAGTGGATTTTGTTTTTCAAATGATATCATGTTTGTTCTTATTTCTGTAAGATATATATGTATATTATTCATCCATAAATATATGTTGAGGCCGCTACCCTATCAGTCACAGGCTCGATTCCTGCAGCGACCCCATTTTCCTTTAATTGTTTATTCTATTTATGTTGTCTAGTTCAACTGATACATTAATTGTGTAATGAAGGGCGATCATTTCAAATAAGCATTTCTACGTAATATAACACAATTTATAATCAATCTGTTAGATCATATCCATCCATTTCTTAATACGTAACTGTCGCATTGAAAAGAAACTAATAGACCAAGAATAGTCAAAATGAGAATTGGGGGATAAAAAAATAAAAAATATATATATATATATTATAAATACACACAGGAGTATGTATAATGTTGATGCAAAATTTCCACTAGTTTTTCACTAATTTTTTTATTCATATAGATTCATAGCATTATTATTCAGTTATTATTACAGTATGTTTTCTAAGATTATACACCACTTTCTAGGTAAATTGTGTATTCTATGATAAAAGAAATATTCTAGTTTTGATTCAGTGAACTTTTTGAAGGGTTTCCAACATTTTAAATTCATCTGAACTGCTGACTAAAAAAGGAGTACTAGATTGGAAAAAGAAAATGTAATAGTCTAAAGGCGGCAAGTCTGGAGAATATGCCACAGGTGGAAGAACTTCCCATTTCTGCTTTATGATCACTGGCTGCATTTCATTTGTAACATGACAGGCACTGACTTACTTACCCAGAAAATTTTCAATCCAATGCATTATTCAAACAAGCCAATTACTCATTGTAGCATTGCACAGAAACAGTTTATCCAGGTTCTAACAGTTTGCAACAGAAAATCCTTTGAATCCCATCAAATACAAAGAATATTAACCCTTGATGGATTTTTTTTAGGTTTTAAATGTTGAAAGCTGTCCTGGAACTAACCATGATTTTTCAACAACCGTCGTCAAAGATGGCAAAGGGTTCTATACTTTTTTCATATGAGTATGTTTGTTCCAGCATCCCCAGCCATACTGTTTTGTCTACAAACTTGAAAACTAGCATCAGTATTCAACTTGACCCCTTCTAAAAATGCTTCTGGGATTGGTGGGAGAGCTTTTGGGGGCCTTATTCTTGGGTTTGTAATTTTCAATGTTTTTTTTACTTTAATTCAGATATTTTCCAGTGAAAAACACCAATGATGTCATAAATAGAATTTATTCTGACCATATTTATCACTTGATGGTATAACAATTACATAACTTCAAATTTTGATGCTACAGTTACTCAATTATCGATTGCGATGGATAGTAGTTTATATTATGATAAACTATTATATTACTAGATGATATTATATAGTTATCCTTTGCTATTTGCGAGGGTTAAGAGGATATAAGGAAACCACAAATAATTTTTCCTGCCTATTCCCCAGAACCTTTTTGGTCCCCGAAAACTCATAAAACTTGTACCATAAAAGACAGTCTAACACTTTCCCGAATTGTAAATGTAAAAATAAATAAATGAATATAGTAAACCCACACAGTAAAAATCTTAAATTTCAAAACTTCATTTTTTCTGAATATTTCTTTAGTCTAAGATGTAAAAATAGCTTTAATCTGCTCAGAAATCCTCAATGAGCACACAAGTATTTTTTTCTTCTTTTATAACTAACTTTATGCTATTTTCTTGCAGTCATAACCAAGATTAAACCTTCAAAGAGTTTTACTTATTGCAATATAATAACCAAGATGAAATATTTCAATGATGTAAAATATACAATCCACACATATGAAATGTGATGTATATTCATATTATATATATATATATATATATATATATATATATATATATATATATATATATATACACACACACACACTAATGCACACATATGTGTGTATCATACACTTTCCAATGACCTTACAGATACTGCATTCTGATCCAAGGCAGATGGCTGTGGAGCAACACTTTGATCCAACTCAAAGAGCACAGATACTTTGATCCTAGCCAAAAGTACTGATCCATACATAGATGATCTTATTATCTTTTGTGGGTTCTGTATTAGTACATGCTTAATATGAAAGCAATTTAAACAGATTTAGTTAGTCACTCAATAGAAACTGCCGCATGACCAAAATCTTTTGGCAGCATGCTGTTTTGGAGGTGATCAATAACAAAAAAATTAGAAAAACAAGGATCAATAAATAAGTTACTTCTGTAACCTTCAGTTGGATCACTAGGAAATCTGAATTTTCAAGAAACAAGTGTGAATGCAGTCAGACACAAAATAAGGGACCAATTCAATATAAACTCACACCTCCTACTAAAATCTTATTCAAGGAGGGAATTTTTCCAAAATAAAAATGTTTTTTCAAGACATAAGGAGTAAATGCTTAAATTTTCATCCCTCTAGCTTCATTGGTGAGGTCTATATGCATGGTACATATATACATAGCCAGCAAGCCAGACCAATTCAAAAACTGAAGAAACCTTTGCTGACAGTTTTGGTTCACGCGCGTCTAATTATAGAAGTACTTAAATGTATAATAATATGAAGCAGTGAATGATAATATTCATGCTCATAAAGACAAATAAGAAGTTTTAGAATTTTTGTTACCATAAGTAGAGCTGTTTCTTCAGATTATCTCAAAAATTGTAAGTCTCAAAAAATACATAAAACAAAAGATTGACATTCCAGCTTCAAAAAAATAAATAAATAAATAAGTCAGTTTTTTCAAGTAAGTGCTTTGCTCTATGTTTGTCTGCAAATGAGATTTTTACTGTTTATATAAATACGAGCAGCTTGTAATAAAATTACCAAGAGTTCTTTTGCAATTTCAGCTGATTATAGTGTTAAAATACTTATATCTTTAGCAAGGAAAATATGTACAGAATCTTAAACAGCAGAAAAATGACATTTTCCCTCAAAATCTTGAATTTTCAGGACAAAGTAGAGCAATTGCTAATTCTTAGGAAATTTCATAAGGAAGTAATGGTGATTTTTTACTGGTATGTTTAGTTCTAGATCAGTGATTTCAAAGCTTTAAAAACACAAGGACCCCTTCAATATAAGAAATATCCTCGCAAACCCCTAATTTTAGCATTTAGTTTTCACACTACAATTCGTGAACTACAATCAGTAACTTTGACCTATAAAAAATCTTTTTTTAAGTTTCATCACATTTTATTCAAATCTTAATATATAATACAATTGTGTGTACAATAATTATGTTTTTTCTATTGTAGAGCAAAGAATTATGCTATTTTTCAACCACAGGATTAGTAATGTCATATCAGGCTTAATATCTATCGTGTTGATTCTAAACGCATGTTCAACATTCAGTTGGTAACATGAAGATCAAAGTGGAAGCTTGGTTAGCCAGATTTCTAACTCCTGATTTCAATTTAAATTTTCAACTGTGGACACCCAACCATTAACTGAGGGACACCCTGAGGTTTACAAGACCCTAGTTTTGAAATCACTATTCGAGATAATCACCATTATCGGCCATCATGTATGCTACAGGACAAAGGCATTCCTCATCTCCTTCCATGACAAGCACGACTGTGCTCATCTCGGCTATGCCTTATTCTTTTCATTTTGTGCCTGGTCTTTTCCTACAGTGTTTATCGTTCCATGGGCACCAATCAGTTAGCCTTTTGCTCTATCTATTGTCTCTTCTTGCTATGTGTCCTGCTCATCTGCATTTTCGTTGCTTAATTACTGGTACAGTATCCTTCACCCTGGTTCTCTCTCAGATCTATGTTGATCTTTCCCTATTGCATAGAGTTATGCATTTAATCCAGATTTGCCATCATTTGAAATGCTTGAGAAATTGTGGATGTAGCCATGAATGTTGAGTTGGGATTTCAAGCGAAGAAGTTAAATGTTCAATCTTAATTCATTCATATACAAAAAAGCTTAACTAGAATTAACTGAGTATTTGGCTTTATACTTGTAAAATCTTTGATAGTGACAATACACATATACCACCAAATTCCTAAAGGTATTAATATGCCTAAAAGTAAATAATTTTGACATATGACAGCTACTTTTTGTATAGAAATAACAAGCTTTCAGATAGATGAATAGATAGCTAGAGAGATAGATGAATAGATAGCTAGAGAGATAGATGAATAGATAGCTAGAGAGATAGATGAATAGATAGCTAGAGAGATAGATGAATAGATAGCTAGAGAGATAGATGAATAGATAGCTAGAGAGATAGATGAATAGATAGCTAGAGAGATAGATGAATAGATAGCTAGAGAGATAGATGAATAGATAGCTAGAGAGATAGATGAATAGATAGCTAGAGAGATAGATGAATAGATAGCTAGAGAGATAGATGAATAGATAGCTAGAGAGATAGATGAATAGATAGCTAGAGAGATAGATGAATAGATAGCTAGAGAGATAGATGAATAGATAGCTAGAGAGATAGATGAATAGATAGCTAGAGAGATAGATGAATAGATAGCTAGAGAGATATACAGACGGATAGACAGACAGAATCTAATGCATACATTTCTTAATAGTGAAGTCAAAATTCTTTCTTTACATTTGCAATAAGTAAACTTTCTCACCTGTAATGTTATTCTTAGAGTCAAAAAATTGTAAAATTGTATAGAGGGGCATACAAAAGACAGACCAAAAGGATGTTGAAGAATTTAATTATAAAAAAAAATCAAATAACAAGCAAAAGGGAAACAATATTTTATTTTTTTTTTTTATAAGACAGATAATCAGAAAGCAAATAGATTTAAAAATGTATCATTTAACCCAATTCAAAAGACAAAAAAAATGAAGCCCTCTAATTTTCAATGAAATGAACACCAAGGCAGTACTTGGTTGACCTTCTAGAAGTGTTAATTTCAGTCCTTAAGAATGTGCTCAGGGCGCCTGTCAGATTGAAAAGGTTAGGGACCCCCAGTTATAGAGGAAGGTGGTGTATGGGTCTTGATACATACACTTTGACACATGAATAAATATTGTAAAGCAGAAGAATCAGTACAAGCTGGTGTGGCAATAGTGCAATCAAAATACAAAGTGGTGGCTGGATTTAACAATATGACATAGAGACTTACACAGAACTGGTAAAACAAACACTGCATCTGACATTTTTAAGCAGAGTTTCATCATTCTATAATGGATGTAGCATGTGTATGTGTCAGTGAGCAAATTTAACAAAACTCCCTCGGGACATTCAAGAAACTGAGGGAATGAGAAACTTCTTCAGTCCCATCACAAATTTTTAAGGCTTTTTCATTGTATAAAAGATAATTCAAGTAATAAAAAACCATTCTATGATACTGAGAGGGAAATTTCAGAAATAAGTAAGTTCAAGACTTTGAAAGAAAAATGCAAAATTTATTATTGATGTATTTACCAAGCTGAGCTTTCCACAAGTATTGGGATTCCTGAGACCGAATCCAACCCAGTAATAATGGTCTATATGGCTAGCTTGTTGAACATTGCTTCTTAGCAAGGTGCCCAGATATCAACTAAGCCTTATTTAGTCTGGCACAAGATCATAAGGATGGGATACCAAGTGAGGATTAGCCTCACCAGAGTAGTAATGGTTTGCAAAACTAGTGTTAACCATTGCTTTATGATGAAGCACCTAATTTCATTTGATTCTTATATAATCATTATCATAAAAGCATATGCATACACAATCAACAGCAGCATCTGTTGATGGACATAGATCCTTCCCAAGATTCACCATTCTTGCAACATGGCCTCGTTCATGTATATACTATAACCTAATAAAACTCCACTCATATGCAAATATCCTTTGTGTTCTGTTGTAGGGCTAATCATCATAACGGAAATTATTGCCAAAAATAAATTTCAAAATATTACATTTACAATAAGAAATGCGTATTAGGTTCATGAAATATCATTATTTTTCATTGTCTTTTTAGTGTCTGCTGATAGACATAGACCTTCCCCAAGAATTGCCAGACTTCATTGTCCTAATGATTAGTTTTCTCCACTCATACAGGTAATCAAACTAAGATCCTTCAGTGTGGGAGGCAGACATGCTAACCTTCACAAAATGTAAGTGAATATTATTAGTATAGATTAACAGAAAATACCTTCACTGACTAGTACTTTCTAAGAACTTTAAAGATGCAGAGAAATTTTTTTAAAAACAACAAAAAAAAAAACAAGATAGAATGATAAATCATATTTAACAGGAATTGAATTTATGACCCTCATATTTTACCTACATCCTCCACATGAAATCATGATCTCATTCCAAGAGAAGTCATTTCTATACAAATATGTATAGGGAGAGTATGAGAGAGAAAGAGAATGGAGTTGAGATAGCTTGGCAATAGAGAGGGGAGAGAACCATTTTCATATTTCCATACATCGTATTGGAAATAAAAAATGAAGACACTTGCCTAAAAATATGTAGTGTAATAGTGATAGTTGCAATAGCAAGAAGAGATAAATAATAAAAGGTACATCTGAAAAGAGCTGATAGATATATATATATATATATATATATATATATATTATATCTATATATATATATATGTGTGTGTGTTTGTGTATATGTGCAGTAAAATTCCCCAGAGATTAATAACAATAATGTTAGAAAAGAAAAGAAAAGAATGGCACAACTGAGTAAGGACAGTCGTACACTGAGAACTGTGCAAATGACTTGGCTTTGACCATGTAAACAATGATATCAGCAGAAACCAGAGGCTATCATAAAAAATGAAAAGAATAAGACACTCAGAAATTCGAGATCCAATCCTATGACCCCATTCAGGCAAAGAGACTTGATCAGTTAGTTGTGAATAAGAAAAAAGAATCAGCAAGATTGTGGAAGTGGCTGTTCCAGCAGACAAAATGGCGCATAATAAATACTAGGACCTTGCCTGTGAGGTGAAAAGAGTTTAAAACAAAAGGTTATATCTATAACAGTTTGCACACTTGGAAGTGTACCAAAACTACTAGAAGCAATATTATAATGAATTAGAAATTCAGAAGAAGAATGAAACAGCCCAGACCACAGTTTTGCTGGGGTTTTAAAAGGTACTGGATATTTGATGTCCCACAAATTGAGTACCACGCAACGTGCACATGAAAGAATTATGCTGGGGCCTCACATGGAGAGACCACAAGACAGCTAAGTACATCCGAGAAAAGACAAGAGTCAGGGACATCATAGAATCCACTAAAAATCTCAAATGGCGATGGGCTGGCCATGTTGCAAGAATGACAGACAACCGATGGACATCACAACTCACGACATGGATCCCCCGAGATCACATGCGCAACTGAAGCTGACAGAATATTAGATGGAGAGACAAGCTAGACAAGTTTCAGGAAGTACTGGCTCCGCGACGCCCATGATAGAGAGGTGTGGCAAATCCTGGGGAAGGTCTATGTCCAACGACAGACGTTAAAAGACTGATGATGATGATAATAAATCTCCAGCAATGACCATTGGACATCCGGTGTGAACATCCAAATGCATGTAATATAAAGAATAGATAGATTTTAGCAAACATTTAGATAATTTAGAAAGAACTTGTAAGAAATATACTTTCCCAAGTTAAGCATCATGTATTTTCTTTTAAAGGAAAAAACTAAGATAACATGTTGACGGGAGTCTCAATAAATATATAAATGCTATTACAACAAATGACAATATTATATCCCCTACACGGCATAACTATTACAACTAAACAGATACAGTAATACTATATTCATGTCCCACAATGATAAATGTAGAATGTGCTAGGAACAAGAGGAAACAATACATCATATAATGCCTGGATACTGAAGCAGGCCTCCATCATTCAATCAAAAAAGACACGATAATCTGGCAAAGAATGAGCATATCTTTTGAACCTTAGGAGTAATACAATATTAAGTATACAATGGGCTAGATGGTAAAAAAAAAAAAAAAAAAAAAACACATCCTGAAGATTTCCAGAAAAAATATAGAGAAAAAAGATGAAGTTGTAGATGCTGTGGGATTGCCTAATCTAGACAAAATGTGGAATACAACAGACCAACCATAATCATTATCAACGATTAATATAAAATGGCACACATCTGTGACATCAGAGCAACAAATGATTATATCGTAGAGAAACATACACACACACACTATATATATATATATATATATATATATATATTATATAATTATTGATATTATATATGACCAATGTATGGATGTGGATTATAACTCATCCAACAGTATAAGCCTGAGGGAGACAATTTGGAAAGCCAAAAGAAGTCAACAATCTGTTAGTCCAAGCTGAATAAAAAGGGGAAATCTTATTTGTAACATCAACCTTGGCTTACCAAATTGTGTCTTAAATGTATATAACACACACACACAATATATATATATATATATATATATATATGTGTGTGTGCGTGCGTGTAATTTCTGTAATCATTGGAAGTAATGGTGTTGTCAACATGTTGCAATCATTAATTTTGTAAAGGACTTGATAAAATAGAACATAGATTGCCATACACATGTAATGCAAACAATTAGATTCTTTGCCATAAACAAGCATAATCAGACATACTTTTATGTATTTGTTTTTCTTCTAATCTTCCTCATTTAATTTCTTTATCATGAAGGAGGTTTTAAATAAAACCACTGTTATACAGTGTAGACTAAAGTACAAGATAAAAGAGAGCAAACGAAACAAGATAGAAATATCCATAACTCCTCGCATGAGTGAATCACCATAGCCCACACATGTACCAGAACTAATAATCTGAAAAATAAATCTTTTATCTTAAATTCTTTAAAAATACCAGCACAGGATTTTGTTGGTCCCAAAATGACCATAGAGATAAAGAAAAAAAAAATCGTGTTTACATAGTGCTTCGCAATGTTCTATAAATTTTCAAGGTTGTAGCCGCAAAAATGTGATTAGGAGCACCCAGACAAACAGACACACATACATACACACCCACACATAAAGAGAGAAGGATCTGTAGCTCACTTGGCTGGTTGGTTGTGGTGCTATTGTGACACAATAAAGAAAATAGCATTATTTACTTCAATAATGAACAGTGAGATTTTTTCTATTCACAGTCAGTACAACTGAAATCTTCTTCCCAAACGTAAGAATTTTATAGATAAGAATACCTTCAACGCATTATTTGAAATTATGGACTCTTTGAGGTAGATCAATAGAGTATCATTTTTTTTCTTTTTTTTTTTTAAAGAAATATTGCATTGAAATCCAAGTATATTCATGAATTTTTTTACAGGTATTGAGGAGCATATTGTAAAGAGAAAAAATGGATCGGGACGCATGTTGTATAGCTATGATCAGCAAGTTAATCCTGCTGGCTGTTGATAGTGGTTTTGATCCTCATTGGACCTTCCAACATTGATGGTTTGATACCAAACTATGCTAATTAATGAATTTTATGAAAAAAAAACAAAAAAATGGATCAGGACCCAAGTTGCACAGCAATGAAAGATCAGCAAGCTAATGTTGCCAGCTGCTGTTAGTGAGTTTGATCTCTATCTGATCTCACACTATTGAGAGTCTGATCAAACTGGTATGTTGATGAATAATACTAAAATAAGCAAATGAATAAAAACTGATCAGGAAGCATGTTGTATAACAATGATCAGAAAGTTAATCTTGCTGTCAATTGTCGGTGGCTTTGATCCTCATTGGATCTCTCAGTATAGAATGTCTGAAATAGTTCATATCTACTGTAATAATGAAGGCAACTCTTACTCTTCTATTAAGCAGCTTTGATCTGATTGGATCTGGTTCTCACTAGATGTTGCCACCTGAAGAACAAGCCCTTTTCATAACACTAATTGTAACATGGACCATTCCTAGGTTTGCTGTAAGACCAAAAAACTATTGAAGAAAATGCACAATCCCAAGCCACCAGGAAAACAGTGCATAATTGTCAGTATAACATCCAGTCAACATGAAGATAATCACAAATACCCTTGAAGACATCCTTCATGCAAATCCTCCAGAAGGAGATGCTTAGCAGAAATGGGACTACATCTGATCCACAGCTTTGCAATCAAGGTTCTTGGGAAGAAACAGGGCAAGTCACAGGACTGGTTTTAAGCGAACACAAACAAGCTCTATGTCGTCATTGATGAAAAGTGGATTGCACCACTGGAATATAAACAACACCCAACCAAATCAATGCAACAAGCACTAAGGACAGCCAGAAACAAAACCCAGAAAACAGCAGGATGCTGAGCAAAGTGACTACTGGCTCCAGCCCTGCGAAGACATTCAGTCATAGGCTGATGCCCGTAACATCCGTGGAATGTGAGGGCATCAAGAAAGCCATTGGCACAACTCTGAGCAAGACAGCACCACTAGAAAAAAAAAAAAAAAAAAAAAAAAAATCATCATAGGCAGGCTTATTAGAGACAAAGGCAAACAGATGGAGTGATGGGTAGAACACTACTCCAGAGAAAACAGCATCTCCAACAATGCATTTGACGCTGTTGAATGTTTACCTGTCAAAGAGGAGCTGGATGTGCTGCCAACTGTTGAAGAGCTTGGTTAAGCCATTGACAACCTTCCCACTGGGAAAGCACCAGGACTAGATGGGATTCTACCTGAAGTCATCAAGTGCATTAAGAGCTAAACTACTGCTGAACTACCAACATTCATTATTATGCTCATGTAGGGAGGAGAGAACAGTGCCTCAGGACACAAGAGATTGCAACATCATCATGTATAAGAACAGAGGGGACAGACACAATGGTAATAAGTATTGGGGGATCTGCTAGTTGCAAAAGTGTGATTCTTAACAGATTACAAAAAAAAAAAAAGAGTGAAAAACTGGAAAAAATACCAGGACCTTGCGAGAGAACAGAAGAAGACGTGGAACATGAAAGCCAGGGTAGTGCCAGTCATAGTGGGCACACTGGGAACTGTCCCAAAGACACTGAGGATGAGACTGGAGGAGATCGGGATAAGGGAAGAGGGGAAGGATTGAGACTGTACAGACCACATCACTGCTAGGAACTACTCGGATTCTAGGGAAAGTGCTAGAAATATAAAGACTGCAATGTTAAATGTTAACAGTGACCCAACAGAGGGAGGGAAATGAAACTGGAAATGTAAACCGAAGCACTGGCATGATAGGCGAAAGAGAGGAGATTTTGGCTGAAGACCTGAGGAGACTTATTGTCACTCAGCCTTCAGCAATGACCACTGGGCAACCGGTGTGAAACTGTAAACTGCAGTATTACTGTGGCCTATGAGAACAAGGAGAGGAGGGCAGGAGACTTGAGGAGACTTGCTGTCACTCAAACTCCAGCGGTAACCACCAGGCAACTGGTATGAGATTGCGAATAATAATAATAACAATAATCATCACCAAAAGATTCTAGGTGCAGCTTCAGATCAGAGAATTCCATGATTGTTATGATCTTCTCCATCAGATCTAAGAATAATGCAGAAAGCAAAGATAACCACTCTTAATCACTTCTATAAATCTTACAAAGGTGCAATTGTCAAGGACAGTCAATACCTAGATATAGAAATTAACAAAGGGATCAGAAGAGCTGCTATAACATTTAGAAAACTGACCAAGAGGGTCAGGGAAAACAAAACTAACCACACACACACACACACGCACACACACACACAAAGATCATGGTATACAAGGCTTATTTGCTTAGCATACTGCTCCATGCCAGGGAGTCCTGGACATTCTATACTAGATAGGAGCAACACCTTAAAACCATCCACCTTTGTGTACTGAGACGTATCCTAGGAATCAAATGGACTGCTGTGTCACAAACAAGGTACTGGCCCACATTCAATTCTAAAGCATGGCTGGTGGGAATTGTGAAAACAACTGAGATATAGATTTCAAGTATAAGTACAAACTAGAATCTGTCCTAGAGAATGAAAACATAAAAATCTATGGAGATTTGAAATTCAAATTGATCATCTAGTCCAGCCCCCCTCCCCAATCAGATATCGTTGCAAACAAAGAGACGATCTGGAAGATAGTGGATGTTACAGATTAAGTGTACAATAAAATTAAAAGAAAACATGAAGCAAGAGAAATATCTGGACATTGCCAGTGAAGAGTAAAAATTATAGAATGTGCGTGTAATAGTTGTTTATCATTATTAAAGTTCTCGGAATGGTTCAAAAGACCATAGAAAAAGGATTAGAGGAATTGAAAATCCATGGAAGAATTAAAACCATCCAGATGATAGCATTGCTAAAATCAGCAAAAATATTGAGAGTGCTGGAATATTGAAGAGACTTGATGTCATCTGATATTCAGCGAGATACTACTTTTACGAAAACTCAGGAAGCATAAAGAATAACAATAAAAATAATGAGATGAACAGGACACATGGAAATTCCATGGTGCAACTTTTTAATTTAGAAACATAATACAAGTAGTATGTATCAAATTATCATAGCCCAACAAATGGCCTGACCAACCAGACAAGTTGGTATCAGATTCCTCTCTCTTTATGTGTGTGTTTGTGTGTGAATGTCTCAAGGCACTCCTGATTACATTTTGGTGGCTATAACCTTTTTTTTCCCTTCAATTTTGTCCAAGGTCTGAAATCTGCCTTTCAATGGTGAAATTCCAGAAGTTGCAACAAGCCTAACCTGGACTGGTGGGGGAGGGTTAGTGCATACAGACCTGAGTAATGCTATGTTTTGCCCCAAAAAACACTGCACAAGACATGAAGAATGGGTACGCTCTGCCATTGCGAATAGGACTGTCGGTCACACAGTATACAAGCTCATTCAATGGCATATCACAGGGGAGCATTCATGCATGTGCAGTAAGGTGCCCTCAGATTGTTTGCCAGACTGCACAATTGGTTCTCGATATATTCAAAATAGCAGAATACTTTCCGCACAGACTTTGCTTGCTATGATATTGTCAATAAAGTAAGTTTATCTGTGGGAACAGTGAAAGCATTTAGCAAACTATATGCATAGGTAGGTACGAACCATCAACAGATTCATGGGAAGTAATGTAATTTGTAGCAGGAGAATCCATTTTCTTTCTGTTAATTTTTTTTTTTAAAAGAGTTGTTGTACCCAGAGAAGATGTAATATTCAAAACAAAGATAAAGACAATAAAGATATAAGATAGATAGATAGATAGATATAAGATAGATAGATACATGATTGATAGATAGATACATGATTGATGGATAGATACATGATTGATGGATAGATACATGATTGATGGATAGATACATGATTGATGGATAGATATATGATATAGATGATAGAAAAGGAGAGATAGATGATAGAAAAGGAGAGATAGATGATAGAAAAAGAGAGATAGATGATAGAAAAAGAGAGATAGATGATAGAAAAAGAGAGATAGATGATAGAAAAAGAGAGATAGATGATAGAAAAAGAGAGATAGATGATAGAAAAGGAGAGATAGATGATAGAAAGGGAGAGATAGATGATAGAAAGGGAGAGATAGATGATAGAAAGGGAGAGATAGATGATAGAAAGGGAGAGATAGATGATAGAAAGGGAGAGATAGATGATAGAAAGGGAGAGATAGATGATAGAAAGGGAGAGATAGATGATAGAAAGGGAGAGATAGATGATAGAAAGGGAGAGATAGAGATAGATGAGATAGAGATAGATGATAGAGAGATATATAGATGATAGAGAGATAGAGATAGATGAGATAGAGATAGATGATAGAGAGATATATAGATGATAGAGAGATATATAGATGATAGAGAGATATAGAGAGAGACAGAGATGATAGAGACAGAGATGATAGAGACAGAGATGATAGAGACAGAGATGATAGAGACAGAGATGATAGAGAGATAGATGATAGAGACAGAGATGATAGAGACAGAGACAGAGAGATAGATGATAGAGACAGAGACAGAGAGATAGATGATAGAGACAGAGAGATAGATGATAGAGACAGAGAGATAGATGATAGAGACAGAGAGATAGATGATAGAGACAGAGAGATAGATGATAGAGACAGAGAGATAGATGATAGAGACAGAGAGATAGATGATAGAGACAGAGAGATAGATGATAGAGACAGAGAGATAGAGGGAGAGAGAGAGACAGACAGAGAAATAGACAGAGAGATGTGCTCTCTACTATTCAAGTATCAAAGTGTTGCTCCCGGGTACTCCAGCTTAGGATCAGTGTAGTATCTATGCACTCATTGAAAAGAGTTACACAAAAAAATATCAATGGATACACATTGTGTTTCATATAGAGAGAGATTTTTCAGACTACTGTCTTCATATTTTTTGTTATCAACATTTTGGTCCATACATTCTTCAGTCTTTCTCATGTGAGTATTGTATCCAGCTTTTTTTCCTTTCCTTCTATTCACCTTTTCAATTGAAATATAACAGTCTAATAGAATTACATGACAGGGTGTTAAGGTATTAGGTTATTTGTTAAGCAACATACAGATGAAGAATGTATTGGCTGAAACATTGTCTTATAAACAAGAATGATATCAGTAACCTGAATAAATTATACAACTATTAGAAATAGGATATTTTCATACTCTTTGATCTCTCTTAAATTTAATATGAGAACAGCAAATACTTGAATACTATAAAGGAAAGTATTTACAGAAATCAAGTATTTAGTTTTCTCAGATGATCTTCTGCTTTTTATGAAAGATGGTAAGGAAAACATAGGAAAAGGATAAAAATAAGTAAAAGAATAATGTCGTTCTTGTAGTTTTTATTCTAAAGCCATCAAACCCTACCAAAATCCCACAGGCCAGAAATGCTAAACTTTTAAAATAAGCTAATTAAATTTTAAGAATATATGTACCAAATTTTATGGAGAACCAAGAAATGCTCAAACTCCCTATCAATAGCTTTAAAGACCAACAGATTGACTACTGCACTTTCACCAGGTGTTCAACATCAAAATGAATTGGCAGTCTATGTCAATATTATGAAAGTACGGTCTTCAATTTACTGTGAAAGCACTTGCTTTCCCCACTGTCTCACTACCTGCTCACTGTTGGCCATGAGACCACAGTTTTCAACCATCATTACTCCTCCTTTATCTCTGTTGTTACTTCTTGCTGACTGTTGTTTCAGCACACATGCATCAACATTTTTTTAATCATAAAGAAGGTCACAATTATTTAGCACGGTTTGAAAATTGAACTCAAAACACAATAGCTTATGAAATCAAGGAGCTTCCTCCAGCTGCACTGGTATTAACAGCAATATTTTCCTCCTCTTTTCCAACTTGGCAAAGCACAAAGGCATGAACACAAAATTTGTTCATGAATAATAGAAATTGGATGTATTAAGTATTAATGAAGTACCTAATATTATTTTGCTTGTTCCAACCTTTGTTCAGTAATAATTGAAAATTACTTCAGCAATGAAGTTATGATGTCAGACATAGCTAAAGATAAGCAATAAATATGATGTGAATCATTGCCTGGTAATAACAATACTTTTTTTGCATGTAACACATTCCAATAATATGCACAGATACTACACTGATCTTAGGCGGAGTGCACAGATACTCTGATCCCAGGTAGAAGAGCCTATTATACGCAAATAATCCTATCATTTGTGACAGATACTATGCTAATATGTAAGAATAATTCATGTCAACATCAGTCATGAAATCAAAACAAAAACATCGCTCCATAGAACAAGAATCTTGAAATGTTATAAAAACCAATCTGATTAGTCACTTAACAGAAACTGTCACATGACAGTCTTTTTGCAGTGCGCCATTTAGGGGGTGATCAATCGATAAATTAGAAAAGAAAATAATCAAAAAATAAGTCACCTTTCAGGCAATGATCACTAATAACAACTGAATTTTCAGAAAAGTGGGCATAAACTAAGGGATCAAAAGGATAAATGTTTTCTATTGATGAGTAAAAGTTCAAATTTTCAGTCCTTTAGCTCCATTGGTGCAGACTGTATGCATGATATATACATAGCCAGCTAGAAAAAACTCACTTGAAAACTGAAGAAACCGATGTTGACAGTTTCTAAAAAGAGCAAACACTCCAGTGTGGAAAGAATTCGCTATATGCAGAATGATGTATTATCATATTGAACTGTTTTAAGGAGAACAAGAACAAATATGAAGGGTAGAGAATGAAACCAATAAAAAAAATTGTGAATAAAATGTTAGCTATAAAACTTACTGATGTTATAAAACAAGATATCTGTGGTGGACAGGGGATTTTTAAGAGAAAAAAATGTATAAAATATCGGAAAGATCAAAAGAAAGGAGAAAAATGGTACAAATTATTACAGGAATTGGCAGAAAGGAAAACAAATTAAATAAGGTCAGGTTGGGGAAAAAAAATCTGGTAGGAGTAAATTTGATCAACATGATAGTAAAATGACCTCCAGGGAAGATTATATATATATATATATATATATATATATATATATATATATATATCTTATAGTTTGTAATGTATTTTCAGTTTGTAAAAAATACACAAAGAAAGAAATAGAAAAAAGATTTTTATCAGTAGTAGATGCTTAATCACAGTGCTCAATATTTAATACAGTAAATGGAGCCATTATAAAATTCAAGATTAACACTTTTTCAGAGAATTTTGAGAAACATAACTTGCCATCTCAGTTAATATTTGAACAACCATTGCATCAAAATTTGAAGTCATTTGAAAAAAAAAAAAAAAAAAAAAAAAAAAAAAAAATCGATCAAAAGATAATTATGGTCAGAAAAAATTCAATTTTCAATATCACAAGCATTTTCCACTGGAAAACATCTTAACAGACAAATCTGTCTAATGCATGCTGATGACGATTTTCAAGCCTGTACATAAAACGGCATGATCAGAAGTGCACAAACACACACAAATATGGAAAAAGATAGAACCCTTCACCATCTTTGACAGCTATGGTGGTTCATAATAATAAAGCAGTTGAGTTGATCTATTTAGAATCTCTGTGTTGGTGGGATCTCCATATGAGTGTATGGTAGAACAAAACAGTATTAAGTTTTCTCTCTATATATATATATTTATATATATATGTTGACAACAATGAAAAATAGATGTATTTAAATTATTTCATCATACTAATATGTTTTGCCTTTCAGCTTTGTCAATTTAATTTTGAAACTGCCACTTTGACAAAACCAAAAGGTGAAACAAATTTGATTTAGATATAACTATTTTTTCTTATTGTAAACTCAATACATATTGTCAGATATATCATATCCACTATCCACATATTCATTATATATATATATATATATATATATATATATATATATATATATATATATATATATATATATTCATTCATGTAAACTTTTTTATTTAACCACTGAAAAGGAAATTTTATAGTCAAAATTTATATAGTCATGAAATATTCACGTCTTATATATATATATATATATATATATATGTATATATATACAAGAGAGAGATGATTATTTACTATTAATATGAATATATAATGTACCAAAACTGGTGTATGATATCTGTCATGGAGATACAGATATACACTATATATAATTGTATAAACAATTTGACAGCATTTGTATTTGTATTGAAAATTATTTCTGTCCAATTGAGTTTCCAAGTTAATCCGTTAAAATAAATAATCATTGCATCAAAAATAAAACAAAAAAATACCGTCTGAAATGCAACACGAATCATTCGTTGTAAGATGAAAAAGATATAAATATATACTGTCAACACTATAGTTTGTTCTTTCTTGTACTAGCTACTTTTTCTATCCTGAGAACTGATTTTTACAGAAGGAACAATACTGCATAGTGTAATATCAACAAAAAAAATTATCCTCTTTGCCCACTCCCTATAACATATCTATCTATCTTCAATGCTTTTTCTCTATCATTATCCCCTATCTTATCAAGATAACAGCTTTCTTTCTTTGTTACGAACACTGTCTAACACTCTTCAACCACTCTCTCTTTGGGTCAGTCAATTTCTTATGAACACGGCTAACCTATATAAATAGGTTTTAATATGAAATTTTCAGCGTTCTTCAAACGGTCGACTTACAAAATAGTTGAAAAAACATAATTACATTATTCCAAAAAGTTAATGTTGAAAATTTATAGTGAAATCAATTCTTTCATTTTGTTTTTGGTCACTGGTCTCTTCAGCCAATGATTTGAAGAGATCCCGTGTGCTGTATGCTAAGTTCTATTTTGGTAGTGTCATATTTATGAATAAGTTTCACAATACCACAATTTTACAACTCACTTACACTTTATTTCCTTTATACTCAGGGAATACAGTGCAATAAAATTTTGGTTTTGTGAAATTCATTCATAAAGATGAAACTACCAAAACAAAATTCTTCCATTCTTGGCTGAAAGTCTGGGAAACTTAATGAAAAGATTCCTGATTTTTGTGCTGGAATTATCTTCTAATTTTTAAAGGTTCTACTACAAAATGTTATAGTTATTGTGTTAAATGGAAATCTTTAGATGTTAGGCTTGTCGAGTTAGAAGGATGCATTGAAATATCTCAAACTAAGGGTTTGACCTTCTCCTCAGTTTATTTTACTGAATGTAAGCTTGAGAAATGACACACTTTCTGTTGACCAAAGCTGGGGTTTTTTTCTCATCACATATTCAAGTAAACTGACAACAAAGATGTACTGTGATAGTCTTGCCTTATACTAAGAGCACATGATAGATAAAGTCCATCATAGTTCACCAATTGCTCACTCAGACTTTACAAAGTTACGAATCATGATTAAGAAGAAAATACAGGTTCTTTTTCAATTCAGAATCACAGATTCTTTTATATACACAAACACCCTCCTCCAATTTTATTTCAATTTCATGAACATAATATTCTGAACTAGTTCTATAATCAGTCCAAAGATTTATGAAAACAGATTATACATAAGATCACATTGGAAATCATAGAGCAACACAAAATAAATTTGAATTGAGAATATATAGAGAATGGATATTATAGGTGCCCATAGAGAGGCTAAACCTATCTCAACCTATGATTTTAGTACTCTTTACACAAAAATTCCTCACGTAGATCTTATTATAGAAATGAATAAAATAATAGACTTGGCATTTGTAGGAGGAAATAGTAAATATATTGGCTGGACAAACTCTAAAGTTTTCTGGTGTAAAACAAAAAAAAAAGCAAAACTTACTTTACGTTCTCTACCCTTAAGGCAGTTGTTAGTCATCTTATTGGGGAAATGTTACTCGAAAATAGGAAGAAAATATTTCATCAGATCATAGGTGTCCCTATTTAAATTGATCCTGCCCTCTACTGGGCAAATTTGTATTTACATAGACACAAATATGCATTGATGTCATCTTTAATTAGAACCAATATAAAACAAGCTCGTTCATTTTTAGGTTGTACCCGGTTCATTGATGACTAGTGTTCTCCAGATGATTGAAGAGAATTTGGAAAATTGTAGAGTAATATATATCCTAAGAATCTTGAATTAAAATGTGAACATAAAGGAATGCAATCAACATTCCTAGATTTGGATATTAAAATCAAAGATAAAATCTTTATCTACAAATAGTTTGATAAACGAGATAGTTTTCCCTGTTCCATATAGTGAGAATGCCTTTTAGAACAAGAAGTATTCCAGTGTATATATTTTACAGAACAATATTATCAGAATATTTGAGAATTGCAAGAACAACTTTAAGATTCATTTAATTGAACAGAGGAGCTGTCATCTTTACATCTACAGAAAAGAGAAAGTAAAACAAAGTGGAATAGGCTTTCTCATCAATAAGGACCTCAAAGACAATATAACCGGCTTCAAAGCCGTCTTTGACCAAATAGCAAGCATCACCATACAATTTCCAAAGAGATACAAACTGAATATAATCAAAGTGTACACTCCCACTTCGCAATCAACCAAAGAGGAAATAGACAACTTCTATGATGACTTGAACTCCCTACTCCAAGACACCAGAAAGCACTTCAACGTCATCATGGGAGACTTCAAGACACAGGTAAGACGAGGAAATGAAGATTGCATCGGCAAATTTGGAGACAAAGTGCAGAACAAGAGAGAAGATCTTGTAAACTTTGCAATGGCTAACAGATTCAAAATCATGAACACCTTATTCTAGAAGGGACCCAATAGGAAATGGACTTGGAAGAGCCCCAATCACGAAACAAAGAACAAAAGACTACCTCCTAACGGACAAAAGCAATATCATCAAGGACATCCTAGTTCTGAATGAAGTCAATGTAGGCAGTGACCACAGAATGGTACGATGTAAAATGCAAGTAAACACCAACAAAGAACGTGGGAATATGTTCCACACCAAACAGCAACCTCTAAACATGCCAAAAGAGCTTGCTTGATCTTTCAAGCTCGAACTGAAAAACAGATTTAAAATTCTTACTGAACAAGATGACATCAGCATCAACGAACTAAACAACAAAATGACAGCATCTATAATAGAAGTCGCCACTATATTCAAACCAATGAGCACACAACCCATTAGTAAAATCTCAGATGAAACCAGAAATCTCATGGAAAAACGCAGAAACCTCAAGCAACCGGAAACTCAGGAAAAAAGCAAATAACCAGCATACTCAAGGAAAATGGAAACCTAACAACAGACAGAGACAGGATTGTCAGACATGCCAAAAACTTTATTCGTCCAAACAAGGACTACAAAACAATGAACAGGATACGCAAGACGTGAGCAATCAACTAGAGGACTTCCCAGAGGGAGGTGAAACAAGCCATCAAACAGACAAAGAAAGGAAAGGCCCCTGGACCAGACAACATCACCAGCGACCTACTCTGAAAAGCAGGTAAAATCATCACTAGGAAACTGGCTGTCCTTCTCAATTTGTGTCTATAAAAGAGCGAAGTCCCAGATGATTGGAACACTGCAATCATAATGCTTTTATATAAAAAAAGGAAGCCCGAAAGACCTTAACAACTACAGGCCTATAAGCCCACTCAACTGCGTATACAAACTTTTCAGAGATCATCACTAACCAAATCACAAAAACACTTAATGAAAACCAACCACATGAGAAAGCTAGCTTTAGAAGAAGCTACTCGACCAAGGACCACCTGCATTTGATAAATCAGCTGAGAGAAAAAGCAGCAGAATATAACTACCACTCACTATAGCATTTATCGACTTCAAAAAGGCGTTCAACTTAGAAATCCGTAAGTTCATGGAGGCCATCACTCGACAAGGTGTAGATTCAGTATATGTCAAAGTGCTGAAACATATATACAATCACAGCAGCTCCTTTATCAGGCTACATAAAGACTCAGACCCCTTTCAGCTCCAGAAAGGAGTAAGACAAGGTGATACCAGCTCACCCAAACTCTTCTCAGCCTTCCTCCAGATGATCTTCAGAAGACTAGATTGGGAGAGTGCAGGAATCAGAATAGACGGAGAGTATCTGAGCAACCTTAGATTTACAGACAATATTCTCGCTGAGAACCTACACGACCTTCAACTAATGATGGATGAGCTAAATGAAGCGAGCAAGAAAGTCGGCCTACACATGAACTTCAGCAAGACGAAGATCATGTGCAACAACCACATCAGAGATAAAGACACAAAAATCAAAATTGAGAACAGAACTAGAGAAAGTAGATCACTACCTCTACCCAGGACAACGAATCTCCATGAGACCCTCAAAAGAAAAAGAAATCTAGTGAAGAATCACACTATGATGGCAAGCCTTTGGCATAGCAAGCCCAACCTTCGAAAATAAGAAGATCCCATTGATCCTAAGAAGAAGGGTGTATAACCAATGTATCCTCCCAATAGTCACTTATGGAGCTGAAACATCGCACTGAAGCAAGAGACAGATCTACAAATTGAGAACTATGCAACATGCACATGAAAGAATTATGCTGGGCCTCACATGGAGAGACCACAAGACAGCACAGTAAATCTGGGAAAAGACAGGAGTCAGGAATATCATATAATCAATCAAAAATCTCAAATGGCAGTGGGCTAGCCATGTTACAAGAATGGCAGACAACCGATTGACATCATGGCTCATGACATGGATCCCCCGAGATCACATGCACAACTGAGGCCGGCACAATATTAGATGGAGAGATAAACTAGACGAATTCAGAAAGTACTAGCTCAGCAACGTCCATGATAGAGGGACGTTGAAAGACTGATGATGATGATGATTTTATACCAAAAATTGTTTCTTTAGTTGCGAGAATGGTCATTCAAGGCAGTGAAATAGGTAAGATTTTTAGACAATTTACAAAAGCAATGATTAGACATCCTGATCCGTTTAAAACATATAAGCTTAACCATAGTGAAATAATGATGAAAATTCAATGAAAATGTCAACCAAAGTATAAAAATAGAATAAATGAATAGAGTATAATATAATAGATAAAATTGTATTAATGTTAGGGGTATTAGGTGACCAAAAGAGATGGATCCAGTCTTTATCAGTGAGAAAGATTATCATATTGACTAGAACCAAGGAGAGGGGAAAACATCTGGCTCTGGTCCAATTGTCTGACTGATAGATAATTGGCTAGGGTGGGACATCAAACCTGGAATGCCATCTAACAAATTTTTTCAAGTATATTAATGGAATAACCCATTGAGGTGTTACTACCTGCTAGAAAGTGTTTTCATTCCAACCATTTATATAAGAATACTTTATTTGATAATTAAAAGTATTTACAAAACATTTGATAGGAGTTTGATGACATATGTGAAAAAAAAAAATTTAAGGTTAGTAGAAAGGAGAATAGTCAAATTCTTCGGTTGAATATGCTGGTAGAGAATCGACTCGAAATTTCTCTATGTAATGACTATACTTAAAGATGATAGAAGTTGGTTTACATGCAGTCTTGAATTGAATCAGAAAGAAGGCGTTTAATATTCACCTGGGTGAAAATCAACTGAAATGACGAGAAGAGCAAGTATGTTGGGATATTTACTGGTGCCTTATTGTTAAAACGTTTTTAAGCTAGCCAAAGTGAGTACACCAAGTTTCAAAACAAAACAAAAATTTGTAGTATGAAATGATATCAATATAGAATACACATGAAATTTTACATAAAATAACAAACAATATGTATGACAAAATTCATAATGAAAAGACATGGCAACTGAACAACATTGATACAACTATTAATTTCTGAAACAACAGATAATCCAAACAAAAAACGATTGGAACCTTGTATAATAACAAAGATTGAAAGGAACAGAAAAAAAAAAAAAAATTTCAGAAATTGCATGAATTAGATGGACAGATATTAGGAATAGGTGACTTGAGTGAGAGAAATGAATTCATTCAAAAGAGTTTTTAAATAATTAGTGTTTGAGGCTGGAAAGCTTTAAACATTATACATATGTACGTACATGTACATACACATATACTTACACACACGCACACACATATATATATATATACATACACACACGCACATATATACGTATCTACTATCATATATATTCGTACTTATAAACAACAATACAGATACGCACACACACACATATGTAAATTCATTTATATATATATATATATATATGTACACACATATATTTGCATATATGTATACGGACACAAACACACACAGATGTACATATATGTGCACATATATATATATATATACACACACACACACACACAAATATACACACACGCATACATATATATATATATACAAACATATACGTGAACATATATATTCAAACACAAACACACACATACACGTGCACATATATACATATACACACACACACGTATTTATACACATATACATGCACATGTATATACACACATACATATAAATATATACGTGCTCATATATATACACACACACATAGATATAGACGTATAGATGCACATATATATATATACACACATATATATTCTTAAATATGTGCACATATATTCAAATACAAATATATACGTGTACATATATATATACAAACACATATATACGTGCACACACATATATACTTGCATGTATGTATA
>OY735243.1:17712561-17737561 GCA_963457665.1 Thysanoteuthis rhombus
TTTGTATTGTTGATATATATATATATATATATATATATATATATATTGAAAGAGAGAGATATGTTTGTATTGTTGATATATATATATATTGAAAGAGAGAGATATGTTTGTATCGTTGATATATATATGTATATATTCACATTTACAATACAAATACATATATATGTTTGATTTTCTTTTGTTGAAAGGAAAAATGTATCCACAAATGTTAGAAACGATGCAGCATTACACAAGAAAAAAAACATATGCATACATACATACATACACAAATATTTATGTATAAATACACACACACAGAGATTCATATATAAATCGCAGTTCTTACCCTAGAAAAAAAAAGACAAAAAAATGCATGCAACTCACCTACTGAACAGTATTCTAATGTGGCATGTGTATGTCACTTACATAATATAACATGAAATAATGATACATGTTCTAAAACACATATTTATCTAAATTTCTCATTTATATATATGCACAGATTTGTAGGCAGATTTCAAAATATTCATTCTATTTCTGATATAAAAATATGACAAGCAAACTAAACCATGACCACTAAAGGCAAAAGATCAAGTTATAAGGCTGGTTTTGAGTTGCATGTCATTGAATATGCAGAAAAGCATGGATAATGTAGTTTATTACTTAAACACATGAATACCCTATTCGATAATGGAATTAAATGTGGTTTTGAAAAGCAAAATACCCTATTTCCAATCATTTTCTTCAGCAATCACAGGATCTCATAAAAAGTATTCATGAAAAGCTACAAGTGACTTATACTTGGGTCAAAGGATGAAGCCAAAATGCAATTCATATACGAGTATAAATAGTTTGTGAGTGTGCATATATATATATATATATATATATATATATATATATATATATATATATATATTACATACACACACTAACATACAACTTTATCTCCACATTCTCATTTTTTTATTTCACTGTCTATATCTGCACTATTGTTTCTCAATACTGAAAATGAAGAAGAAAATTTGCTAGCAGTTATTTTGGCCTTTGCCTTTCTGCTGGGCTATTTAACTCAATGGTAAGAGCAACACTACATTAAAGTATATATATATATATATATACACACACACACACACAATTTTTTTTATAACATCCCAAGAAAATTGAATCAATGTCCTGACACTATATCAGCTTAAATTTCACAGTAAAAAATGAAAAAAAAATTAAATAAAAAAAACTCTGAAGAAGCAAATGAGAAATATATAGTCATTCAAAAGAAACCAACTTGTGGCCAATGTCTTTTGGCAGCATGCTATGTTAGGTGATCAATCAAAATTGGAAAAAACAGGTTATCAATGAATAAATTATTTCTTTCACCTCTTCTTGGGCAGGGATCACTAAAAAGTCTGAATTTTCAGAAAACAAACATGCACGTTGTCAGACACAAACTAAGACTAATTTAGCATAAACTTACACTGAAAATTGACCCCCACCTTCAACTAAAACTTGATGGGAGGGAGAGAATGGAACTTTTTCTGAATACAATGTATAAATGTTGAAATTTTGAGCCCTCTATCCCAATTAGTGCAACCTGTACACATGATATATACATAGCCAGACCAGCTTGAAAACTGAAGAAACCTATGCTGACAGTTTTGCTTGACAGCTTCTAATACATGGATTAAGTTGATCCAGAAAAAAAGAGGATATGCTTGATCACCACTTAGGCAGGTAGAATGAAATCGGACAGTTATAGTCTAAAATTAAGCAACTCAATCTGCCCACACATAAGCAGTACAAAGTGCGACCAAAGTAACAATAACCATAATTATATATTTTGGAAGGAATTAAATATCACTAAAATCAACTGACTTGTTGCGTAGGTGATTCTAACTGGGTAGTGGGAAACACATTGTCTTCACATGATAAGATGTGAAGTCAGTGGTTACAATATTTAGTTTCTGGCACACGTACAATTAATCTCACATAGAGCAAAATGAATCTGAATGTATATAAAGATATGTTTATATCTATGATGCCCTGACATAATTGATGATTCAATAAACACCTACTTGAAATTCTTTAAATGAATTCTCTTTGGTGGTTGAAGAGAGAGAAAAAGGCGACAGAGACAAACATACTTTTTATATGAAAAAAAAAATGCCTGCAAAACAAAAAAGGTATCCTGAATTCAACAAATGCAGATGAGATTATAATGTAAACCAATATTCAGTCTCGACTATTCTAAAGCTCAATGAACTTTCACAAGCATTCCCTTTTGAGGTTCATACCATTAAACAGAGTGGATCAATTAGATCATAGTATACACTCTTTTCAAATGTGCTCTTGAATATAAAATTGATTTTTTTCAGCAGTTTCATTTTAGAACCTAATAAAATAAAAGGTTTTATAATTATATAATATAGTAAAACCGCAACATGACAAATATACCATATATTTCAGTGGATTAGAAAACACTTGGAGCACCCCCCGCCCCCGCAAATCCCAGGTATATACAGTAACTAAACTGAACTAAAACCGTGAAATTTAGACTGAAACTGGGGTCTTATCCTTTTTGAAGGTTGCCTCATCCTCTAGAATCAAGACAAATGATGTTTGATGAAGTGAAAGGAAAAAAGAATTTTAAAAGATAAAACAAAATTTTACATATATACACATACATGCATATACATACACACATATATATATATATATATATATATATATATAAAATGAGAGATAGAGATTAATATTCTAAACTGATTTTTATTTGAAATTTCTGAAAAATAAATAAATAAAAGACTGAATAAACCAAAAGTTTTAAGTCTGTATATTTACAGAATCATTCAGAGATTATACTTTTTAATCAAGAAATAATAGTGCAGGTAATTGTGATAATTACAATGAAACTAATAGAGTAAGAACTTAGCAATATCTACTTACAATAGTAATTTACTATGGACCATTTGTAAGTGGAGAAGATTAAGTTAGATATTTCCATTTTCTTCATAATCTAATTTGTATCAGATTTGTTAATAATGAACAATTTCTGTGTCTGTCATAAATAAATGCTGTCTGAATGTCTTCAGATTTATTTTGCTAAAGCAGAGCCAGCATAAGAGTTTCATGTGCCCTAAGCAAGACTTAGACACCCCAAGTGAGACTCGAAATTTGCACACCTGGTTGTATTCTAATGACTATTTTTTTTTGTTTAATGGACAGGTAAGCCCTGTGCTCAAGATCTAAAAGGCCAATTTCAGTTTATGATCAAGTTTCAAAATATCACTTCAAAATTCTTTTGTAACATATCCTGGTTGAACTAATAAGAACTAATTTATATAAAAGCATGGATCAAAAAGCCCATAGCCTGAAATTCAGGGGATTTGACAACATTTTTATATTTATTGAAAGTTTATTTGGACGTCTATTAAAAGTTCAGTATCTGACCTTTACCCAATATCTGAGCCCCATTATAAAAAATATGTGAATATATATCCGATATCTAAAAAACGATTTCTTACATTTAAATGCAAGTGATACGTAAATTTAGGTATAAAATATCCAAGTTGGCAACACTGAAACTGTAAGTAAGCATGTGAGGAATAATCTATGCAAACACACACACATATATACATACATATATATATATATATATGTGTGTGTGTGTGTGTGTGTGCAAGACAGTCTGCATACATGTGTATGGGTAAAATCTGTGTATAATATCTTGAGAGGAAAAAAAAAAATGTCTCATCTCTGAGGCATGCCACAATGGTTGATGGAGAAGACAGTGGGTGAATGAGCATTTAGGCAAACCACTCTCCCATAACTACTGCACAGACTGTAAAAAGTTGTTACACCCAATGTCAACCAGGGGTTAGCACATGCACACACACTTATATAAGAGTGTGCATAGATTTGTATGTAAACATACATGATTGTATGTGTATTATATGAACATGTAAGTACACAGATATGATCAGGGTTCATGCTCAGTGGTGTCTGTATGCACCATGAAGTATCAGATACCGTTTCTTTAAAATCAACTAAAAAGGTTTTTTTTCTCACCCTAAATAGTTTGTTTTTTCCCCCCAAATGTTTTCTACAATAAAACTGAAATCCATTTCCTCCATTTTGCTTTTTGATATAAATCTCTTGAAATTCTTGCGCATGTTCTCAAACCTGTTTGCTATCTTCAACTAGAAGGATAACAGATGTAACAATATACTGTTTTTATTAATTTAATTATTTCAATTGTAATTTTTTTCAACATGATTAAATCATAAAACATTATTTAATAGAAAAATTAACCTTTTCAAGTTAAATAAATATTTTCAATGTGTGCAAGCATTATGAAACCTACAAGATACATGATACCAACATACCACAATTAGAGTCACTTTGGTTATTTTTGCCAAGAAAAGAAGTCAACTTTTAAAGCACAAAAGTTGGAACTGCAATGAAAGGAAATGTTGACAATATTTTAGACAATTCTCTGCAGGAAGTTTCCACTTCTGGTTTAGCCTGACTAAATTATAGTCACAGAGTTATTAGTGATAGTCAAAAAAATAAAACAGTGTACATATACTAATACTTATAGAAATTAAATGAGTCCAAAACGACTGTCCCCCTAAAAAAATGGAAAAAAGTCAGAACCAGAAATTTACATATCTTTTTTGAACAAAAACAGAAATTTTTTCAGATAAAATATGATGAGTTAATTCAAACATACCATATCTGATTGCATCTAAAAGCCCTCTTCTTTCAACAGGGATTATTAAGAAAAAAAAACAAAAAAAAAAAAAAACACACATTTCCACCGAATTCCCTACAATTATCACCAAGCTTTTTTCAACACTTCAAGTTCTGGACAGTGTGGGGCTGGACAACAAAGATTACGTTTACCTTTTGAGTCATTTGGAGGGGGAAAGGGCACAGGGTGTGTTTAATGATCAGAGTTTTTTGTAATAGAAGTGATCGACAACAAATCTCAATGAAATTCTCAAAATAAAAAGAAATCAAGCGAAAAATCACTCCAGGATGGCAAGCTTTCAGCACAGCAAACTCAACCTTCAAGACCAAGAAAATCCCATTAGTCCTGAAGAGAAGAGTATACAACAAATGCACCCTTCCGATAGTCACCTACGGAGCTGAAACAGGAGAGAATCATGCTCAAAATCACATGGAGAGATCATAAAACTGCAAAAAATTCCAAACAAAACCAAAATACAAGTCTGGTTAGTCACTCAATTGAAACTGTGTCATGACCAACCTCTTTTGGCAGCATGCCGTGTTGGGGATGATCAATTAAAAAAATTGGAAAAAGGGGTGATCAAATAAATTACTTCTCTCACCTCTTGTTCAATCACTAGAACATTCTGAATTTAAAAAAAAGAATAAATGCATGAGACAGACCTTATCTAAGAGACCAATTTATCAAAAACTTACATTGCACCTACAACTAAAATCCTATTTAGGGAGAGAATTTTTGAACAAACAAAAAGAAAAAAAAAAAAAGACAGCCACAAAGACAAGGAAAGGGAAAAGGAAACAGTGACAAAGACAAGGAAAGAAATTAGAAAAAGAAACAATCAAAGAATGAGGAAAGAAAAAATAAAAACAACCATGACGATAAGAGTAAAAAATAAAAACAAAAAAAGATCGGAAATAATGAAAAAAACATTTTAGAATTCTATATTTTTAATCTTAAGGTCAGTTTTCTGTTTAAAAGCAATTCCCTCTTGATTTTATTTTTCCAATATTAAATTTCTTGAACTGCAGCTACCTGCAAACAGTAGAAAGAAGAATATTTCTAATTTACTGATAAGGACAACTAACTGATCACAAATAAATGATTTTATATATTGGTTGCTGAAAAAGCTTGTTATGTGTTTGTTTAGCATTAGGAGCATTTGATTTCAACTAACTTCATCACTTTTGATTGTATTGTGACAGCTGTTATATCAGTATGCATTTTCAAAAAGTTTTGTCAAAATTGGTGTAGTTTTATTAATTAATACTACCTTTGAAAAATGGAAGATAGTAACTTTTCCAACATATTATGCTTCATTATTTTTTTTATAAGTAAAAATGTCAATCAAACACAAAAAAGATTTTTGCAGCTTATGGACAAGGTACTGCAAATGATCAAACATGTCAGAAGTAGTTTGTGAGACTGATAGCAAAGTGAAGACATTACTTGAGAACAATCAATGTTATATAATATAGGAGATAGCCAACATACACAAAATATCCAAATGAAATGAAAATTATTTGCACCAACTTAGTTATGTTAATCACTTTAATGTGTGGCTTCCACATAAGTTAATAATGATAAAAAAAACATTGGATAATATTTGCATGTGAAATTCACTACTTGAGCATAATTCTTGAAACAAATTACAACAGGCAATGAAAAGTAGATACTTTACAACAATGTGGAACACAAGAGACCACATGGTACATGAAATGAACCACCACTAACCGTACCAAAGGATAGTCTTCATCCAAAAGAGGTGATGAGATATATATATATATATATATATATATATATATATAGTGGGATCAGAAAGGAATCTCCTATGATAAACTCCAAGAAAATCAAATAATTGATTTGAACAAGTACTGTTAGACCAATTGAAGGCAGCAACTGGCAAGAAGCATCTGGAATTAGTTAACAAAAAAAGAATAATACTCCATCAAGATAATACTAGACCATGTGTTTCTGGGGTGATTAGGCAAAAATTGTTACAACTAGGCAGGAAAATTTTCTATAATCTTCTGTATTCACCTTTTTCAGATTATCATTTATTCCAGTTTTTATATAAGAAGGATCAAGACACCTGGAGCAGTTCTTTGCAGGGAAAAATGAAAATTTCTTGGAAGATGGAAAGTTACTCAAAAGATGGTAGAACAAAATGGTAAGTATGTTGTTTAATAAAGTTAATGTTGAAAATGAAAGATTTGCCTTTTATTTTTACTTGATAAACTAAACAAACACCTAATTCAATTAATACATTCCAAATACAAATTCATCCCACAATTTTATGATGTATTCACAGAAGGAAATATATTATGGTTAATTACACTGATTATTATTACTATATTTGATTATGTCACTACTAACACTTTTTGGCACTGAACTTTTCACTTTAAACAATCATAGCCACAAAGATGGCAAAGGGTTCTATCTTTTTTTCTTTTTTTGAACAAGTGCCTGTGTTTGTGTGCTTGTTTATGTCTGTGTCTTATTGTGCTCCTGGCCATGCCATTTTGTCTCCTCCTTGAGAATTGGCATCAGTACTCTTCTAAACCTCTTCTTTAAAAAAATTTTTTTTTTTTGTATTTTTGGTCTAATTTGACAAGTTTATTGATGGAAAAAAAATGTAGATTCTGGAAGATGTTTTGTTTTTTCTATTTTAGAGGTTTCCCAGTGGAAAATGCCAGTGATATCATAAAAAGAATTCATCCTGACCATATTAACTCTTTAATGGAATTTTTTGACTGAATTACTGACTGATAGTGAGCTATCATTCCTATAATTAGATGAAGAAGAATTTCACACCAATCAAAACAGCACTATTCAAAGTATTCCTACACAACCAATAAGCAGCAAGATATAAGATAAAAATGTAGCCTCTTAAATAACAAATGCTTCCCATCACATTTTTATTTTGAGAATTGATATTTTTTTTAAGAAGATCAACCAATTATATATCTTATTTTTATGTCATAACAGTTGGGATTAGCTTGTAAATATACCCCCATTGCAAATGCATCTTGGGAGATTTTCAAAAACTAACTTGCTTAAAACCTGCCTAGTGGTCATATTGGTCCACACAAGAAATTTCATAGGATCATGTTGAGTGGTTTTTGTGGTAGGTTGTCACATACAGACAGATGAGCAGACTTTTGGTGAATCACGATAAAATTATAACAATTAGAGTTTTAAACCTAATGGTAGAACTTATTATAACTCGAATTTTATGTACAGAAAGAAGCATAACTCATGGTGTAATTGCAAGAAATTGATAGACACTTTTTTAAACTAGGGTTAACGCACATACAACCAAAAACAATTATTCTTTTTTTAAAAGAACATGTTGCTTTGTCTCCTCATGCTGTATAGTGCCACAGTATGTATGTTATGCTAAATCAGCAAAGTTAGCAAATTGACGAGGTTTTGACTTTTTTTTCTACAAAAATTAAATAAATACATAGCTTTATATTGATTTCAAGTCAAAATAAGGATAAAAGCAACAATATTTTTTACAATAGCAAGTTCCTAGAGTCAAAGTTTTTTTTATAAAAAGTAAGTAAATTTTGCCGATTTGGCATAACATATTCATTAAATCAACTCTGACACATACTTAACAATCCTCTAGTCCTACGTTTTCCAAACTGTGTGTCGCGATACATTAGCATATTGCCAATAATCTGTAGGCGTGTTACAAAATTAAGTATAATTTCAAGATACATTTCCTGGGTCAGTTAAGTTCAACTGACTCAGGAAAACTATCTTTTGAACGTTCCATTCAAGAAGTACAAAATTATACATAATTTCACAACACACCTGGAATGACATATATTTGGCTTGGCTAACAAAATGTGTTGCAAAATATCTAATTTTTTTTCAAAATGCGTCCCCCAATGCAAAAAATTTGGCAAGCCCTGCTCTAGTCTTTATTAAGCAATCTGATTTCTAAATTTGGTAAAATCTTTAATAAAGACCACATCAAAATCTAAAACTAGTCAACATAAATAAATGAAAAATATAGAAAATTGACAAATCAGATTCATTTTATACCGAATCAGTGAAACTGTCTAGTTGGCAAAATTTACTTATTTTTTGTAGAAAAAAAAAAGAAGGTTGATTTCACTTTGATTACATAAACTTTTGATAGTAAAAAAAATAGTTTTTAGATCCCTGTTTCAAATGAATTCTTGATCATAAAAGATAGTTTTTATATCCTTGTTTTGATAAAATAAACTTCTTGATCAAATTATAAATACAAGTTTTGTTTTTTTGTTTTTTTACAATAAATTAAGTTAAATCTTTACCAGTTAGGCAATTTCACTGATTCAGCACAATATTTACAACAGCATTTTCACCTGAAATGAAAACTGTTAAGGAAACTCATTGAAATTTCATACTTCTCATACGGTTAAATGAATATACATAAGGAAGACGCATGTGCACTTAAATAAAGACAAGTTTATACTATACGGATCATGTATATGCTTATTATTATATAAGTTGACAAATATACACTTGCTATACACTCTCTGATTGTACATATTGTATTCATATATTAAGATACAAAATTAAGATACAAATTACATCAATGAAAGCTTAAAAAAGGAAAACTATTACCATTAATGACACTTGAAAATTGGATATAGCAAGAGAAACCTTGAAGATTCTTTAGAAAAGGAAATTGCATGATAAAAAAAAATTAGATAAAAAACAATATTTCACAAACTAAAAAATATTCACTCAGCTTCACTTAGTCAGGCATAAGACCACAAATGTGGGGCACACTCACTACCAATGATCTGTGAGAATAGCTTGCTAACCATCACTCTACACATTTGATCTAGTGGGCCACATGAGATATCTTTCATCTTTATTCGGGCCACACATTCACTTGAAAAATGTAGATCATATTACATAAAGCGTATTTAATTTCTATTTTAGACAGACATACAAGTTACATGTATTTTATTATTGATTTGCAATGCCAAAACAATAATAATTTTACAATATAATTTATTAAAAAATTGATCTTCTGGGATAAATCATTTTTTAAATAAATACCTACATTGGCCACAAACCACAAAAAAATGTTGCCACTTCTCAGATTTGGCCCAAAGGCCTATAGTTGCCCTTAATGTACTCTACATCAAGTTCACTCTGAATATTAACCAATTTTTAGTTTGGTATGGTATACTAGCTTACTAAAAATCTACAACAAGCAACACTACAAGGAGATACATTTTTGGCCCAGAAAGGGATTTTTTTATAATGAAAAAAAAAAAAAAAAGTAATGGCAGATATATTTGTAGAATCTACAACTTCCAATCAAGTTTTTCCACTGTAACAAGAAGGCAAGATTCTATTTTACTCAATCTATTGCTTAGGCCTGATCTTTCCAAACATTTTGCATTGGCAATGCTTTAAATACAAAATATTTGGCAACACATTACTTGAGTTTTGTTAGCCAAACCAAATATATTATGTCATCCTAGCAGTTCAACTGACCCAGGAAAAGAATCTTTTGAAAGAAATACAAAATTATACTTAATTTCACGACACACCTAAAGATTGTCGCAACAGTTCAGAAAGCTCTGGGTTAAGCAGTATATTTTCACCTATATCAAAATTCTTAATTTCAATTCTGTTTTACAAATATTTGTCAAAATTTGAATAATCTAACAGAACCCAATATATTTCTTATATTCTGAATTTCATAGAAACTGTATTTGACAGGATTTAAACCTACAACTTTATAGCAGGCACTAATCGCTGAGCTATAAAAATATATTATAATATACTGTCTACTGTTTAGCAGTTTAAACATCGGAAGATACAATGAAAGTACACATGTACACATGACCAAATGAAATAAAGGACAAATGCAGTCTCAGAAAAGAGCAAATGCTTAGCAGAGGTGGAAGGGAAGCCCCACCCCCTATCAGGGCCCCCTAAAAGCTATGTAAATAGTAGTTCACTTTCTACATTTCTACTAACAAAATCTCACAATTAGAAGGGCCCCTCAAGCCTCTAAATCTCTAGCTATGCCTCTGAAAAAGATACATCAATTCTCATACAAGTTGCACATCTAGAAGAAAAAGACTTACTTAATCCTTAACTAAGAACAACATTTCACTACAGTAGTAAATTATCCATTGGCTATTCAAAATTTAGAGCAGAAAAATTAGCAAAGGTAAGAAGCCATTAAAGATCCTTAAGGTCACAGCTGTACACATGTTGACAATGAGTTTTAAAAAATTGAAAACTATTTCAATATCATACAAAATTTTTACTCAGTAAACTCAGAAATAAAAATAAAAATTTATCTTAAAAACCAACTCACTTTTTAGAAAACTTAAGAAAAATGTAAAGAATATTTTCATGAATTTAGTAGGCTAACAAGTAAGTGAACATTTCCAGTTTATGGTTACAATCATCACTCTTAGGATTAATTTTGGAGACTAAAATATACGTTTTGACATATTGACAGCTACAAGGGTAATCTAGTAAACATTTTTCCTTTTGTTATTAACAACAAATTTAAAAGCAAAGATTATATTTTTATCAATAACGGGTAATAATTGATTTCACAAATCTAGAATTTTAAAATTGGCTAGATTCTTCAATCCCACCAAACTTTATAGCTAAAAAAGTTTAGAATATAGTCGCACAAGCGTTTTAAAGTGGCTAGATTTTTTATTTCCGGACAACTATACGGCTAAAAACGTTCATATCATATATGCTTCAAAAGTTGTGTGTGTGTGTGTGTATATATATATATATATATATATATATATATCATACATACATACACACACACACACACACTCCAAAATGTCATACAAAGGTTGCAAAAAGTATAATTATATAACCTATTGATCAAATATTAACACAATAATGGATATCAAAGACAACTTTGTTTCTCACCTATATTTTATTGTAATCTTTGGTTGGTCAAACAGATGTAAAATAATGAAAAATCTAGCCAATTTTAGCCATTGGGGGGGGGGGGTATTTGAAATCTGTAGACTTCTTGTGGAGCACAGGGTCTCAACTATACCACACCATGCTATGCCAGCAGTCAATTGCTGGGTTGATACTACTGCATTCTTTCCAGGGAGGATTGGATTCATGCCTTTCTCAAGGGCATTGATGCGATGTGAACGCAAGTAATCGATACCTAAACTAGTAGCCAATAGCAGTTACACCAACCGCACCCTGAGGTGCAAAGTTTAAATCTACTCTAATAACAAACCGAGTGATTTCCTTGGTTCACCAATTGTATGCGGACTATTCCCAAGGGTGCATGAGGGGAGGTTAAAGTTTTGCTTGGAAAAATATTTCCTGCCCACCGTTTCAAACTACACACAAATAAAAAACATCTCAATCTAATCCATTCATTTTTTTCCACAGGGATTAACAAGTAGATCATGAGGAAAAACAAACAAATCAGAATAGAAGCCATTTTTTTGCGGGTTTGAGTCTTATCGGATCTCAGGGTGTAGAAGGACCAATACCAATTTATACTTACTTACCATACATAAATAATGAACAGTGATTATTTTGGTTTGCTGTCCATAACACTCGACTCTCTCATTCAGGTAAAAGTTTTGCTGATAAAAGTACCTCCTCCCCACCGGTTGAAACTATGGACTTTTCAACTGGAACAAGTGTTATTTTTTCAAAGAAAATAGTTTCAGAGAAACTTTGATATATTTGTGAATTTCTTTTCAAGTGTTTTTACAAGTAAATAAATGAACTGCCCAAAATCAATTGTGTAGCTGTTAATGTTGTTTTTCGGCTTAATTTATTTTTTTATTCTTTTACTTTTGAAAAATGAATATCTCGTTATTATTAAAGAATCTAACAAAAGTATTCCATATATTTTTAAAGAGGCTCATTTGACAAACTAATTTAGAGACTTTCTAAGATCCAAATTTCAAGTCAGCCGAGTTGTATAAAATGCCTTTCACACTTTTTCTCCTTGAATAGAAACTATTCATTATTTATCTAATCATCTGTGCAGAGGAGGGCGTGAGGGGGCAGTCACCCCTGAGCACAGGTGTGAAAGGGCACAAAATTTCCTCTAGCCTATATGCTTGTTAATTAATAATTATGCCTTCCCTTAGGATATGACACAGCTCCCCCCGGGTGCCATCTTTGCCCTAGGGTGCTGAGAGCCCTTGCTATGCTGATCTGGTAAGAAGCTGAGTTGTCAATTTATATGCCACAAGCATTCAAAAATACCTGGCAGCCAATATTGTTGACAACTTTGGATATAGGTAGTTATAAAGACAGAACTTCATTCCAAGCAAAGATATGATCTATGTCATCAATTTTTCGATTGAAGAGCAGCAATATGCGCGATTACATGAGCAAATTGCTTAAATTATAAATCAATGCGAACTACAAGAAAAAGAATGGAAATCATCAATAGTAAGTTAAACTTTTATGACAGAAAGAGGTAGCAAAGCAGAGGGAAGAGAAGAGAGACACAAGAAAGAGAGGGGAGAGAGAGAGAGAGACGGGGGGGAGAACAGGAGAGTGACTGGGGGAGAACGGGGGGGAGAACGGGAGAGAGACGGGGGGGGAAGACGAGAGAGAGAGAGACGGAGGGGGAAGACGAGAGAGAGAGAGACGGAGGGGGAAGACGAGAGAGAGAGAGACGGGGGGGGAAGACGAGAGAGAGAGAGACGGGGGGAGAACGGGAGGGAGACGGGGGGAAGACGAGAGAGAGAGAGACGGGGGGAGACGAGAGAGAGAGAGACGGGGGGGAGACGAGAGAAAGAGAGACGGGGGGGAGACGAGAGAGAGAGAGACGGGGGGGAGACGAGAGAGAGAGAGACGGGGGGAGACGAGAGAGAGAGAGACGGGGGGAGACGAGAGAGAGAGACGGGGGGAAGACGAGAGAGAGAGACGGGGGGAAGACGAGAGAGAGAGACGGGGGGAAGACGAGAGAGAGAGAGACGGGGGGAAGACGAGAGAGAGAGAGACGGGGGGAAGACGAGAGAGAGAGAGACGGGGGGAAGACGAGAGAGAGAGAGACGGGGGGAAGACGAGAGAGAGAGAGACGGGGGGAAGACGAGAGAGAGAGAGACGGGGGGGAAGACGAGAGAGAGAGAGACGGGGGGGAAGACGAGAGAGAGAGACGGGGGGAAGACGAGAGAGAGAGACGGGGGGAAGACGAGAGAGAGACGGGGGGAAGACAAGAGAGAGAGACGGGGGGAAGACAAGAGAGAGAGACGGGGGGAAGACAAGAGAGAGAGAGACGGGGGGGAAGACAAGAGAGAGAGAGACGGGGGGAAGACAAGAGAGAGAGAGACGGGGGGAGACAAGAGAGAGATGAACGAGATGACGAATGAGAGAGAGAGGGTTGGGAAGAGAAAGTTTAGTTTTACTTTTTTAGGTTATTTTCCAGGAAAGTGGATAAAAATCTAAAAACATTTTGTCTTCTTTTTCACTCACTGCTTCAAGGCTAGGCTTAGATTTCTCCACACTTCTCTATCATCAAAGAGCTAAATTTTAATTCGCATGACTTGGAATGTCAGGAAAACAAATAAGTTGCCCTCAATTAAATTTGTTATCTCGCTTTTTTTCTCCATCTACTCTTTAATTTATTAAGCAGGTTAATAAACAATATTTATTGTTTCAACATTAAAATGAATGGATATAGTTACCTTTTTTTTTCCTTTAGTTTTTAGCAACAAAAACTTCAACCACGATTCCATTACAAGTTAGAGAAAACCTGGTTAGCCATGACCACAGTTGGTACTGCAGACTCAAGTGCAACATTTTTATCCAGTCTGTATACAACACACTTGAATTTCATTCATTACTAATGCAATTCATGAAATATCTAAACGTACAAACGAAGAACAATTTACTAGGGAACAGCATTCTAATTAATTGTTTTATTCTATTACTATTATCATATTGTCACTACTACTACTGCTATTATTATTATTTCTACTGTTATAATATTTACAAAGTCAAGTAAGTGCATTGTTCAGGAGTGGAAATGGGGGGGGTGCGTATACCCACTTCTCAATTCCCAGGTTTTCTGTATGTTCAATGTCTGGAACTAATATAGATATTACTGTATACCTAGTCCTTCAAATCCAAACCTTACCGTAAAAGTTCTTTAAACCCCTTCCTATCACAGTGTAATAATTGATCTTTTTCTTAGCACGTTTCATTCTTAAATATAAATATCAACAAGCATTTCAAACGCTTAGAGTAATATTTATGGTATTAAGATCACAATTATCATTGTTATCTTGATTTAACAATATTTTTTTTTAAATCTTTGAACCTCATGAGATAATTCATTGAAAGAAAGAAAGGATGATTGAAAGATTTAATGTCGGGAGTGGGGAATATTAAGGAATTGATTATAGAAAAAATAGTGGAAAGGTAAATGAATAAATATAACTTCAGAAAACTAGAGGTAAGAAGTGGAGTACGTATTTGAGAATAAATAATCTATAAGTGACATACAAACAAAAAGAAAGAAAAAAAAAGAAAAAGTAAGAAATAAAAAAAGAAATAGACGACACAGCGGACTCATTCACCAAATCATTTTTTTTTTTAATCCAACACATGAATTACTGACATGTCAGGGCTTGTTTTTACATGTTCGTTGCCCTAATCTAAGAAAACCACAAAAAGGGAACTCGAGTAAAATAATACAATAAAATGATCCACGATAGTAAAAAATGAAAACTCTCTCCAGATTTAGGTTTTTTATTCACATTACAATCACATGAAAATTGGATCTACCAGTATAATCTCGTTATATAATAGTCATGTCACATTTTTGTCCGTTGATTTCTCGTCAGTGGTCACGCTGAAGTAAACAGAGACCTGAAATTAAGTGAATCCTGGCGTGATCCGAACGTCTGACCTGGAGAGAGGCAGGCGAATGACATATCCACTCGGGCAAAGTCTTCTGTTCAAAGGATGAAATTGGATTGCACATATTAGGTTAATAGGGTATTTCTTTAATGTTTGTAATTGATTACCTGAATTAGTTACAAATATTTCTTTGTTTTTTCCTAATAATATTGATGAGATAAACTCATGCAAACATTTTCTTTGAAATTTTATCAATCTTCTATACATCCGTCATTTTAAAGTTTAAAATCTATCACCACTCACGCTTTGATTATTATTTTTTAAATAATAGTTCATTTCAATATCATTGGGCTATCGATTTCATTGAAAAAAAAAAAAAAAAAAATTTTTTTTTTTCTTCACACATGGTGAATGAATGGGATATTAAGTTAACAGAAAGAAAGTCCCACCTGGCGGTAAGGACGTTATTTTCTTAATTGGTACACCATGATTTTTTTCAACAAACTGCCTTGATGATTTTTCAACTAATAATTGATCTAATTCCTAACGACACAACCTTACCTTTTCTAATGAAAAGGCAACAATTTCAAGTTATCTCTGCATTAGCAATGACAATAAACAAATCTCAAGGACAATCTTTTGATAAAGTTGGTTTATTCCTCCTGTGGCCTGTATTCAGCCATGGCCAACTGCATGTAGATCTGAGAACAAGGAATTGGACTAACTTAAAAGTACAGACGGAAGAAGGTCAGGGTAAACTCATGGAATCACGCTTCTTTACAAAGAATGCTGTCCTCAAAGAATTATTGCAATAAATACACTTATACATATATATATATATATATATATATATATATATATATATATATATATATATATATATATATAAAAATAATCTATCCATAAATAAATAATCCCGTCATTTTTGACGGCTACTATGCTAGTTTTGAAATAAAATATCAGTCAGCTGTCTGGGTGTTTCCAAAATAACAAACAAAAACAAAATACGAAAAAAAGACTTGCCCCAGCACGCCACCCGGGAACTAGTGAGTGAAAAGGAATATACGCTAGCAGTTTTGATGGGTGAAGGAAAGCATGGATTGATGGATCAAGAGATGAAAGAAAACAAGGATCCATGTGTTTTACGCGTGAAGAAATAGATGGCTTAAGAATGAAAAGAAGGACTGTGAATGTGTAAAAGAAATAATAAACACAACACAAGAGTGTGAGAAAGAATGCATGACGCACACAGAGGAATAAAAAGAAGAATAGCAACGAGATATACACAGATTAAAGAAATATGATGAATGGAAGAAAGAAGGAAGAATAAAAAAAATGTGGCGTGGTAGGGAATTGAACACATGAATGGAGAAAAGAATACATGAGATTCATGAATTAATGACAGTGGATATACTGAGAGAAAAAAGTAGGTTGGATCTGGATTAAAGGAAGAACTTTAAAAAAAGAGTACAGAGTGGGGGCAAGTGGATGCAACAGGGAGCTCTCGGAGAGAGGAGGGTTGAATGTAACGGGGTGCACGTGGAACAGGGTAGATGCAACAAGATTATATTGTGTGTACACAGAAGAGGGTGGATGAGTGGGTGACTGTGGATGGATACAAGCTTGTGTACATTTAATCTCCGAGACAGAAATGTACAGAGATACTCTGGGAACAGCAGACAGACATGGAAAGACATATTAACAGTGAACACCAACACAGTGTTGGAGAGAGATACTAGGAACATTCTGTAATAGAGATTGAGACAGATACCAGGAATGCATTTTGAGAGAGAGAGAGACATAAAGATAGGGGGTGGAGGAAGAGAGAAGGATTAGGAGTGCACTCTAAGACAAATGGTAAAAGATACTAGGAACACACTCATTGGGACAGTGATAGAGATATATAATAGGGACACTGAGACACACTCTTAAACAAAGATGTAGAGAGGTGCGAGGGACACACCCTGAGAAAGAAATGGACACAGATGCCATAGGGGCACTATCGGGGGATACAAATAGCACTAGGAACGTATTTTCAAGTAGATGTAGAAAGATATCACAAGAGATACTATCTGAAAAATGTAGGGACACTAACATGGACGTAGAGATATACTACCAGGGGCACTATCTGACACAGTTGAAGAGAAAATACAGGGACACTGGCACTGATGGGGGGAGATAATACCGGAGACACACTCTGATGCATTTAGAGAGAGATACTACCGGGAAACTGACACAGATGAGAAGAGGTACAATGGGGACACTAGCACAGATGAAAAGATGTAATAAGGGGACACACTCTAACAAAGATACTACCAGTAACACTCTCTGACAAAACTGAAGAGAGATGCTACACGAACACTCACTGACACACAGATGAGGAGATATACTACCAAGGATACAGGCACGAATGAAGAGAGATACGACAGGAACACAGGCACAGACAAAGAGAGATACGACAGAGACACTGGTATGGATTGAGAAAGATGATATAGGAACACAGGCACTGATAGAGGGAAATAATAATTGGGGATACACTCTGACATATTAAAAGAGAGATACTACCAGGACACTGACACAGACTGACACGGATGAAGACAGGTACTAAGGGGACACTCTCTGACAAAGCTGAAGACAGATATTACAGGGACACAGGCAAGGATATGCTATAGGGGACACCGACATAGATGAAAAGTGATGCTATAGGGGACACCGACATAGATGAAGAGTGATGCTATAGGGGACACCGACATAGATGAAGAGTGATGCTATAGGGGACACCGACATAGATGAAGAGTGATGCTATAGGGGACACTGACATAGATGAAGAGTGATGCTATAGGGGACACCGACATAGATGAAGAGTGATGCTATAGGGGACACCGACATAGATGAAGAGTGATGCTATAGGGGACACCAACATAGATGAATAGTGATGCTATAGGGGACACCGACATAGATGAAGAGTGATGCTATAGGGGACACCGACATAGATGAAGAGTGATGCTACAGGGGACACCGGCACAGACAAAGAGAGATGCAACAGGGGACACCGGCACAGACAAAGAGAGATGCAACAGGGGACACCGGCAAAGATTGACAGAGATGCTAAGTGGACACTTGTACACACAAAGAGATATGCTACTGGGACACCGGCACAGATGGAGAGAGATGCTACTGGGACACCGGCACAGATGGAGAGAGATGCTACAGGGACACCGGCACAGATGGAGAGAGATGCTACAGGGACACCGGCACAGATGGAGAGAGATGCTACAGGGACACCGGCACAGATGGAGAGAGATGCTACAGGGACACCGGCACAGATGGAGAGAGATGCTACAGGGACACCGGCACAGATGGAGAGAGATGCTACAGGGGCACCGGCACAGATGGAGAGAGATGCTACAGGGACATCGGCACAGATGGAGAGAGATGCTACAGGGACACCGGCACAGATGGAGAGAGATGCTACAGGGGACACCGGCAAAGATTGAGAGAGATGCTACAGGGGACACCGGCAAAGATTGAGAGAGATTCTAAGGGGACACTGGTACACACAAAGAGAGATGCTACTGGGACACCAGCACAGATGGAGAGAGATGCTACAGGGACACCGGCACAGATGGAGAGATGCTACAGGGACACTGGTAAATAGGGTGAGGAATACTATAGGGACACCGGCACAGATGAAGAGAGATGCTGCAGGGACACCGGCACAGACAAAGAGAGATGCTATAGAGACACTGGTAAATATGGAGAGGGATACTATAGGGACACCAACACAGATGAAGAAGATGCTGAATGGGACACCGGCACAGAAGAAGAGAGATGCTACAGGGACACTGGTAAATATGGAGAGGGATACTATAGGGACATCGACACAGATGAAGAGGATGCTGCAGGGACACCGGCAAAAACGAAGAGAGATGCTGCAGGGACACCGGCACAGTTGAAGAGGGATGCTGCAGGGACACTGGCACAGATGTACTAAGGACACTCTCAGAAAGAGTGAGGGAGAAAGAGAAAAAGAATAGGGATATGGGAGATACAATGACGTACTTCAAGATGGGAGAAACTTTAGAACTTATGGGCATCAGCTGGACATACAAAATAACCCGAAGACACAGAACTGAAGATGAACCCGCATTGATCGCAGAATGCCAGTGGTTAAAATCGTGGTTGTTTTGGAGAACGGATGGATAGAAAGAATAAACTTCAAGACGAATAATGGGTAGACGGGAGAAGAAAATACGGAAGAATACACCAGGGACACATGTGGAAAAAAAGGGTAAAACACATGTGTGACATGATGATGACGGAGTAGGAGAATGGAATATACTAATCCATGAGATTGCTGCTACTTTCATCACTACCATTGACATAAGCAATGCCCGGTGCTGTTACTACTACTAATGTTACGATTATAAAACCACCAAACAGAAATGTAGGTTGTTTTGTTGGCGTGGTACTGTTTTGATATGAGCAGTCTACGGACAAGTGCTTGCTTAGATGGACGTATTTAGTAAATAGTTATATCAGTAGATTTTCTAAAATAAAAGATAAATAATGGGCCATGGTAGAGAGAGATCAAACATCTTGATGGTGCCTACTAGAAAGGAGGGGTAGTTTATACCAAAATTCCATAAGTTAAAAACTCAACTACTGCTGTTACTACTACACAGCTGCTGCTGCTGCTGCTACTACTAGTGCGGCTAGAGTACAAGGAAGGAGGAGAGTTTCTGTACAGTGTACAACTCACAACTCTTCAAGATGTACGGGGCTTGTTCTGGATACAAATTATTACAAAAGACTTCTTGGATGTAGTTGCCCGAAGTAAGGAAGTAAGTGTAGACCCCCCGGAAACAAGGGAAAAAAAAAGTCTCCGGACAAACACGTAAGGTTCCACCCTTTCTTTCTTTCAAAAGTTTTTTTTTTTATTTAATTTTTTTTTAAATCTTATATTTGTACTTGGATTTAGTTTATTTCAATTTGCTTGATTTTTATGAGGAGCTGAGTCCTTCTTTTTACTTAGTTGTAATGTTGCTGTTTTATATGTTTCTAACTCGGAAAGTATCAATAACGCGGAAGGTTTCTTTTAGTAGACTTTCAAAAAATCAGTTTTACTTATCAATATCTAATTTTTATCTTATTTAAATTTCTTTCATGTGATTCGATTTTTTTAAGGGGCTAAGTGCTTTCATTTTAATGCTATAACTATCATTCTCACGGGTAAAAAGTGTCAGGATAGGACAAATCAAAAAAGTTCGATCTTTTCTATCTCAAGTTTTTCTAAAAGTTTTTTCTCCAATTTCAACTTACTTTATTTAAATCAATTAGATTTCTGAGAGGAGTTGTCTCTTTTTACTTAAGCTGTTTCATACACATCCCTTTTTGAAAGTAAAAGAAAAGGGTCCTCGGGAAAAAAAACAAGGCAGTCGGGTCCCTTCTGATAAAGTTTATTTAATTTTTTTTAATTTCAAGAATTTAATTTTTTTTTTTTTTTTTGCATCGATTTATAAAATGTGTATGAAGGATTAAGATCTTTATTTGGATGCATTCTATCAATGTCTACTGTCTATTTATAGAAAACAAATCGATTAGTAGTAAACTCCAAGGACAACACAACTTTAAGATTGAATAATTTGTTTAAACTGTTATTTTTTAATTATCTAAAATCCCAATGCATACATATACATTACAAGCGCGTGCACGCACCCAATGTTTTTATTTCTAATAATTTTATTGCATTGCAGTGCGAGATAGTTTTAATTTAATTATTTTATTTCACTTTCTTTTCATCTTAATAAGCAGCAAGGTATTTCTTAATCCATGAACCTTTAAAGCGGTATAACACGCATGTCTATTTGAATAAATTGAATGAATATGCAAAGAAATAAAGTACACACCACACACAGTACTCTTATTTTATTCTAGTAAGTGGTAAGAAGAGGATTTAAAGTAAGTAAAAGTTAGTAAGACAAGAAGCAAAGTAGTGACTATACTCAAGCTAAACAGCAGATAAAAAAGCTTAAAATCTTGTAAGCACACTAATACTTACTAAGTTGATACGGAGACCAAACATTTTTTTTTTACAATACTTCAATTCACAATTGACACTTACATCGTAGTACTAATAATGCTTTGAAAACTTCACTTCTGCTATTCTTTTTACCTACATGAGTAAAAAAAGTTTTCAGCTCAAGACTTGATGTCAAGTAAATTTCACCGTCAATTAACTTTATGCATTTTTTATATGCTTATTTTAACACTCACTAAACTGTTATACGCACATCACATGTAAACATTAATGATATAAATCCGTACACGCACGAAGATGCACGCATCTGAGTCAAGCACATGTACGTTTTCACACACGCACAGACATGACCACTAACAGGTTCATATAGCTACGTTACGTACGAGTGAACCAAACCGCATTTATATTTATCAGCACAGTACACACCTCGACAAAACACACGTGTATTGTGCGATTGCTATAACATACCTGTCAAAATTAATATCAGTTATTTTGACACTACGTACAAGCGTAAGAACAAAAACTATCATACGTCAACAACAACGATCGATTCAACAGTATCACACACACACACTTGGCGGTAGATACATACATTATTTTTAACCTACCTGTCAGTGTTAAAATGAGTTACTTATAGATATTGAAGTTCTAAAAACTTTTTTAATATGTAGACTCTCGTTTATATCAAAACTGCATCACAAATATTAGCAAATACTAAAGTTTTGAAAACTTTTTTTTTTTAAGTAAACTCTCGCCTATCAAAACTGCACCACAACCACATGCTAGTTGAATGTTTTCATAGTTCAGCCAATGATGTTGTGGATATCTCGTGGGTTATATAGTGATTTTAGTCTCCAGTGCGTATACTGTGTAAGACTCTCTTATACGTCATGATTAGTACTTCGATAAATAGATGTGTAATACTAACAGAGTATGGCCAAATAAATAAAGCACCCCAAATCAAACACACACACAAACAAAGGAAGGAAATATCAATTCTTCTCGTCATATGATTTAAACCAAGACTGTAAAGCGAACACATATACACTCTTGTAATTATGTTATAGAATCATAGATACGCATATTGTATGCATATTTACTATAAGTATAGTAAACAAAAACATATATAGAAAGAAAAAGAGGACCTATATCTTTATCATTCGTCTTCTTCGCTTACATGCGAAGAGTCAACACCTAAAATGGAAATTTTTGCTCCTTGCCGCTCAGTTTCCCCGACGAACAACAAACCTTTCCCTCTCCCCCTTGCCCCCTCTCGCACCCCCGAATCGACAATCATGACTTTAACCAGCACAAACACTTTTATCGTAAATTTTTCCGTCATAATCCCCGACTTACCTGGGCTGCAGAAGAGACAGGAATTGGTGGTGGTGAATCGCTTTTTTTCGCACTACACTCGGCCAACAAGACGGCCGTTTCGCTGTTCTTTTGTCGCCATATCAACCAGCCGAGCACCCCCAGGGTCGGCACCAAGGGGGCAGTCTTGATTACCATTCTGCTCGAACGGCATCCGGTGGCTAGACCACGTTCCTGGCGGAAAGTGCTGGTAAGAAAAGCTGAGAAAGTCCGTCGGAAAAGTCGGGATGCCATGTTTTCGTTAGTACTGAGCACGCATGCGCACTGAGTTCCGTCCGCCCTGCCTTTTTTGCAAGGTAACGTTTGTCTCGTACGGTTTATAAAACAAGTGCGATTCGATTATGTGCACCCATGCCCGTACACATATTCATTATATATCTGCATCGTTTTAATTTATTAATAACATTTTTTTCAATTTTCCGATATCTGCAGACGATAGATTCCCTTTTAAAATCTTTTTTTCTCTCTTTTTTAATAAAATATTTTCTTTCTTCGTATTTATTTATGCACACGACAGAAAGACTTCGTAATGTAATCGCAGAATTTTCATCTGAAAAATATGGATAATATTTGTTTTCAAATTTTTTTTTTTTAATTATTTCATTTTCGGATATCCCTATCTTTTCACTAAAAATATCTTCTTTTTTTCATTGTTGTTGATTTTAATTCTATTTATTTTCATTTTTCCCAGTCCGTGTTGTACGGGAATTTGAAGTTTTTCAACAATTTTCAACCAACTTCCATATAGTATATTTTTTTTTGCCCCTGTCCGTACACATTTTTCCTGTTGCTACTTTCGTGATTTTTGGTTTTTCTTTTCTTTTTTCTTTCTTTTATTATTTTGGGGTTTTTCTGTGATCAAACGGTTGGCACATGGCAAGTTTTATTATTTGGATTTTCTATCTTTAACTGGCCAACGTCCGTACGGCCCTGAAGATTTTTTCGTTTTAAACTTTTTCATTCAATTCTTTCACTTTTTTTCTGTACCCTTATTTTTTTCTTTTGGTACTGATTTGATCCATCCCTAGACGAGATACTTGCTGAAATATACTACTATTTTTATCCATCACTTTCATTATTTTATTTTATTTTATTTTATTTTATTTTATTTTTACAATTTGCCCTCCTTCCGCGTCCTCTGTTATTCTTTTTTTTGTTTATTTATCTTTATTTAATTTTTCATTCATAATAAAACTTCCTTCCCTGTCTATTCCTTTAACAAATATTTTTAGAAAATGATACAAATTCATTCATTTATTCAGATTTCCTATTAAATTTTTTATTCCCTTTTACGCAGCTAGCAGTGACGGATCTTTCTTCTTCTTCCTTTTTCTTCTCCCCTCGCTTTTTTTTTACCACTTTCCGCACATTCAAAGATTTTTTCCCGATAGTTGAACCCCTTCTTGTGATTGCTTACACTGAAGATGTCCGTAGAAGAATCGGTCGAAATATTGGGTGAATTACAAAAACGAGGCGTTCAGTTGTCCGAAAAATTCTTTGAATGTTAGCAGAATGACCATGCAGTTATGCGATCGCATTTTTCGTTATTTCTATCATTTTATTAAAATTTTTCTAACTATTATTGTTTCATTTTCTTATGGTTACTTCCGGGCTCAAATCTGTTCGCGCAGTCTTTGTTATTTCTCAAACTTTTAAGATCATTTGTGTCTCTCTTTAATCCAGTCTTTTCTTTTCTTTCTTTCTTCTTCTTCGTGTCAGTCCGTTTTTAAATTCCTTCTATTACGCAGAGATGTAAGAATTTCCTTTGCCTATATTCGAACTGATCACTTGTTTTATTTTCTTTCTCACCTAAGACACTCTTCTTTACCCCTATTTCATTTGTCTGTCTATCATTAATCTAAATAGTCTGTATTTGTTTAAGTCTTTATATCTATCTACACGCAGTCATATCTATCTGTCTTCATATCTATCTATCTATCTATCTATCTATCTATCTATCTATCTATCTACATGTCTTCATTCATTTCTATCTGTGTTTTCATAGT
>OY735243.1:17740061-17752561 GCA_963457665.1 Thysanoteuthis rhombus
GGTGGGAGCATCACTACATTAAAACAGCTACCCTATCAGTCACAAGTTCAATTCCTGCAGCAGACCCAATTTATTCAATTGTTCATTCTATTTACGTAGTCTAGGGTGAGTAATACATTAACGGTATAATGACAGGAGATCTTTTCAAACAAGAGTTTCTATATAATATAATTCATAATCATTCTGTCAGATCATATATATCCATTCCCTAATATATATATGTATCTATAAATATATTTTATACATACATAATATATATATATATATATATATATATATATATATATATATATATATATATATATATATATATACATATATAAATAGATAAATGAAAATCACAAGGATAGATATCTGGTGAATGTTAACATTTCATGCTTATATGTATTTCTGTCTATCTGTCCATCTATGTGTCTGTTGCTATCCACATCAGTCTGTTCATATCTATACATCAATCTACTTATCTCTGTACATATATATCTCTGTCCATTATCTATATATCTCCTCATATCTATCCATCGGTTTGTCTGTGGAGTGATAACTATTATTCTCACTCTGTTGGTAATCATTTAGTGTGCTGATAACTAGCAATATGTGTCACTATTCTTCGTAATGTATCTTTCTCTGGAGCCAATTTCTATACCTGTGTTGGAAACCATGAATGTATCTAAATATTAGCAGGTTGACGTCTCATTATATGAATAAGTATGCATCTAATATCTGATATTGTATATCTATGTTCATTGATAATTATATGCATGTGGCTATTTCCTTATCATCTCAGTGTGCTGTTGTCTATATATCTCCTCTGTAAAACCACATGTAACTGTTCATCTATTTAAGTTATGTAAAAGAGATATATTCATCTGCCAACTTCAGTATGCTAAAGTCTCTTTGTATCAAGGTGCTTTTTAAATTGTATCTACCTTAGTGTGATTATAACTATCCATCTCTCTGTGTCAAGGTGCTGTTAATGGTATATCTACCTCAGTATGCCAATAATCATCCCTTCCTCAGTGTCAAATTGCTTTTAATATCACATCTATCTCAATGTGCTGATTAGTAGTCTACTCTCAGAGTCAAGCTGTGGTTGATATTGCATCTACCTCAGTATGCTAATAACTATCCAACCCTCAGTGTCAAGGTGCTGTTAGTATTCCATTCATCATAGACAACCTGTCTTACCAATCTTGTTCTTATCAATCTATCTACCTAGGACTTCAGATACCTACATCCTTCCTGCTCTCAGCAATTTGTTTACCTTGGACTGCTCTTAACTATCTAGACCATGACATAATCTGGACAACCATGATCTGGTCTTGACAATTCACCCATCTCTGTCACTGTGTAGCTATCTCAATGTGGTGATAGTCATTCATCTCTGTGTCAAATTGTTGTTAATATTCCATCTACCTCGGTGTACTTAAAACTGTCCCTCTCCGTAGCAAGGTGCTAATAATATTGCATCTACCTTTGTGCTGATAACTATCAAACACTCAGTGTCACGGTGCTGTTCATACTGAATCTATGTTAGACAATCTGTGCTTACCAATCCGCCTATTCAACAATCTACCCCTTCAGCCTGACTTGCTCTTGACTATCTGCCTATTATGACCTGTTATTGATAATCTACCCATCATGATATGCTCTTGACAATCCACCTACCATGACATGCCTGGACAATCTACTAATCATGATATGCTCTTGGCAATCCACCTATCATGACATGCACTTGACAATCTACCTATTGTGACATGCTCTTGACAATCTACTTATCGTGACATGCTCTTGATAATCTACCTATAATGATCTGTTGCTGATAATCTACCTATTAGGATCTGTTATTGACTACCTATTGTGACCTGCATTTGACAATCTATGTAACTTAATATTCTTGACAATCTGCCTATAGTGAAATGTTATTGACAATCCATCTAAGATATCATGCTCTTGAAAATCTACATAAGTGGCAATGCTGTAGACAACTACCTTCTGTGACCCACTCTGGACACTCTATCAACCGTTACATGCACTTGACAATCTACCTACCATAACCTGTCCTTGACAATCTACCAACAATGACTTGCTCTTGATAATCTACCTGCCATAACATGCTCTTGACAATCTACCCATCCTGACCTGCTATTGAAAATCTAATTATCACGACATTCCCATAACAATCTACCTCAAATTACCTTTCTTCAACAATCTACCTATTTTGTAACATGCTTTTGACAATCTACCTACCATGACATGCACTTGACAATCTACTGAACATGATCTGAGAGAGATAGTTACAGACAGTGATAAATAGATTCCTTTCAGTAGAGTGTTAGAGTGAATAGATTAAGGTAGCTTTTTATGAGCAAACTGCAAAAGATGCTATCAAAGCAAGTTAGATGGATAGTTGAGAGGTGATTAAAGATAGTTAGATAACTGTGGACAATGATATAAACAATAATGCAAAAAGCTGATATAGATAGAAAATTGATATTGTGAGTAGATTGATATGGATAATACCAGGGAGTCATATATACATAGATTGTTAAGAGCAGGTCACGGTAGGTAGATTGTCATGAGCAGGTCATAACTATCTGTCTACCTCCTTCCTTAGTCTGTTTTATATCTCATACTTTCTTGATTTGCCCATAACTCTCTCTCTCTCTCTCTCTCTCTCTCTCCCTCTCTCCCCCCTCTCTCTCTCTCTCTCTGCTTATAATGTATTTATTACGATTTTTCTTATTAATCTGTCTGTTCATGTCTATTTTTCACATAAATGTGCTCATAACTGTATCATTATTCAAATCAGTCAAATTATGAATATATATAAATATACTTGTTTGCTCAAACAGACTGCTGCTATGTATATTACTTCAGTAACAACTATCTATATGGATTTGTTTAAAATATATACCTCAGTCTCTTCACCGAGTCTCCTCATATCAGTCTATATTACTATCTCTATAAGTACAGGTTGAGTAGCCTTTTTTTGAAACTCTGAAAACAAACATGTCCCGAAATCCAAAACTTTTTTAAAATGAACATGACATCTCAAGTGGAATTCCACCTCTGACCTCACTGTTGTATGATTCTAAGATGAGAAACAAGGCTGATTTCCAAGGCATTCGACTTATTGTGACTGCATTAAAAGCTTGGTTATCTTTGTGTTATGTAACATTTTATTTTTATATTCATAACATCCCAAACAGTGAAAGTAAAGGGGAAACAAGTCCTGATCAAAAACGTTATTGTCACTGCTAAATCTATATGCATTGATCACTCTACCTTTTGCTTAGTAAATAATTTCTTCAAAGATATTGTTGAAAATGTCAAAAGAATAGTCTGCAGATACCCCTATGAGTAACAGTGATAAAGGAAAGAGAAAGTATTTATGTTTATCTTACTATGTATGAAAAAATTCCAAAATCAGGAATCCGAAACACTTCTTGTTCCAGGTATTTTGGAAAAGAGGTACTCAACCAGTACACTAGCAGGTCTTGTTAGTCCCTCAATGGAAACTGTCATGTGGCTAACATCTTTTGGCATTGAACTAGGTTGGGGTAATCAATGAATAAGTTACTTCTCTCGCCTTTTATTGGGCAATGATCACTAAAAAAAAGTCAGAAATTTCAAAAAAATAAACAGCCACAAACTAAGGTAGTGATTAAGCATCAACTTACATTTCAAAGCCCTCGCTAAATTTTTTCCTAGACATAATAGGAGTAAATGTTGAAATGGTCACTACTTTAGCTCCTTTGACCAGTATGTGTGATACATGCATAGCCAGCCAGACCAACTTGAAAACTGAAGACATCTATGTTGACAGTTTGGTGACAGTTTTGGTTAATGGTTTCTAATAGCTACCTATGTCAGTCTGCTGATAACTACAGTGATCAGAAGATAATTATCTATGCATTTCATTCTGCTTACATACATCTATCTCTGTGTACTAAGACCTATATCAACCTGCTGATAACTCTCACAGCCTGCTGGTAACTATCTATATATCTCAGCTTGCAAATAACTCTGTCTGTCACAGTCTGTTATTTATTAGAAACTGTCAACCAAAACTACCATCACTGGTTTCTTCGGTTTTTAAGTTGTTCTGATTGGCTGACTATGTATGTATGTGTCATGTGTACAGACTGCACCAATAGATTTAGAGAGCTGAAATTTTGAACATTTACTTCTTATTATGTCTAGAAAAAACAATTTTTCGTTTTTTCAAAATTTGCCCATCTTAAGGGTGGGGGCAATTTGTAATGTAAGTTTATGCTATACTGATCCCTTAGTTTGTGTCCCGATTGTTCTTTTGAAAATTCAGACTTTTGTGGTAATCACTACCCGACAAAATGCAAAAGAAGTTATTTATCCATTTATCACCCTCAACTCAGGACCATGTGACGTTTTTTGTATTGAATGACCAACCAGACCTGTCAGTCACTATCATTTTGCATGAAACCATTTTTGCTCTACCAACTTTTGATCGGATGATCTATTCTCTTCCTGACATGTTAATGTCGACACATTTCAAACAATTCATTCTACAACCTTCTTCAAGTGTGACATGTAAATCTGCAATGTTGTGTCAGCATCAAAGACTGTAGGAAAAGATTAAATAGTCTGTACTAAAGTCAGTAAAATATACCGATTCATTTCCTTTACATAGCAGTAGGGTACTATGGCCAAAACGTGTTCTAAAAATGAACCTAGATGAGGAGTAAAGTCTGCAAAAAATGTTACATAATGTTTTCATTGTTTTTAAGTACCATTCTATATTAGTCTATGAATTTTAAAAAATACAAGACCTCAGTGATGGAAATAGAGGCGGGGGATACACAGTGGGACAGCGTTCCCCACTTTTCAGTTTCCCGGGTGGGGATGCTTTAGTGTCTACCCCTTTTTCTTCCCAATCTCAGCCTCACAAGCCTTAGCATACCCCCAATTCCTAAAACAAATTTCCATCACTGCTTGGCCTACTCTCAAATATTGAATCCTTCTAAATCAATATTTATCTCAGCATATCATTCTACTCATATAGATGTGTTAATCTATATACAGTTGAAGCTCTTATTTGCACAGATGCATTTCAGGAAAAATGGACAATCTGGGAGCTTTGTCCAATCTCCTACTTTGTCTGCTCTAACTCTTGGAATATGAGCAGATAAACTTGGAGCTTCACTTGTATTTAAATCAGTCTTGTATTGTTGACATTTGTCTCAAAGTGTCTGCATTTATTTTCTTGTCTTGGAGTATCTTTACCTATACGTACATATACACATGCTCACAGGATTTATCTTTTTGGGTATATATTTCCAACAATTACTGAACAACTAACCTTTCTTATATGTGCGTGTTTATATGTGTATGTGTTTCAGTGCTCCTGGCGATACCGTTTTGTAAACAAACTTGAAAATTGGCATCAGTACTTCACTAGACCCCTTCTAAAAATGTTTCTTTGATTTTTTTACTCTTTTTTTTAGACAAATTCTGACAGATTTTTTTAATAACATCTAGATTCTCCAGAATTTAGATGTTTCTTTACTCTGTTTTATGTGTTCAGAGGGAAAATGCTGGTGATGTCTTTCATAAAATTTATTCTGACCGTATTATTTCTTCCATGGAATGTTTTTGCATGACTCCAAGTTTGGACTCTATGGTTGTTCAACTGTGATGACGAGTTCATTTCATATCTTATCTATTTGTCTATGAGATTGTTGTATATTAAATGCTGTTTTTTGAATATTAAGATGAAGGATGATATATATATAACAAGAAATGGTGAGTCTTTAATGAAAATATGCCCCATTCGTAGCGATAACCTTGTTCCAATGATCATCTAATGATAATGTTCCATCTCTATGAAAGTGTTCAGGTTTATTGATCGTGTCCAATAAAGGCCTGATTTACGGCTTCCTTAATATTGAACCTTTCATTGTGAATATAAAGTTCAAAATGCTTGAAAAGTTGCTAATCTGTTGAAGGAATGTAAAGCAAATATGGAAGATGCTGCAAGATAACATATTACGATTCTGTAAACTTAGACAAAGTCACCTGTGAGCTGTGGGGTTCAACACTGTCATTCATTTAATTTTTCTAACTTTTGAACCTTTCTTATTGTTTGAGATGATTTTGTATGGTCGCTGTTTAAATCCTAATGTCTTCAGAAAATGCTTGAACCATTGTTTGTCGGTTGTTGGCCACTGCTGTCAGTAATTTTTCATCATTAAGAACTTGTTTAGGCCTCCCTTGAGATTTATTCGTATCCCTATTTCCAGATAAATCTATTGAGCTAACACTGAGGAGTCTGTACTATAGAAGTGTTTACTCCAAATGCTCTGTTGATGCTATCAGCAGCTTGAGCACCATTATTTCCTAATTTGACTTCATACTTGACAATTAATCCATCTTTTTGAGTAGACAACATTGCTGTGAAAGGATCTAAATGACACATATCTAGATTGAAGACAAAAAAAAATCCAATTACATTAGTAAATCTTTCCCTTTTAGCATTATTTTCTATTATATAAAACAAACATGACATTCTGTGTGTAACCACATATTCCTGTCCAGCTCAGATGGATCCCATCTATCTGGCTGCTTATCTCAAAGTGTCCACATTTGGCAGCCAGACAAAGTGTCCACATCTGTCAGCCCACCCAACTGTAAGTGTCCCCCATTCGTCCACCCATCTGACTGTAAGTGTCCCCCATTTGTCAGCCCACCCAACTCCAAGTAACTACATTTATCAGTCCATGGTTTACTGTGTCCCTTTTTGTCAGCCTACTGATTTCAAGTGTCCACATTTGGCAGCCATATCCATGTCTGTCATGTCTGTATTCAGCTGCTAGATTCTAAGTGTCCATTTGATTCATCTACCATCCTCGGGATGTTTTTCTTCATTGTCTAACTCCCACACTACCCCTATTGAGTTTTGACTTAATTTTCATGTGTATTAACAATGACAATGACCAGACCCAGAAAAACAGTGACATCATACACCATTAACAGTGGAAAACACAAAAATTGATTTCCAATTCTAAAGCCAAACTCATGTTTTGCAAAAATTTGCAGATCGCATTTACAGTAACTCCTAATGAAGGAGTTGAAATGGGACACAGTTTTGTAATTATATTGTATGGAGAAATGAATTCTATTTTGTTTACCTTTTAGATTTTGATGAAGCTAGGGAGTTTGACCCTAGCACAGTCAAACTTGTCTCATTGTTTTTCATTGTTCATCTCTTTTAATTGCAACTATATTACACACATACATACATATGAAAGTGACATCATTTTATGCAGCACCGCATAAACTAGTCCTGCCATAATTTGTAAGCTCCTATTTGAAAATTCATTTATTTCTAAGAAAAGCTGTGGAAGCTTTAATGATAATTTTTTTTCTAACTATTCATCTTACAAAATGGCATGAAAAATTTATACAATAAAATTAATTTTAATAGAAGCTTTGGGTATTTTTCATAAAACATATCTATTTTTTATCAATGAAATAGTTGTCGAGACATACACAAGCTTACACATTTTGTCCTTTGAGGTATAGCCTCCTTTATGTTTATCTGCTCAGATAGTGTAATGGTTGGCATGTCTGCCTAACACATAGAAGATCTCAAATTCAATTCTTGGTATGAGCAAAAAATAAGTAGAAAACCCTTTATTACAGCTAATTGAGTACACTCTAAGCTGTGTGGTATCCCTTCGGAGAATTTGCATTCTACCAAGGGTGTGGTCATAAAAATGTGTAGGAATAAAGTCCTGGTCTTGACCAGACTTATGACTAGCAGGGATCTCTTAGCTGATGCATGCCATGGAAACTAAGACTTGGTCACTAGCCATCATACTCCTTTGAGAGTATTTTACCTTTACCATCTTCATGTTTCATCCCCCCCCTACCTTTTTTTTTCCAGCTGTCTAAATCAGCTAATTTTGTTGATAAGTAAAGTTGAAAGTAATCATTTTATAATTTATTTTTCTATTATATTAAGTATTGTAAACCATTATCATAAAAAATGATACCATATGTTAATTATATTGATTTGTGTTTTACGTGTATAGATTTTTATTATATTTTGTTTTTATCGCTGTTTTTATTTTTATATTAACCTTTAAATTCAGCATTTTTTTACATTAATAGAATATGAATGAAATTCTATTTTACTATGTCAGTTGCATCCCTTAGTGTGACAGAAGACATCTGCACATTGCTAATTATTATAAGTATGGATTTTTTACTACCATTTACTTTCATCTTTGATTCATTAGTTCTTTTTTCTATCATAACTGATGCTGCTCATTTATAGAACTGAGTAAGCAGTGCAGATTGGAAATAAAGAATGAATTTCTGGTGTAAATTATCTTTTTCGTCTATTTGTCTTGTTGTATCCAAAGAAATGTTTTGGAGAACATATTCATCAGTCAAAAATTTTATGTAATTTCCCCCCAGCTACACTTAGTATCCCTGCAAGGATACACACATACGCACGCACACACACACACACACACACACACACACACATATATATATGTATATGTATGTGTGTATATATATGTATATGTATGTGTGTATATATATGTATATGTATATGTGCATATATATATATATATATATGTATATATATACAAACATATATATATATATATATCATATATATATATATCATATATATATATATATATATATATATATATATATATATATATATATGTGATAAAAACAATAAAGTTAAATAAAAAAAACTCCTCCCATTCATAGCAACACCCATAAGACTCTCACCAAATTCACTAAACAAGAATTTAAAAACACATATAATCATTCGCCTGAAGAGGCCCAAAGAGGTCAGAAACATAAACTTGTTCGTGTGGCGAATCCACTTCCTATTATATTTCCAGCTCTACTCTAAAACAACTTGACTCTCGGAGTATTAAGTTGAATACTCTATGAAATAAATCCGTCACATATCAGACATTGCTTTATATTACACTATATTATGCTTTATTGCAAACCTGATCCGTACTAAATGTACTAAATGCATTTTTCCTCACATTGCAAATGACCCTTTCATAAGAGCCACTCAGCTTAATATCTGAAAGTTGCACATAAAAATGTTATCATGATCATTGATTGATGTGTCTCATGAAATCACGGGATAATTTTTCCCCAGTCTATAAAACTTGGTTGTCCTATGTATTTTGGAAGTAGTTTTTCTTTCAAGCAAGTTTCATTAAAAATGACAGATATTTCGCTGGGTTACAGGAATGAAGGAAGTGTTCAAAGTTTGTACGATAGTCCTTGAAGTCCTTTCAGCCATCAGTGGTCTATTTCGGGAAGGATTTCGAAGTTCAGTCTTCATAGTAATAGTAATGACAGTCGAAAGGACTTAGTTTCTTTATTCTTGTACCCCAGCAAAATAACGACTTATTCACAAACAAGGAAAAAAGATATACATATATATATACATACATACATACATACATACATACATATATATATATATATATATATATATATATATATATATATATATATATATATACATATATATATATATATATATATATATATATATATATACATATATATATATATACATATATATATATATATACATATACATATATATATATATACATATATATATATATACATATATATATATATATACATATATATATATATACATATATATATACATACATATGTATATATATACATACATATATATATATATACACATACATATATATATATACACATACATATGTATATATACACATACATATATATATATATTTATATACACATACATATAAATATATATATATATATATATATATATATATATATATATATATATATATATATGTACACTGGGGTAATGGGGAGGGGCCTGTCGGGGGGGGGGGGACAATAGAGGAATGACTACATGATGTTTTGGCAGTGCAAAAATGCAACATTTACGGCTATTTTCAAATGAATTTAGCCAATCTTTAGCTACTTGGTACCCATTTCCAACTATTTAAAATGGCCATAAAAATGCTAACTGTTTTTTTTTTTTTCATGCAAAATTTTTTTTGAAACGGCAACACTGAGGGTTACACACTGATTTACCACCCTTGGTGACACCAAACCTCTGAGTGCCACTGAGTGCTACTGCATAAATATGAATGCCACTGCATCATATACATATTCAGTATCATGAAATTTTGTTGCACTTTTTCCAATTACTTCGAACATTATAGTTTCATTTTAAGAAGTAAATATTTAGCACATTTCTTTCAAATATTATCAACATTTATTCAAGTGGTTCTATATAATAGATATTTAACCAATCAATCAATTTTGAGAGAAAAACCATAAGTGCCATTTATTTAAAGAAATGAAGTTTACATCTGGAGGGAAGTGGTCAAGTTTGCATGGGGGGTATTTTGTGGGGCAACCTATATGTTTAAATAAGCATATGCCTATCCTAAAATATGCAGATACTTGTTAGACTATGACCAATGTATTATAATTAGAATGGAATGATTTATTGATTCATATAAGTATATAATTAATTATATAGAAGTTTACAGATACACACAAACACATACATGAACATATTTATTTTATATATTCTAATTATGATATGTTTATAAGTTAATAAGTTAATGTACAAAACAGGGTATGTATAAGATCTTGTATTGATTTTTACCAAAACTAACATATTTGCAGTGAGGATACCATAAGTATATTATTATTGATATCAATTTGCTCATACATAGTGAGTCCTCGTTGAAATGGACCACATTAAGCCAGATATCAGATAAATGGACGAAATCTGAGTTAAGAGACTGACTGGAAAGATCATTAATATCATTCATAGCATAGTATTATAACTATTTTGAAATTACTACAACAATTTCTTTTCCACATGTAGATATAAATGAAAATGATTGTTCATGAATTTTCAGGAAGTCAGATCTTGATGAATTAGACCTGAGCTAATTGACCTTGTATGTTAGATAATTTGCTAAAATATATAGATATGTTTTTTTTTTATAGTTATATGATGTATCATGTTCAGTGTACAGTGTATGTTAGCAACTTTACCAGATTCTTGGTGAAAAGAGACTTGTGTCGATGAAAATGTCTGTAACTTGAAAGCTATTCATTTTATCGTGATGATTTTTATGTTATTAATAAAAGAAAGATTGTGGAAAATTTTATTTGTTGGCAGAATCAATGAAATTTTAGTAAAAAATGTAAAAATGGCCTTAATATGCACAGAAATAAACATTTGGCGTTTTTTTGGTGGGGGTTATGATTCAGTTATACAAATGTGACTTAAATCTACAATGTCAACAAAGCAGCTCTTTAAAGTTGTATCAAAAATAAGTTTTTGACTTCAGTCAACAACATATCAGAAAAAATTAGATAACAGTTTTTTGAAGTCTCCATAAGGCTTCTCATTTACATTGTAACTATCATGCTAAATTAGACCGTTATTTGTAAAAAAAAGTATTGTTTTGGGTGGGAAGAAAGTATTTTATAAATTTCATATTATCAAAATCTTGGAGTCAAACTTTTTAATAAAGGTGACACCATAAGCTCTGTAGACTGAGTTGACCTGTCCGACAGCTCGACAGGCCTATACAGATATAGTGTGTGTGAACGTGCCCTAGGGTGAGCGACACCCAAGCCAAGATTCAATTGCACAACCTGCCGATTACTTCCCTCAATACACACAATTTTCCAGCTCCTTCCACTCTACCACCCTTGTTGTGTTGTGTAAGAAGACATATATATATATATACATATATATATATATATATATATATACATATATGTATATATACATATATATATATACATATATATATGTATACATATATATATATATATATATATATATATATATATACATATATATATGTATACATATATATATATGTATACATATATGTATATGTATACATATATATATATGTATATATATATATGTATACATATATATATATGTATATATATATATATATATATATATATATATATATATATATATATATATATATATATATATATACTTATATGGAGGGCAATTGTTGTAGTATGGCTCAGACAATAGAATCAGTGACCCGTGTTCAATAAAGGTTGGGTCTGTTTATGTTTGTACTAATGCCCCTGGGAAAAGCATGAAACTATCTTTTCTTCTCCCCCCAAGCTATGGCTAAAATTGCTAGGCAAATTGTGCCCTCTAGACTTGGGAATGCAACCAGTCTTGGAGAAGGACAATTCTGATCCTAAACCATGGGTGTGAACCCCCCCCCCTTGAGTCATATTTACACCAAACTTCATGTCCTTCCAGCAGCTCCTGTAGCCAACCTGATGCCAGACTTCATTCTCTGCCTTCCTCTGGACAAAATCAAGGCTAGGGGAGGGATTCTGATGACTGGGCATCCCCGGATCTCCATTTATTTCACCTAGGCATGAGCCCCAGAGGGACA
>OY735243.1:17760061-17775061 GCA_963457665.1 Thysanoteuthis rhombus
CTAAACATGGGCACAATTTTAATCTGATAGCCCACTTTTACATGCGAACTACTAACACAAAATGTTCTGAGAAAAATTAATGTTCAAGTTTTCTGAAGAGGGTACACAGGCCTGCACAAGTCTGTGCTGGTCAGTTCATGCAACCATTCCCCCTATACCCCTTATATCATTTCATGAAATCTCTATAAAATACCATCAGCTTTCCAGCTAGTATATATATATATATATATATATATATATTTCTTTGTAAGTGAAATGATATATTTCTGACAATGTTTGATTTAATGATTTAGCAATTTTAGAGAGTTTTTCCCCAAAATACACACTCATATTTATATATTCATTTATATGTATAAATATATATACATGTATATATTTATATATACATGTATATATGAATATATACATGTATATATGAATATATATATATTTATAGATATATATGTATAGATATATGTATAAATATATATATATTTATATGTATGTATATGTATAAAGATATATATATATATGTATAAATATATATATATATGTATATATATTTATACATGTATACATTTATATGTGCATGCATATAGATATGTACATGCATACATGCACACACATACATGCACACGTATATTAATTATTTGTATATATTCTTGTGTATAACTATAGATTTGTAAAGTAAATGATGAAGATAAGTCAGTCAAACATATATGCTTGCAGATGAGCCATATTTAATTTATCTACATTACAATAAAAAACAATTTAAAAAAATAAGTAATAGAAAGAAACATAATAGAAATTTGTTTTTTGGTTAACAGAATGCTCTTCTTTATCATCCATGTATATAAAATACAATGTGTGCATCCATATATTTGATGTATACCATCATTTTTTATGACACAGTTAAACTAATAATATATAAATTACTTGTCCTCTGTCACATAACCATATTCAATTATAATTCCCTTTTTTCCTCAAATTTTCATTGTCCCAAGTATATCCAAGGAGCATGGCCTCTGTAGATCACTGCTACCCACAATAGAGCAGTTTAATTACTGTTGCTGGTTTTAGGATATCCATGTGTTCTGACATTCATATATAAGTATCTGTCTAGCTTTGTGGACTTTGCACAGCCCTTACTAGAAACTTGAAATTTTGCACACACTCAACCTTCAATGAGTAGGGAAAACGATTTTGTTTTTTTAAACCCTCCCCCCGCTCTTCTGTAGGTTTTTATTGGGAGGTTCAATTTTCAATGGAAGTTTATGCCTAGTTCATTCTTTCCTTCGGTGTACTATCCGAATATGATAGCGGTAAAAAGAATTTTCCAAATGGTTGCAACGCTGTAGCATTGGATTTTGGTGATATCTTTTTTCCTTCCTTGTTAGGTCTGGATTTCTATACCTTTTCCTTTGTAGCGGAAGCCACATTGAGTTGAACTCTGCACTTGTGTTATATACTCAGTTGACATGTTGATGTGGGCTACCGTCATGATTTTTGTCAGTTTCCAACAGTGTTCTCTGTCTATGAAACAGTCTTCTTCCCAGAGAAATGCTATTTTTCCCAATATAATAAACTGATCCCCGACTTTGTATTTGAGGTAAAAAAAAATTATACAAAAAGTTATATCATGAAAAATTATAGATCAGTTCAGTTTTTTGATATGATACTGTAATATCTTGAATAGTGCGGTTTTGATTAGTGAGGGTCTTGACATAGTACAATTACAGTATTGCTTTACAAATTAACATAACTAATTATGAGCTGAAAAAAAAACACTATAAATTATGATAAACATCATCTAATATCATTTAAATTGTATAGTTTTATATGTAAAGAAATATCGGTAAATATACAATCATGTTGATGGATATATGATAAATAGACATTCACCTAAACATATAGTATATAAATATATGTATATGTATGACTATGTGTGTATATTTTGTAAATGTATTTATGAATTATAAATTGTGTTATATTATAAAGAAACTGACTTGAAATGATCTCCTGTGGTGACATCGTTGTTAATATATCACTCAACTCAAAACAACGTAAACTGAATAAACAATTAAAGAAAATGGAGCTGCTGTAGGAAATTTCTTTAATTATTTATTCTTTTTAAGCTGTCCAAATTCTGTGATATATCAACCATGTAATGACGAAAGATTATTTCATTTTATCATTTCATAAGTTTCTATATAATATAATGCAATTTATAATTCATTCTGTCCGACCAAATATGTCCATTTCTTAAATACAAATATATCTATAATAAGGACGGATCAATAGCTCAATAATTTAACACAGTTATACACTGAATTTTGATCTGAAATTTTCGCTGTATAATGAGTGATTAATGGAGAAGCCTTAGAGTAAGTGCATTGACAAGGAAGGAGATTATGTAATGCTTTTTTTTTAATCATTATGCCATGAATTCATTGATGTACCTATATATATATATATATATATATATATATATATATATATATATATATATATATATCTGTGTGTGCATATGTGTGTGTGTGTAAATATATATATATATATATATATATATATATATATATATATATCACTGACTATGCATTTTGTAATAATTACACCTTTGATATCTATAAATGCTATATGAATGTACATGATATGTACTTCAAGCACATGTGTGAAAAAAAAAGATATATATATATATATATATATATATATATATATATATATATATATATAGTCTAGAAAGATTTACAACTTCAAACACTAAATATATGAAAAACGTTTTTTCTGAAAATTTATGTCATTTCAGTCAGTCATTTCCGAAAATGTGTTTATGTAATTTGTGTGATTTTTTCAGTGGTTTTTTACATTTTACTCTGAGTTATATATCATGATACTGTGTGTGAACTTTTTCTTGTTAGGATCATCAGTTGTTTACCATGTAACTGTTTTGTGAATTTAAAGACAAAAAAAAAACAAATATATATACGTATGCATATGTGTGTGTTTGTGTGTGTGTTATTTATGGATATATGAGAATGATTATAAATTGCATTATATTATATTGAAACTCTTATTTGGAATGATCTCCTGTCAATACATGAGGAATGTATCATTTGGCCTAGACAAAGTAAGTAGAGCAAACAATCAGTGAAAATGGGGTTGCTGCTTTTCATTTGATTGTTTGTTCTATTTGCATTGTCTTGGCCAAGTGATATATATAATATAAGACAATTCATGATTATTCATATATATATATATATATATATATATATATATATATATATATATATTTACATACATATACATATACATATATATATATATATATGTATATATATATATGGAAAAAAATAAACAGAGGAGTGCTAAAGGGATCTGTATTAGGATTCTCCATCCTGTGCGTAAATGACCTACCTGAAACAATAAAATCAAAATGTAACATATTTTCTAATGGCTCTAAAATATGCAACTAAAGACAAAGAAAATGTTAAGTAACTAGACGAATAGTCTGAAACATGGCCACTATTCTTCAACGTAGATAAGTACAAAATAATACACTTAGCAAAAGAAATCAATAAAAGAAACTAAAAAAAGACGGGTGAAAGAGACCTAGGTCTCACTATATCTTCTAACTTTCAAATACACAATCACTTATCAAAGATAACTAAAGAAAAAAAACAGCTCATATAACAGGTATAACAAGATTCAGATACCTGGACTCAAAAACAAAACAATTTAAGACACCTCACACAACATATATCAGTCCACACTTAGGATATGCAGATCAAGCGTGGAATCCAACCCTCAAAAAGGATATTGCAGAACTAGAAAACATACAAAGGAGGGCAATGAAAATGGTCCCAGAACTTGAAAACATACAATACAAAGACAGACTACAAAAACTAAAACTAACTGCACTAGAAGAAGAAGAATAAGAGGAGACGCAATACAAACATTCAAAATAATAAAACGTATAGATAACATCACAGCAAAAAAGTTCTTTACAATGAACAAAAGAAACAATAAAAAAAATTCATGATGTACACTGCAAAAAAAAAAAACAGTAGAAAAAAAACTTCTTCACTCAAAGAATAATAAACAACTGGGACTCATTAGTACAGCACGACCCGACTATACTAATAACGAAAACAGTAAACAACTTCAAGAGTAAATAAGACGAATACATGACACAAAAAAAAACAAAAAAAAACTTTTAAAGTAAATAACTGCAACAGAGGCGAGAAGCACAAATATGTGCATCATTTTTTACTCACAAAATGTTCATGTGGTTCATGTATTATCTCTCTTAAATGCACCATTGTTTGCAGGAATATGAATCTTTCTGCATGTGACAGAGGGACAAAGTTGTAATTTCTGTAGCATTTTGAATTTAATTTCCTGCAAACTAAATAGAAAAAACTCAAATAGATTTGAATGAAAATTGAAGCAAATTTCTGTTACACTATATTTTTCATTACTTGAAAATTATCCCCAAATTATCTATGAATTTGAATAAAATTGAAGCAAAGAGTTGAACAGAAACCAAAGCTCTTCACGAAGACAAACCGAATCTGTATAAATCTCATGGATCAATGTATTACAAGTATACCTTGATCAGTAATGTTCAAAACGACACTGTTCAAGATCTTATTATTGGAGCAAAGCAAAGATGTATTCACAGAACCCATTTAAGGAGTAGGTGTGCTCCTTGAGTAGTTTTTCCAAACAGTTTTGTTCTGATGATCTTTGGACCAAGGTGCAACTTTTGTATCTGTCAAACTATAACAAATGCTATGGTCTCAGCCATTCCTGCTCAGATTTCACTTATCATGTTACGATTTACTTGATTCTCGTTTGCGATATGTGGAATGGACTTGAAGATGACAAGTACACAAAGTGACGTCACCTGCTATTTTACCTATAGCTTGTGGGAGAAATGGACTGATGCCTTTCACAGGGGCATTAATGTGAAGTGAACACAAATTGTCCCAGCCGGAGTTTGATCTCTTTTCGCACAGAGTCCATTGTCAGTACTATTGCCCCATGGCCACCTCACACCTCCAATAATTACAGCAAAAAAAGAAAAGGAGTGTAGGTGACATAACGATTAAAGGTGTGGAAACCAGAATCAGTGTAACGGGTATGTTATGATTATGTCAGCTCCAAATTACTGCAAAGCAAACTAAACAAGGTAGAGCCAAAGATATGGGCTTTGAAATTCAAACCCTGATAATAGGTTAAGATTGGAGGCTCCAGGTATCTTATGGACAAAGATGGCAAAAAATTTGAATGTGAAAGAATAACTTCAAAAAGCTAATTCTGTGTCATTCATTTTATGTGTGTAATTCTCATTCTCAAACGTTGTTGAACCCAGTTTTTAGCAACTGCAAAATACTTCAAACCACTGTTTTGTTTTAGCAAGATTTTGCTGCTGACCGATTTTCATTTCATTGAAGTTATGGCTTGCTTACTGATTATGTGAGCTGTGAAATGACCACAACAAAGTGGCACCGAGGTTGTGGGCACCCAGCATGTATTTATATATCCATATGTATTTCAATGCATAAATATACATATAGTGAAATAATTTTACTTTTATGTACATACATATATATACATATATCTACATTTATGTATATGTATTTGCTTGTCTACATTCATAAATGATATGTTTGTATATAGATATACATTAATGCGTAAAATGTATAAATATATCAATATTGATATATTTTTCAAATGTACATTTATCCATTAGAAAATTTTAACAGAATAAAGTTTGTGGTACATCGTCAATATTAAATACACAATCAAGTCTCCTTGATTTTGTCAATATTTCCATGTTTATTGCCATCATCCTCAAAACATTATCTACATCTAGAAAAGATGGAAGCAACTCTGGAAAACATCTTTGTAGCTGATCAATATTTGATTAACAAACAATTGTCATCTTGATTTTGTTTATATTTCTATTTCTATTCTCATCATCTTCAAAAAATTGTTCTGAAAAAAATGAATTGACTTGAAAATATTAGCAGAACTTACTTCAGTCAGCTCGGATTTTAAACTGTCAAACAGAAATATAGATTTTGTCAGTTTTTCAGGTTGGTCTGGCTATGTATGTTTGGCACATACAGGCCACACCAATGGAGCTAGAGGGCTGAAAATTTCAACATTTACTCTCTATTATGTCTAAAACAATTTTTTTTTTCAAATTCCCTCAAAATAAGTTTCTAGGGAGGGGTCCAGTTTGCAATGTAAGTTTATGCTAAATAGATTCTTTAGCTTGTGTTTTGAAGATATAGACTGTTTTAGTGATCATCCCCCAACTAAAAGTGAGAGAAGTAACTAATTCATTGTTCACCTTACTTTTTGAATTTTTTAATTGATCACCCCACCTTTCTTAGAGACATTGGTCATGTGACAGTTTCTATTGAGTGACTAACTAGACCTATCTATGTATTTTATGTCAGTTCATATCTGTCATCTCATTTGGTTTGTATATATCTATTTCAGTCAAATTGTATTTATCTCACTCACTTGGATATTATCTATCAACATATCTATCTATCTATCTGTCGGTTCATATCTATTTATTTATCTATCCCAGACAGATCATATTTATCTATCTTTCAGTAGGTTCAATTCTACCTATCTATCTACCTATCTATCTATCAATCTCTCTAACTATTCATCTGTCTAAATCTATTCATACTTATCTCTGTTCATAGCTATCTGTTTCAGTCTGTTTGTATCTATTTATCTTTCTATCTAAGCCTTGTTGTTCTGATTATATATTGGGTTGCCTTTTCAAGTGTACCTGAATGACAGAATTTAAATTGTTGATTTTTAAGACATTTAGACTTCACCTCAAAATTCATACATCATGATCTTATTATCTACGTAGCTGTTGGTGCAATTGCAAATTTGGTAATAACTACAAACTCTCTCTTTTACTACAAGTGCACACGCAAAAACACATTATCAAGCTCCCCCACAACAACAAGAAGAACAATCCTCACCTATTTTTTTAAAGTAAACTCTTCATTATTTGACTATCCTGTCATGCTGAAACCAAACCGATACATAAAATTAACATTTCCAAACCATTATTTGAAATCATAACCTAGTGGTTGCTGGACAACTCCCTTACCAACTGAGCCAAACTGACAAGTTTTATATCTACAAATTTTTTATATATATATACAATACAAAAATTGCAGTTAGAATAGAAGTAAAAGTGGAGTTTGACCCTGTTGCAACCAGATTTGTATGTTATATTGCATTTGTATAAAAATTTATTGGTTGATGCAATTATGTATAGTGATATTGATCAGTATATTTTTATATGTATTTATTCGTCAATTTGCATGATTTGCATGGTTACCTTCATCAATAAGCATTTCTAACACCTAGTTTTCTTTTTTTGCAGGTTGAATATATAAGTCAACTATCAATAACATCATCTTTTGGAAGTTCTGTCAAGATTTCTCCAGAAGTGAATAAACACCATACAATTTGTCATACAATTTCATAAAAGGAGCTCTTGGAAATCGTGCTGCCAAAATTTACAGAGAAGTACAAAATTTGTGTAAATTACATTGCCAAGGTGATAAAAACAAACGTCTTTAAACAACAAATGATGCTACTTGAATTTTTAAACAAGTCATAAATGAACACCAGAAAAACATACTGCCAAGTCAACTGAAAAAGAAAGTACCAAGCAAAAAAAGGATAAATTGAAATAATTGACAACAAAATTGTTGCCTAAGTATTTTTTTCAAGTTTTCAAACCATGAAACAGTGCTGTTAAGACACATATAAAAAGAACAAAAGTGGTACGAAACCCATTCAACAAGGTATAAACTTGATGTTGACCATTACCAAATCATAGAAATGGATCTAAATATTGGATCATAGCTTTATGGATGAAGCTAAATGGATTATAGAAGGTCACTGAACCTAAAAACATTTTGACCAATTAATTACAAAAACAACTCACAGTTACTTCCCTTACTAATATTTCTATCTGCTTGTATGTTTGTTAAACTTAGCAAAAGGCTTGACCATTAGGAGTAACCTATCAGTTTTTGTTAAGAGAAAGAAAGCAATAATAATACAAAGGAAAAGAATGATAAACAAAGAGCTACAAATATAAACTCAAGAGTATTCAAAGATTACTATTTCATAAATAAATATATATAGATATAAACATATTTATTATAACATACATGTATGACAATATAAATAGTTATAGTTATATATGTACTAATTTATACATTTACGAAGACTTAGATAAAGCATTTACAGATATATGCACGTATTTATATGACATTGATAAATAAGAAGTTATTATATGCATCAAGATATATAATATACACTTATATAAAACTGTTTCTATTATATATGAATCACATTTATTTATCTTTCAATACTCACACATAAATATATTTACACATATCTAACTATACATTACATGTATAGATATATAAATGTCTTTTGCGTACATATATTTACTCCATATATATGTATATAATTTGATACAATGTGGTATGATATTAAAATATCAAACATGAATAGGGGCTATAAATATTATAAGTGAATTAATTATATACAAGATTGATATTTTAATTTTCAAAAATATATTGGTTAAATAATAATAGTGGAATTCAAGTTAATGTAGTGTTAATAAGTACATATACATGAAAAGTATATACAAGTAAATATACTTAACTGAAGATATCTATATATAGGTAAGAAAAAAAAACATATACTCACAGGTATTGGTAAATTTCAAAAATTATCAAAATCAAACAAATAATAACGAATTGATTTGAAATATTGATTATTCTTGGAGATACTAATTGAATACTCATACAAATAGACATACTTTTTTCAATATACAAAAGGAAATATATGTCTAAAGAAACATTGTTTTATGTATACAGTTATAGAACAAGAGCTTTATATACATAAGTAACCAATTATATACATATATTTCTAAAAAATTAATTTATATATAGATATATTTATATATATGCACAAGGTACATATCATATGCATATAATGTTTATAGATATCGAAGTAGTGGATATCACAAATACATATTATCTGGTTTCATTTAAGTTATATATGTCTGTATATAAATATATGAAATAATAGATATTTCTCTGTATAATAATATATTTATTTTAATATCTGTATATTCATATAATTTAATACTTACCTACTGATATATATTTAGTATATAGAGAATACACGTTCATATTAATGTATATATATGATACAAAATAAGAATATAATCCATAACATATACACATATATGATATGTATATATACCTGGCACATACACGAATGTGATATATATTTGCAGTAGTGCTTCCAATAAGATATACATATGCATATATTTGAATATAACTTATATAAAAATGAAATATATTCATAATCATATTACCATACTTACGGAAGATAAATTATTATAAATATGTAATAAGAAAATATATTTAATTTATATATATTATACATATATATTTATTGATAAATATACATAAATAGATATTGATATATATTTATTGATAAATATACATAAGTATATATACTTACACATATATATACGCACACATGTATATATATACTTTGTAGATAAAAACAAATTCTGATACATGTATATATATACATTCACAAGTATACATTTATCGTAATTCATATATATTTATAGATTAGTAGTTATATATGAATATTAGTTATATATATACACTTGTTCATGTATTGCAATATATGCATGTAAGTATACATATACCTAAAAATAATATATATATGTAAATATATATATATATGTATATGTAAATGCAGTGTATGTATATTAGTCATCTTTTGTTATCTAATCTCACTCTTGATAAACGTAATTATCTTTTTATATAACTTTGTGTATGTAGATATACATAATTATTTATGAATATATACATATGAAAAAATATATATACATATATATATTTAAACCATACGTATATATTGCATAAAACATATATATAACGATAGATAAGTAATTTAGATATTTATATATGTATATTTTAATATTTAATATACATATGTAAGTATATATAGATATATATATATCCATAGACATAATCATATACATATATACATATAAATATATATATATAATATATATATATATATTTATACGTAATTTTTACTTACTATGTTAGTTTTTTATAACATCTTTAAGTAATAAATTGCATATACATATATATATACATATATATACATAAATATATACATATATATAAGTGTATATAAGTATATATATGTATATGTAAGTATATGTATATGTATATGTATATATGTATATGTATGTATATATGTATGTGTATATATGTATGTATATATATATATACATATATACTTATGTCTATGTATATATATATATCCATCCATGGACGAAACACAAAAAGCAAGAAGAAGAAGAAAAAAAAAATCAAGTACAGTTCTTTGTTTATCTCTTTCTTTCTTTTCCTATATTCATTCTTTTTTCTTTCTTTCATTTCATTCATTTTTTTCGTTCTTTGCCCCCTTTTTTTTTGTTCATTGTTTTCTTCCCATTTTTTTTTGTATACTTTTTTTTTTTTTTACATCATATTTCTTCGGGGATTTCAGTTTTATTTCCTCGTATTTTTCGGGGGTGCCTTTCTGCCAGATTTTTCAATTTACCTGCATTTTACTTCATTTCATCAAAAACCGAGCTTTCCCACACGAAAACTGTTTATTTGCATTTCCTCTTTCAAATCAAAGAAAAAGGTCCATCAGGAAAACATTTAAATCATTTTCAATCAATAAAAACTTTTGAAGCCACAAATAATCTAACCTAAAGAAGAAAAAAAATATACGTATAGATAAATACATAAACACAGATTGATAATTATATATATATATATAAATATATAAATATATATATATATATAAATACACATACATACATATACACATACACATATACATATCTAATTATATATATATTTAAGGTGGACCACCCCAATAACTACAAACCCACCACCAACCATCTTTTTGAATCCTCTAAAAAAAGAAAACATAAATTACCTGCACATACCAATCAGTTTTTTAAAGCATCTTATAAACCAACCCAAACTACCAGCACCAGTAACTACAAACCAATCACCACCATCAGCAATTGAACCTTAAAAATGACCCAACTGACCAGAGGCCTGGCCGCTGGTGCAGTGGGTAATGGGGGTCTGCTTTTGCCCGGAAAAAGTATCCAGACCCCTTCTAGGTGGTCTGTCGGTGGATCTCGAACCCAGGTGCTTTATAACCGAGGGGAATTTTTTCTCTCAATTCTACCGAATGGGACAATCAAATCATCGATGGACAAATCAAATATATTTGGTGAGTAGAAATAAATTTTTTTTTAATTGATTTGATTTAAATTTGATAACATGGTTTTGATTATTTTGTTGAAAATTTATGGTTAATTCTGCCGATAAAGTTGGAAGAGGTATTCACATTCTGTCTGTCTATCAGTGATAATAGTCCACCTTTCCACTCAATATCACCATAAGTTCTCAATTAATTTCTATGAAATGTTGTAGAAGCATGGACTGTGGGCTAAGGAGGAATCGATGGAATATTGGGGTAGATCTGGGAAGGTTTCTTTAGTATCGTAGCTATATGTCTACACAATATCTTGAGGGAATATAATGAAATTTTCTGGTGGAGTAGATTAGGGGGTAAGGAAGAATTGGGTGAACTTGGGGAATGATTCAGATTCTTTTTGAATGAGAGATATCTTTTTGATTATTTTTCATATATGTATATATTCACTTATGTTAGTCTACTCGCTTTCTCCAAAAGTTCTCAGTAAATTCCTGTGACATTTTGTGGAAGAGTTAGATATTGGATGAATTGATTAAATTTTGGATTTTTTTCACAGTTACCTCCCCACGTCATAACTATATCTGAACAGATTTTCAAAGTTTTTTGTGAGGTTAGCAGATGCGGGTGGTCTCTGAGTACTTTCTAGTTGATTTTGAGCTCACTGGATAAATATTTGATTATCAATTAATCCCTTACTTTGTATGTAAAAGAAACATTAACCTATGAACAAGATTGGAATTCTCATGTGTCTACATACCAATGAAAGGTGGGAGCCACGGAAAGGGAAACCGCATATAAGGGGAACCAATGGAAAAAAAACAGTGGATAAGGGAATCACAGTAAGAGAAACCGTGGATAAAAGTGACCGCTTAGAGGAAAACTATAAATAATATCTAAAAAGAAAACAATTTTTATCTATGATCCCATACTGGTGAATGCTGATGACATAATTTTATATCTATCATGAGAATTGATTAAAACAAAAAATAAATATCGTTTTTTGATGACAAAAAAAATGAATGTACCCCTGAAAAGGAAACCACAGTTAATTTTTTCTATCACGAGAATTGATTTAGAAAAAAATGATAAATGACGTCAGTTAACAAGGGTCAGACAAAGTGAATTATAGGGATGTTGAACACATTAGGAAAATTAATATTTTTATTACATACATGCAGTTGTAGATGAGAGAAGTGGTCAGCAAATAGGGGATCAGTTTAGTGAAGCCCAATTATAGAAAAATTATCTCTCACTTTATGTTATTTGAAAGTAAATCTAATACTTTATATGCAAGACTATGAAACAAATTGTTTACCCAGGTATATAGAGGACTATTGCTCACTGCAACTCATCTTAAGTCCGTAATTTTCCATATCAAGCTTTGGTAGACAGCCTCTTAGTCATAATACCAGTGCATTGGACACAGTGTAAATATTTATAGTTTTGAAAAATTAAATGTCTGCCATATACTGGTATATGCCATTGTCGAAAATGGGCATATATTAGAAACTGTCAACCAAAACTGTCAGCATAGGTTTCTTCAGTTTTCAATTCGGTCTGGCTGACTATGTATGTACATATGTATCACACATATAGGCTACTCCAAAGGAGCTAGGGAACTGAAATTCAAATATTTACTCTTGCAAAAGATTTACGAAAGCCCTGGAACGTTAGTGTTCATCATCATTGGTACATTTGGAACAGTTGTGAAGACCCTTGTTCAATAGGGAAACTAAAGGAAATATTGGGACCAAAGCACTACTAAATCCTGTGAGAGTACTGAAGAAAGTACTTGAGATTTGAAGGGGGTTGCTGTCACTTGATCCCAGATACTCTTAGTGTGATTATTTTGGTTATAATAGATTTTTTTTTTTTCAATCCATCCCGAAAATCAATATCATAATGATCTGATTACTAAAGGGTGATAACGTCGGGTATATTAAGTGTTAATTATAGAATAGTTTTCTTTCTTTTTTTTTTTTGCAAATAATTGTAATATAAATTCTATTTATTGGAAGTGACTTGACATCAAGCTCAATGGCCACCAAAGGTTTCCCCACATTTTTCATGACACTCTGGGTCAAAAGGAATGTTTAATGATTATGATAGAAAGCTGATCCCCCATTTCATGATATTGGGAAACATGCTGTGTGTATTGGTATCTAAAACGGAATTTGAAGCTTAAAAAATGATCCCAAAACCAAGTGTCGTCTCATACACCAATAAAATAAATCTTTACATCATGTGATTTAGTGTGTCACTATTGGCGACGGATAACTGCGTAAAACAATGTGGCGATAACACCCAGTACTTCCTACTGAAACAAAGAGGAATGTTTGGGAATCTGGATTAGGTGTAAAGTTGTGTTAAAATATCCATACCTTGCATAATTGAATCACCATAGCATAGCCCATGCTTATACCAGAACTAATTATCTAAACAAATATCTAAGATATAAAATAATATGATGTATAAAATATATATAAAAAGCATAGTTCTTTTATCTGAAATAATCTTTACAAAAATAGATCTTTTATCTAGAATTATCTAAAAGATACCAGCACAAGATTTAGGTATTGTTGATCCCAAAATGACCATAGAGACCAAAAAAATCACTTTTAGATGGTATAGTAAGGCAAAGTTTCAAGGTTGTAGTCCAAGAAATATGACCAGGAGCACCCAGAGACGCCAACATTGATAGGCACAGACTCTCAAAGAGAGAAGAATCTGTAGCCCACTTGGCTGGTTGGTCAGGTTTTCAGTAATTCGATTATAAAAATTTATAAAAAACTTGTCTATCAGTACAGTCAATGAAGCTAACAGCATACAATAGTCACCATTTGCAACAGCTGCAAAAGAGTAATCAGCTAGGGTCAGTTCAGTAAGGTTGTATTTTGTTTACACTGTCTAGCAGATATTTATGTGGAAACAGTCTTCTAGTCTTCTAAATATATAATGAACTGGATAGTGCCAAAGATGACATTCTGGGAGGATGCAATGGAAACAGAACTCAAAGCAACTTTGTCTGATTTGGAGGTTGATCACGATTATGATTCAGTACTAAATGTACCTCAGAATGTACACCAAGAACTTTTGATGTCACACGTTGATGACAGTGTACATTTTGAAGGATTTTAATATTTGATAACTGAGGTTGTAACAATTTTACTAGAATACTAGTTAACCTATGCCATCAAAAAAATGACAGTGTACATGAAATATATGGATGTACTCAATGCATTTTATATACTTAGATAATAGATATTTGCATTGCACTGAGCTGCAAGAATAGCATCCTGTTAACCAGAAACATATTTTTTTGTTCCTAGCTTTTTCTCTATTTTTATATCAGTATTTATATTCAGCCTTTTTATTACGTCATTAGAACGTGAATGAAATTTTATCATACTACATCATGACTATTATAATACTTCATGATCAGTACTTTGCTAATTATTATATGTGTGGATGCTTATGTATGGATGTTTGTGTAATAAATGTATTGATTAATCATGTTATCTCTAGCACCAATAAAATAACCAAGCTAGTCTGGTTAATCAATCAATAGAAACTGTCACATGACCAACATTTGTTGGCAGTATGTCATGTTGGTTGTGATCAAGTGAAAAAAAT
>OY735243.1:17780061-17832561 GCA_963457665.1 Thysanoteuthis rhombus
TTGATCCCAAAACAATTTTTTGGCTTTTCATATATACTATTGAAGTTACTCAGTCTGAGAAAAATAATCAATTATTGAAATGAATTGAGGTTCAAGGGATGTCTCTGATGAATAATTATCACAAACTTCTTTCACAATCTTCCTGCAATCTGATAGTTTAGTTTTCAGTGACAATGGCTTTAAGTGGCAATGTGCTCTCTGGATGATTCCTAGTTACCTCTAATGACTCTGGGATAAGTAATTGGTTAGAGTATGTATTTAACATGTGATCAAATAAAAAAACTAATTCCTCACCTTTTTTTATGCATAAAAGTATCAAGTTTACTTGTCAAGAAATATAAGATCAGTTTAATATCTGATTACACTGGTCAACGAAATTGAACTTCTTTTTCTCATCAAGGATGTAGTTCAACTTTCTTGGACTGATTTTCGGTACAGATTATGAATTTCTGAATAGTCTAGATTTCTGGACAGAGGCTTGATATATATGTGCTTAGAATATATAATAAACAATCAGAGGTAAAGGATAAAATTGTGTTTAAAAGATACTAGTGCAGAGTCTTGTTTTATCATAGAATTTTTTTGATATAAAATATATTATTTCTATTGATATTTGGATCATCCTCATCTTTATTGTTTTTCATACAACGTTTTGGCCGTTGCACTCTACGGCCTTCATCAGGTATCATCTGGTAGATTTGGGAAGTAACGAACCGAACCCTTTATTCATCCAACGGGGGTATATCGACCGTACTCCCCTCTTTAGCGTTAGTAGTATTGTTATATTGTCTCACACTAGGATCAAACCTAGAACCATCAGATTACTTTACAGTAATTTGTCTGATGCTGTAACCACTGCGCTATGTGTCAATAGAAATAATAATGATACCTCATGTAGAGAACAGAACAGTTTGTATAAAAATTAATCCACTCCAAAAACAGGTTCTGTTTAATCGATATCGACCCTCTAATCTTCATCATCATCATCATCATCACTCTTTTAACGTCCGTCCGTTGGACGTTGACCTTCCCCAGGATTCACCACACTTCTCTATCATGGGCATCGCAGAGCCAGTACTTTCTTAATTTGTCTAGCTTGTCTCTCCATCTAATATTCTGACGGCCTCGGTTGCGCATGTGATCTCAGAGGATCCATGTCATGAGTCATGATGTCCATCAGTTGTCTGCCATTCTTGCAACATGGCCAGCCCGCCGCCATTTGAGATTTTTAATGGATTCTATGATGTCCCTGACTCTTGTCTTTTCTCGGATGTACTGTGCTGTCTTGTGGTCTCTCCATGTGAGGCCCAGCATAATTCTTTCATGTGCACATTGCATGGTTCTCAATTTGCAGATCTGTCTCTTGGTTAGGTTCCATGTTTCAGCTCCATAAGTGATTATTGGAAGGATGCATTGGTTATACACTCTCCTTTTTCATCTGGTGTCAGTTGAACCTTGCCATAAATTTAAAACAAAGATGACCCAGCAGATGACTACTATAAAGCCTGCCAGATTCAAAATTAGCCAGTTTGAAAAATATATAGTTTTCTGGTAATTCTGGTATTCTAGAAGCTACTACTGAACTCTCAAAACTTCATATAGTGGTTGAGCACTATGGGGAATTTTTTTCAATTTTAAGCTACTATTTGCTTTAATTCTAAGACTAGCGTTACTTTTTATTGCAATTTCCCTTGGGCAGATACTTAGCCTCCCTCCATTATAGATGGACATGAGTTAGAGTCTCACTGGGGCTCATTCTTTATTCCAATCTATGGTGTTTATTTACCCATGGATGAAAGTAATCCAGTCTGAGTAAAGTTGCAATAAAAAGTAATAAAAATTTTGATGAAAGTAAATAGTAGCATAAAAATGTTAATAATGATTTACAATACTTCAACTATAGAAAATAAATAGATAAAAGTAGTCAAGTGCATCTGATTATGACAAAAAGTTAAGAATCAGTTTTGTAATGAAATGATTTATTAAACTTGTTCACTTTTTTTGTCGATAGCATTACTTGAAATTTATCAGATTCACTTCGTGCCTAAGATTGGAAGATCGCTTTTCTATCTGAAGTTCTCAACCAAAACTGTCACTAAAACTGTCTACATAGTTTCTTCAGTTGTTAAGCTAGTCTGGCTGGCTAGCTAGCTATGTATGTATCATGCGTCCAAGCCACACCATTAGAATTAGAGGGCTGAAAATTAAAACCTTTCATCCTTGTTATGCTTAGAAAAAAGTTTCCTTTCTCTTTTTAAAATCTTCTTTTTAAAAAGTTTTTGGGCGGGGGGGGGGGCATTTTGCGATGTAAGTTTTTGCTGAATTGGTTCCTTAGTTTGTGTCAGACAGTATTCACACTTGCTTTTTTTTTAAAAATTAAGACATTTCAGTGCTCACTGCCCAACAAAAGGCAAAAAAAGTAACATTCACCTTTTTCTCAATTTTTTTTAAATTGATCACCCCCAACATGCCATGCTAGTCATGTGACTGTTTCTATTGACTGACTAACCAGACCTGTTATAATTAAGTGTTAAATTGATTTGTTTCATCCCTGTCTGCTATACATGTGCCACTCTTTAATCTGGCACCTGGCCATTACCAGAGCACAGAAAATGCCAGAAAACAGAAATTGACCTCCAAGGCAGTGGTTTTGAAATTGCAGTCTATAACCGCTGGATGACCATCAAATAATGCTTGGGGGTCCACAGCAGTGTTCTTTCTGAATCTGACATTGTAAATCTCGTATCAGAAAATTAATTATAAGGGGATGGGACTACCCTCTGTTTTTTTTTTTTTTTTTTTTGGCTGAATGATCTAACTTACTGTGTTAAGTTATTCAATACAGCTATCACATGAATGTTAAATCTCTATCTTCAAATAGATTTCTGTCTTTGACATATAAGAATTTGGCAGTGCAAAATTCGAAAATTAAGTACTTCTATATTTTGGCCATATTTGGCGTTTTTTGGCTAATTTTCCTCATTTAGCACTTTTTAGCAATCAAACTTGAGTGGAAATATTTTTTGACTTTTTTCATTCTCGGTAATTTTTTTTGCTAACACCCATACGATCATGATGTAATAAAAATTGTTTCTTTTGACATTCCAATTGGTTTTGTACAGCTTAAGGTGTCTCGTAGGTGATGGGTGAGTAATAGATCAGTTGTATCATAGGTTATCTATAAGATTTAGAAGAAAATTAACAAGTATATTCGCTTAAGTAAACATTGAAAGTTCTTCGATTTGGTTTCAAACTGCATTTAGGTTATCACAAATTTAGCTTAATGAGTTCATTGGCAGATCTACAAGCTAATAGCAGCAGATTAAGAACAAGCTGGACCATAGCATGCCAGATTGGAGAGGTACAAAGTGTATTTCTATAAATTATATTATTAAACAGAGGATCTATATTATAATTAATAGTAAATCAATCACACTTTATAAATATACATGATTTTTAATGTATTTGTTAAAAATGCCCAGTGCTCGAAGCAATATCACAGATTCAGCGTAACATTAAATACATAAATTTTGTCTATGACAATTGTATACTCTCATTTCACATCATTTAGCTCCTCAGAAAGATAGATTGATAGATAGATAGATATAGTGTATTTAGGTTGCATATCTCCTCTTAGACAAGTATTATTGAAAAGTATAAACATTTCTGGTCTCTTAATTTTTGTAGTAAGTTGAGTGTACAAATTTTTCGAAATTCATGTTGTATAATCACTATGCTAAGATAAAAAGAGTGATAGAAAGGATCAAGGGTCAGTTGGGCCCGAAAATCAAATTCTACTTAGGGCCCCATAATGGTTTGGGCCAGCTCTGAAACTGATCATCCTTTTGTTACTGGTCAAATTTACATATTCATGTTATGGCACAAAATGGGTGATCCTTTTTCGATTTTATTGCATGGATATTGGCCATGTTTTGTCAGTGATGCTTGAAATAATTCCTGACCCCTGACAATACCTTTTATCCTGATTTTCAATGTATTTCTACATTAAAATCATTTAGATACATTTCTATAGTACAATTGTTTTGCAATACTTTCTATAGTATTATAATTTGCAATGTGTTGACATTATACATATAAATAACCCTATCCCACTATCTGACCATTGACAGCTGTTTTTTATAGTATGATTACTTGAAATTCATTTCTATAGAAAAACTTGAAGGAAGCTCTTCATGGATACTCTTTGGTATGTCCAAATTATCAGCATCACTATTCTTGCACTTTGAGATCATTGTTAAGTAAAACTTATGAATCGTTTATTTCAATTGACCATGGGTAGCTTAAACTAAGGAAAGTGAAACCAGGGATAAGAGGAGGCCATTGTATTATATTCACTATTTTTTCACATGGTAGAAGCACAATGGAAACTTGAGCATCTGCTTACTTTTTAGGCTTTTAGTATTTGGTGTAATAAGAAAATTAATGAAAGTTTTGATGTATTTGTACAATAAATTCTACTCATCATTTCATGGCTTATAAACAACAAATAAATGAATTATTTGCAATAAATTTCTTAGTCAAATACTTTTCCAATGAATTCTTATAGTGAAATAATTACCTTTGAAATTCTATATTCTTTTAGTATTTGTTTCACTATTTTTGTAATCACTTAAGCAATTGAATGATTTGCAATATATTTCTATAGTAAAAAAAAAAAAATGCACTTTCTATTATAATAATTTCCAATGAATTTTTCATGCAGTTATCCTTTGCCATTTTGGGTTTTCCATTTGCAGTTTCAATATTTTATGGTCTTGAGTAATTTTATGGGAACATTTTGAGGAGTTTTAGCTTAGTTTAGCTTAGTGATATTTTCTTTTACAGATTTAATGTTAAATCCTTTTCTCCAGACTCCTGTAATCATTTTAGATATTCACATGACTTCCAAATGTTAATGGTGGACTTGTAGTTGTATAGAGTTCCTGTTCATCCCAATGTTAATCAAAGAAAAACCACATCATAGAAAATACACTGTACATAATAAAGAAAATCTAAGAAGTTTAGGAAATCATGAATGCATTTACATTTATATTATCATGATTACCACAGACTTTGGCTTATAATTTATCAATTATATCATTATAATCTTTGTGTGATTAATAAGAAGAAATATTGTTGGAAATTATCAACTAAAAATTACTTATATAGACAATATAAACCCTGGGATAATTTTGGTTGAAAACTTGGAATTCTTTAAATTTCAAGCTTGTTAGTTGAACAGTATTTTTGACTTTGAATTTGTTCTTTATAATCCACTGTACTGAATGTTGTTTGTTAATTAACTGTATATTTTTTTTCACTGTTTTACTATATTCATTAATTTATTTGTACATTTACAATTTGGAAGTGGTAAAGTTTCACTTATGAAAAGGTTTATGATATAGGATTTATGTCTTTTTAGACCAAAAGGGTTTGGGGGTCCAGTAAAATTTATTTGTGGATTTAGTACATTCGTGCCCTCTTGGCACTCCTAACCCTCGCAAATGGCAAGTTTTAACTCTATAAGCTTTTAGTTTTCGCTGTGTTATTATATATGTGATGATCTGAATGGATAAAAGTTTGGATATATTTGTTTGATACATCCCGTGTGTTATTTGTTTAGAATTCTCTTAACATCAGGGCTTACATAAATGTCAGGTCATATAATATTACATGTAAGAAAAAAAATGCATGGATAAGTATTGAGTTATATTTTATTAATAAATTGATCCCCCACTTCTCAAAGCAACTAGTTATTATGTATTTTCACGTACACAAAATTGAGCACGGATTATGAGCTAGTATGAAAATGATCCTTCACATTCTAGTCAAGTAGCACGGTACAAAGTGGAGGATCATTTTTACATTATAATTCAATATTTTATAGATTTCCTCCAGCAGTAGGTCAATACATATTTCCTTATACACAAATTTAGGATGGATTATGAGCAAGTATGAATTTGATCCTTCATATTTTGTTTAATAGCACCATACAAAGTGGGGGATCATCTTTGCATAATAATTAGGTACTAAATTGGTCACTCACTTCTTGCAAACATCCTCTGTGCTGTACATAGCTTGGAAGTAATGATCAGTTTTGTATTACAGTTCAGTAAATTTTTGATCTCTTATTTCCTGGCTATGAAGGTACAGTGAATTGACTTACGGCACAAAATTGGAGATGATCTTTTTATTATGATGATAAAATGATCCTTCACTTCTTTATGAGGAAGGTTGATTTACCTTTCTGAAAAAGTTGTTTTGCATTTTGATTGAGTATCAAACTGGTCCCCCACTTCTTAGTTCGTAGTAAAATCTTCCAGGCACACACACACACACACACACACACACATATTTGAATGAACACTGTTTTTAAAAAAATCCCTCCCCTATTTGTATATAGGTAGTGATTTTGTTAAGATCTAGATTATTGGGTGACCAGAAAGTTCATTCAGTTTATTGAAAAAATGAATAAACAATTTTTTTGTTTACAACATTAACTTCATTGAATGATGTATTTACCATTTTGTTCTGCTATCGACAACCATCATACATTTCCAAGATGCCTTGTCTAGATGCCTTTTTCAGTCTTTCAGGGAATTCAATTTTTTTCTTCAATAAGAGAGTTCTCTATAGACTACAATAGATGATAACCAGAACATGGAATATCTGGTGAATACAATGGAAGAGTGAAAACTTCTCAACCAAACTGTAACAATTTTTGCCTGGTCACCAAAGATATATGCTATCTGGTATTATCCTGATTGAATATTAAGCCCTTTTCCTTTACTAATCCTGGATACCTTTTAATAATTGCTATCTCCACTTGGTCTATTTAGGAGCAGCACTTGTTTGAATCAATTGTTGGTTCTAAGAAAGAAGTTTTTGAGATCTCCCTTGAAATCCTACCATATACACAGCATCACCTTCTTAGAATGAAGACCAGCCTTTGGTCTGATATGGTATGGTTAGTGATAATCAGAAATGCAGTGCAGTGTGGCCAGCACTCACTGAAAAACCACTCCAGCACCTATTTTTTCACTTAACTTTTGTGGAAGCTACACATGGAAATGACTAACATAATCAAGCAGGTGCAAACGATTTCCAGTGCTTGATTCAAATATTTTGAGTATGTTGGCAATCTCACATTGTAATACATTGACTATTCTCAAATAATGTTTTGATATGATTACTATCATTCACCTGACCATCGAGCATCATTTAATAAGAAATGTCAATAGTGAAACCTTACAAACCATTTTTGACATGTTGGATCATCCACAGTACCCTCTCTATAAACTGCTCGATTCATTTTTTTCCACCTTTTTTTCTCTTTTTTTTTTAAATAAAAAATCCTAATATGCCAAATGCTATAATGGCAAGAATAGAACAAACTTTTTGGCCAATCCAATGATATCACTTGACCTAATGTTATATTTCCCTTCCTTCTTAGCAATTTTTTGACTGTTGTTTACAGTGTGACAGTGACAAGCAAAGAATGCAGAACCACTTGTCTGTTATAAAACTGACCCCCCAAGGATACAATAGATTTATATATCAGTTACAGATTATCACCTAATATTCAAAAGTGGGGGGTCATTTTTTTTTTAAATTATATCCTTAATGGATTAGTTGTTCAACTTCTTGCTAATAAAATGAGAAAATATATAAGACACTTAGTGGCGGATAATTTTCATTCTATATTTATTTCTAAGCTGACCACCAACTTGTTGCCAATAGAAGTATTTACGTATAAAAGGCACAAAAGGGGTAATATTTTTATTTTTGTTTACAATGTAAATTTAATTACTATATACAAAAATTATGTCAAATTTACTTGTTTTTTGTTTTTTTTTTTCAAATTTCCAGACCATTATTTAAATTAGCCTTGATGAAGACCATATTATCATTTCTTGGCCTAATGTTCCCTTTCTTTTCTTTACAGTTGTTCTGCAATTGTATACTGTGGCAGCATCAGTGGTTGCAATCCAAGCAAGAATGACTGGCTACTTTCTTTGCATGAATTATCTTTCTCAACTATACACAAGTGTAAGTAATATTTAAAGGTCATTCATTCTTTTTTTTGTTACTTGGATCCAAGCCAGTTAGAGGATTTGGAAGCCATGTGTATGTCTGTGGGGGGGATTTTGACAGGCATTACTGAACATAATATAGAGCGGTCTCCTCCTGGGAGGATTAACAGGATCATCATGGGAGGTTCACTTCATGATCCCCAGCTGCTTATGGCACCTGGTATACCAATGTATGAGAACTGGTGTATCCAACACGATTTGGTTGCATTATGTAAAGGTGTGATGAAGGACTATATAAGTGGGCAGTAGGGCATAAAGTTGTGCTTTTATTTAGTGGGTTGCTTTGGATTTTCATTTTATTTACATTGGTAATTGAATAATACATCCATATATACAAATATGTATATTGTATGTACATAAATATGTATAATTGTGAATTCATTGTATTATTTGAAAATCTATTTCAAATAACCTTCCGTTATCACATGCCTAGACAGCGTAAATAGAATAAACAATCGGAGAAAATGGGGCTGCTGCTCGAATCAAATCTGGGATGAAGCAGGCATTTGAGCCTTTGCCTTTACACTGGCCTATTTAGCACAATGGTAATAGCAACACTACATTAAAGCAGCTACCTAATCCCCATTTTCTTCAATTGTTTATTCTATTTACACTGTCTAGGCCACGTGTCACATTCTCCGTGTAACAACAGGTGGTCATTTCAAAAAGAGTTACAAATAATATAATACAATCATGATTATTCTATCAGATTATATATCCATTTCTTAATAATGTAAATATGTATATATGAGTATATGGACATATATTGATGTTTAGTAAGCTTTGCTTGATATAATACAAGTCCAAATTAAGATATATAGGGTTTTCAAAATTTATATGCTTTTGACTGACCATAATTGATGCTCATGAGGAATGTGTGCATCTATCTATAAATGTTCATAAAATGTGTATATATATATATATAAATATACTGCATATTCTAGTGTATGTCAGTCTAGTATATAAGGTACCCTTTGGTAATTTGGTCAAGAGATTTATTTACACTGACGAAAAATGAAATTGTAACACCTGGAATATGTGTTTCAATTTAGCTTGATTACAGGAATTGATTACAAATACAGATCAATATGTGCTTAGGTTCTAAAATTAAGGGAGTATCAACAGTGTTCAGACCTCTTATCAGTGGTGGGTATATCCTGTAACACTAACCATGAACTGAAGGAGGATATATGTTCTTAGGAAGGGCTGATTGATTTACAATAAAAGTTCAGCTTGAAATTGGCTTGCTTTTGGTGCAAAGCTTCATTTAACACTCTTGCCTACTGTATATAATAGTCAAAGATGAAGTAGTTGCTTTGTATCTTATATAGAGAGGCTGGGAAAGCAAGAGGGAGAACAGTGGTTAGTTCAGAGAGAAACTGAGAAAAATCAACATGTTTTTGACCTGTCTCTGACTGCCACTCTATCCAATATTGTCAATAAAAAATATCATATTTTATTTCATAAAAAACACATTATACCAATGATATAAGCAGCAGGCAAGTCTGTTGAAAGAAGCCTAACCCCCAAAAATGTGCCAATTTCAAGATGAATTTTGAGATTCATATTTGATTGTAAATTGACCCTCCCCCAAATACATTTTGAGGGGTGATTTTCATGATGTAACTTGCTAAAAACCTACCTAGGATTCCCAGGAGAACTCATAAAAACCTTTATGGAGTTTTGCTGAGTCGTTTTTGCTGTAGGCTGTCACATACAGACCGAGGGAAGGAAATTTGGTGAATCATTGTAAGAGATTTTATCAGTTATTATGAGAAATACCACCTGTTATAAAAAAAAAAAATATGGCAGTGAGAGATCAGTATGGAGAGTAAGTTTAAAGGTTTAATTTGGACTTCTGCTCTAGTTAGCTCATGTAGCTCAGTTGATAGAGCAATAGGGCATAAACCTGGCCTTCCTTTGATATGAGGAATGTGTGTTCATCGGCAGCTCATTCTTTACTTTTGATTTGCGATAGGAAAAGCAATAGGAAAATTAAGCTGAAAGTAAATAATATTGATACTTTGCCAAAAAGTGGAATACCTTAATTTTTAGCTAATATTTACGTTCATTTTGATTGTTGTTACTTTTTATCACAACTAAACTCAGGTTGGGTTCCCTTCTGCAGTGAGTAAGTGAAATAACAGTGCGGATCAGATTACACAATAAGTTCCGGGTGAGAATTGAACTCATGACTCTCTATGCCTGAGGGTGGCTTGCGTAACGTGTGACTGCTCTTGCTACAGAACCGCTTAGCTGCAATCAAACCCTTGAATGGACACCCTATCCCAATCTCTTCTACCCCATCTTCGTTATTGAATATTGCTCAGTCCTATCCAGTTTTATTTTGTTTTCATTTGCTTTATTAGATGAAGTGTTGTACAGCATTATCATCATCATTATCATCATCATGAAATGATACAACAATGAAGACAAAGGCAGATAGTGGCAAAAAATTAATGAAGTATTCTATTTTTTGGCAGAGTATGAAATAAGCTGGTATTAGGCCTCAGTAGCTCAATTGATTCCGGTCAAAAGACCTTATCTGCCTTACCCAGGGATTTTAATGAAATACCTTGGTATTCTATGTATAGTCTAGCACTTGGAGAGGACATGGATATGCTTGGAATATTTTGGCCATCTTCACGAATGCATGGGTACACTAGTATAATATAACAATGTAATGTATGAATTAATCATGTTTATAAATACATATAAATATAAATAAATAAATAACCACAGAATCTGATTGTTCATTAATTCAGTTTATTAATTCTGTTATCATTTTCTCTCTCCAGAAAAATTACACGGACGACTGCGCCTTTTATGAAAAACTCCTTGAACAACACTATACAACGTTTTATAGCAATCGCTATAAGAAAGAACGCAATCAAACTTGGTATATCAGCATTGATAGGCAGGGGCGCCCCCGGAAGGGCGCCCGTAGCAATGTACACCAATTACGGGTCCAGTTTCTGCCGCTGGACGCCGATCTTGACTTAATCAAACGGATAGAACACCAACAACGGACAAAAACGGGATCGAATACATCTGCAACAACTTCGATCGATGCTATTCGGACAGTACAGCCCCTCCCCTCTTCAGGGGTGACAACACCTGGGCCTCCTCCTCTTCCTGACACACCCCGATGCTCTGGCCCTCAATGCCGGAAGCAGAGTGGGAGGAGGAGGAGGAGGTGCAAGAGAAAACGAAAAGGAAGGAAAGCGAAAAGGAAGTGTAAGAAAAAGAGAAGGAAGAGGAGGAGGAGAAGAAAGAAGCATCATGGTGGTTCTGTAGTGAATCCGACCAGACTACAAATCCCTGATGCTTCGGTTGTCAGTCTTGGAAGAGGTGGAGGGGTAGGGGAAAGAGAAAATGTAAAAGAAAGCAAGGAAGTAGGAGGAGGAAATACCGCTCCTCCTTTTCCTTTCCCAACAGTCAGTCTAGAGTGAGGAGGAGGATAAGGAAACAAAAAAAAAAGGAGGAGGAAGTAAGGGAGATACAATGTCTTATCTGGACTACTGAGCTTCTTCTTTCCACCAAACCACAAACTTCTGGTCAGTAGAAAAAAAAGGAAAAAAAAAGAAGAAGAAAAAGAAGCACTGTACAGAAGTGCAAAAAGCAGTCAGTGGAAGGAGGAGGAATTACATACAGGTGAGAGAAGAAGGAAACACCTCTTCTCTTCTCCTGAACTACCAGGTCTCTCCATCTTCACTGCCCTCAGTGTAGGATGAAGAAGACCCTGATGCCACAGAATTCTGGAATTTTAAAAAATAAAAAAAAAAAGAGGAAGAGGAGGAGGAGAGAATGTACAAAGGGAAGGAGGACGCAGCGCCTGGCCTTACTTGGACTCTTGAGCCTCCTTCCCGATATAAAAACCTATAAAACTCCAATGCCACCATTGTCAGTCAAGAAAGGGGAGGAGGAAGTAATATAGAGGAAGAAGGATTTTTTATCCCTCTTACAAACCTTGTGCCCGAGAAGTCAGTTTAGATGGCGCCTTGTAAAAGTCCCTAATACTCCAGCCATTAGCCTAGAAAGAAGTATAGTATGAGGAAATATAATGTTATGCAATAGTGTAGAAAGAAGAAAGGAAGAAACAGTGTCCCCGACCAAAAAATAAGGTGTAGTCTATCTAAATCAAAGGTCTCCAAACTTTTTAGATCATCGACCCCTTCATAGGATCCTTGGTCCCTTATTTACCACCAGGCATGTACAAAAAATAAATAACTAATAATTTAGTAGACGTGCAGTTTATATATAATATATAATTCTGAAATGTGTATCAGCAAGTTGTAATATATGTATTTTTATTTCTTATATGAGTGTCAGCTTTTGACCTCAAAAGTTCTATCAACCACCGGCATTTATTGACCCCATGGATAGTCCTATCGACCCCTATGGGTCGATATCGACCACTTTGGAGACCCTTGGTCTAGATGAAACATTTGAAAAAACTACTACCTGAATGGTCAGTTTCTAGAAAGAAGAAAAGAAGATATCTGACCTTCACTTTCAGAAGGCCCTTTCTATCTGTTTTGATAGTACGTACAAGTCACTAATAACTAGGCAGTCAGTCTAGAAATTGCATTTAAACAATTTCAATGCTTTGGGGGTCAGTGTAACTCAAATGCTAGAGCTGTAAGTTTAACCAAACCTCCATGCCCCCACAGATCAGTCTAGACAGTATGTAAAAGAGTAAAAACAAAAACGAATTCACTAGCAGTCGTTTTAAACATTTTGGCCCTCAAGTGAGATATTGTATCAAAATAACTGTTATATCCCAACTGAGGAAGTAGATGCCTCTTTGAAAACCCTCAATGCCCTAGCAGTCAGTCTACACAAACTCTAATATCCCGTCCGTCAGTGTAGACGTTGCCTAAAGAACTCCACTATACCAGTGGTCAGTCTACGCAAACTGTAATACTCTGTCAGTGATTTGATCTAAACATTGACTAAAACACATCAGTACCCTGGCAGTCTGCTAATATGTCAATACCACAGCGGTCAGTTAAGATATCACGGATGTCACATTAAAATAATCCCTATTTTCTGGCGGTCATTCCATAGACACTCCTAATACCCCTGTGGTTACTATAGACAAACTAAAACCTGATTTTTTTTCATCCTGGAATAACCCCTAATGCTTTGGCGGTCAGTCTAAATGTTGACACACTTCCTCTTCCCATGAGTATTAATTATAAAGGTGGAAGCAACTTGTAAGGAAAAGTGAAAAAGTGGACAGTGCTGTCAAATATAAAAATAGTAATAAAATTAGTATAGAACTTCAAAGACTTGCAATCAATTGCATGAAAGAAAAAAAAGAAAAACAAAGAAAATGCAAAAAAGAAATTAAAAAAAACAGCAGGAAACTAAATGGCGAGGGGGGAGGGTAAAATAATTTTTGTTGTTGTTGGTTTAATGATGTCACTAAACTCCCGATTTTTATTTTTTTTCAATTTTGGGGGGGATGTTTTTTTTCATTTTTCAAAAAAGTAATTAATTATTATTTTGGGGATTTTCTATATGATTTTTTTTCTTTTTGTGAAGAAAAGAAATTGAAAAAGGGGAGAGAAAGAGAGCGGAAAAGCAAAAGCAAGAAATGTATAAAAATTGAATGAAAAATCAAACTATGGGGATTTAAAAACATAAATAAACATCACAAAATTTGATGCATCTTTTAAAAAAAATTTATATTCTTTATTTAAATCTTCAAGAATTTCTACCGCTTAATTTTGTTCAGAGATTTTCAAATTGTCTTAATTTCTAATTCTTAAAGATTTTTTTTATAACCCAAATTTGTCTCTCATTTTTTTGTACCTCTAGGAACTCATTTTCAATTAAATTTCTATTTATTAATTTTTGCAATCCAAAAGAAATTTATGACTTTTTATTTGATTTCTGACATTTCGTTGATTTTTCAACAACTTTTTAAGGGTTATTTTTAGGAATTAGTAAATTGAAATTTTCTTGCAGTGTTACAAGAAATTAATTTCTATTTTTAGCATTTTATTCATGTTCAGTATTTTTATTTGGAAATTTTGTGTTTTTTTTTTTCCTGAAAGTAAGGATGTTTGTTTTTTATTAAACATTTTTATTTTATTAAAAAAAAATATTCCAAATAAATTAGGAATTTTTTTTAGTTACTAAATTAGTTTTATATTCGTTTTTATTTCATTAGTTTTATAATAATTACATTCACTTTGTTTGCTTCAAGTATTTTTAGGGTATATTTTTGGATAAAATTAGGATTTTTTAAACTTTGTAATTTCTTTCAAAAAAAAGAATTTCTAAATAAATGAATTTTCTGAATTATTGAATAAGAATATTTGATAGAACACATTCATCTAATTAAATATTCTTGAATTAAATGTTTTGTTTTTTAAATTGTAGTGTTTCCAAAAAATATTCAGCCTAATAACAAAGATTTAGTTTTTTTATGTTTTTAATTTTATTTTAAAAAAGAATTTGAAGAAAGGAAGATTTTTTTTAAAACTCAAAATTTTTATTTTCTGTTTTTTAATTCATGTGTACATAAAATAAAACAAAAGAGTAAACAAAATAAAGACCAAAAAATATGAAAAAAACAAACAATCCCCTTTCCAAAAAGAAACTATTAAAAAAGAAAAAACAAGAAAAGGAAGAACAATAATAGCAATAACAGCAACAACAAAAACAACCAAAAAGAACAATGGAAAAACAACCACAACAACAAAAAAAAACAATTTTTTTGTCGATCAATTAAAAAAGAAAAAAACTTTTATTTCCAAATCAATTTTTTTCATTTTTCATTTTCTGCCTTTTTTTTTTTGTTATTTGCTTTTATTTTCAGATAATCACGTACTGTGTCATTTTATCTAAAACAGGACACCACCATCACCACCACCAACAACAGCAAAAGCAACAAAATATTTCCCTCTTCTCCTTCCCAAAGTACAATCTTGAAAACTTATCTATTAGTGCACTGATTAGTAAACATGTCATTAATGGATAGGTCATGTTAATCCCTGTAACTCTGAGGAATTCCCTGTGACACCACTAGATCATTGTGACAGCATTCTTTTGATTGAAGGAGTGATATTATGTAACCAGAATACCCTTGCCATCAGAAAATGATGGTAATATTCAAGTAATTTTGCAATTGCATTGGCTTTGTAAAATAACAAAACATTATATTGCTCTGAATATTCTTGTTAATGTTCAATACTCTCTTAAAAGTGAAATTAAGTAAAGATTCAATTTATCAAGTTTAATATAACATCAAATTCTATTCCTACTGAGCTACGTCACCAGACATCACTGATGACATAAGCATGACAGTCGACAAACATATATTGCTAATTATCAGTGGCGGACCAAGCAGGGGTAGGGAGAGGCTGGCCCAACCCGCCATCCACCCGGGTGCCACTATCAGAAGGGTTGACGCTAAGATGAATGCCTGAAAATTTTCCATGTAGTTTCTTGATAATCTTTTTTTCTTATAAAACATCCATCTCTCTACACAATTTCTCCAAACATACTCAATGAATTTCAACAAAATTTTGTTGAAGGGTTGACAATGAGGTAAGGAAAGGTTTGTTAAATTTGGGGTCAGATTCAGGAATATTTTTTGATTGAGAGATTTAAAAAAAATTTTTCTCTCCATACATTTGGGTATATACTCATGAATGTCCATATGATATCTCCAGTAGATTTTTAGGGTTATGCTATCCCATTAAATAATATGGGAGAATGATGGTGAATAACGTTAATTTAATGGATCACCAATATTTTAGATATCCTGGGAAGAGAGTGAGACCAGTAAGGAAGTGGAGAGGAGGCACTATGAGTTACTGCCCTGGGTGACACCAACCATATGCCCACCACTACTAATTATCATATTTGTGGATGTATGATATGACACGATGAAGTTCAGATTAGGTTAACAAAGGTCAAATTAAATTTTGAGAGGTTATGAGGTCGTTGTCATCTTGACAAATGCAGATAATAAATATTGACTGATAACAATTTATAATCACTTTGGTCATGACTTAGGAAAGTATGATGTCATAGGATCAAGTAAAGTCAAATATGATTTTATTTGATCGCAGAGGTCATATGTCAACCAAGGTCGTAAACACCATATTAATTATATAATATCATAAAGACTTTATTTTGATAGGAAAGTCAGATAAGGTCAATGAAATTTAACTGCTATATTTTTCTATTTCATAATGTAATTACAAACTGTATATTATAAAATCTGTCAAGATTCAAACAGTATAAAATATACCAACTTTTGTTCAGACAATCTAATCTCTGTCTAAATCTTTTAGATGAGGGGATATCATTATGTACAGATTTATGCGGACTTCTGTCCTCATCTTGGTTCATTTTATGAGCACAACATTTTAGCCATTATACCATACGACTGTCTTCAGGTGATGAGTGGGTACATTTTTGATCATCAAGACGGGGAGGTATAATCATTTGGAATGTTTACATTCCACTGTCTAATATCGGGTGTGGTTGATTTTTTGACACCAATTACGACCAACAACTGCGTTTGAAACAAAAAATCAACCACACCCGATATTGGACAGTGGAATGTGAACGTTCCGGATGATCGCTGAGATGGGCGTCCTTATCTCATGATCAAATAAACACCGACTCATCGTCTGAAGACAGCCAAAGAGTACTATGACCAAAACATGTTCAAAAATTAACCAAGATGAGGCTAAAAGTCCACATGAAAGTTTATATAATCTAAAAACTTCTTCCTATCTTTGATGTTGACACAACATTTCAGCAGTTTCATTCTATGGCCCTCTTTAGGAGTAGAATGTAAAATCCATGAGGAAAGAGAGGGTTTCTTTCTCCAGTGAAATGTCAAGCTAGTATGGATCTCAACACTGAGCAGTTTTCTTTACTTCAAAAAACAGGTGTTAGACAACTCCAAAGTGTATAGTTTTTCGGAATTACTTGAGCGTTCGATGGTATGATTAAATCTCTTTACCAAGTACTACTAAAAATAAAAATCGGATTGTTGGTATATGGATGACCATAATTTCTTCCTTGATCAATAGAGATATGAGTTGGGATTTGTTGTTTTACAAAGAAAGAAGATGAGAGCTATTCCATGTTATAAACTATAAAACAAGCTTTACTGTAAACATTGCTGTAATAGAATATTTACGAGTGTTGTGGTCAACGTTTGGAGTTTCTGTTAGATACTGTTTCTTTGTTTCCCAATAAAGGAAACTCCCTTTCCCACGGATATTACATTTTACACCTGAAGAGGGCTATGAAATGAGTTGGATGGAATGTTGTGTCAACCTTGGAGATGGGAAGATGACAACAGAAATTTGTTAAGAAAAAAGTTCTCAAAGTTATAGACAAGATGAGATATAATTCAATTACTGTATGATGTCATGTGAGATGCTCGGTAGAGTTAAGGGTTAAATACAATTTTCTTCATCAATATTAGGGTCAGGATATCCTTGAATAGATATTTTTCAGGGTCAAAAATTTGCTTATTACCACTGTATTGAGGTAAATTGCAATTGTTGTGAACGGTATTATTGGCTGATGTCATGACAAAGCATACAGAGATATGATTGTTCACATGCATGTTAGTGCGACTAGTTGGTAACAGTTCACTCATAGGTCAGTAAAGTCAGCAGAGATAAGTTGAAAAGAGTTGATACAAGGTTAGCTGGTATGAACAAGTTGGTCAAGACATACATGTTCGAGCATTGTGAGAAATAGTCTACTGGAAATTTGTGATTGTGATTTGTCCTCAGTATAAGTAACTGCTGTTCATCAGTTTTTTCACCAACTTTGAAGACAAAGTAGATTCAGAGATAGCTAACTGGCAAGAAAACCAATTATTGGAATATATATGTATTTTCAATTTGTGCTCTGATTAGAGCAGTAGTGTTGTTGGCCTTCTCACTGAGGATTATATTTTTCAAGTTGGAAACTTATGGTCAATAAAGGATAATGGTACAATACAACTGTTCCTTGTAAGCCCAACATAATGTTCCCATGTGAATCTTTGGCCCCCTCCCCCACCCCGGAAAAGCGACAATGGATACCCATGGCTGTAGGACTCAGGAATGTCCACTTGACCCTCACCTTATAGTGCAATGGAGAATTGCTGCCACGGGGACTACGAGTCCCATTTCAATTCCTTTATTAGTAGTTACTGTAATAAAGCAAGTAGATCTATTTCAGTGAAAGATAAATCTCCTGTCCAATAGGCTACATTAGCAATAATACAAGGACAAGCCTGGCTGTCCTAGGGTCAAACTCCCTTTCTTCATTAAAATCTAAAAGGTAAACAAAACAGAATTCATTTCCCCATGTAATATTATTCCAAAACATTGTGTGCCATTTCAACTTGTTTATTGGTAGTTCCTATGATAAAGTAAGTCGATCTATTTCAAAGAAAGACGAGTCTCCTGTCTAATTGGTTGCATTAGCAATAATACTAGGATAAGCCTGGCTGTCCTAGGGTCAAACTCCCTTGCTTTATTAAAATCTAAAAGGTAAACAAAACAGAATTCATTTCTCCATACAACATTATTCCAAACTACGTGTGTCCCATTTCAACTTCTTTATGAGAAGTTCCTGTAATAAAGATCTATTTCCGTGAAAGATAAGTCTCCTGTCAAATTGGTTACATTAGCATTAATACTAGGATAAGCCTGGCTGCACTAGGGTCAAACTCCCTTGCTTCATTAAAATCTAAAAGGTAAATAAAATAGAATTCATTTCTCAGTACAGTATTATTCCCAAACTGTCTGTCTCATTCCAATTCCTTTATAAATAGTTCCTGTGAAAGGGATTTGCCAACATTAGCAAAACAAGTCAACCTGAGTTGGACTTGAGATATGGGAGTGAATTTGTCATCAATTTTTGCATGTGTCACTGTTATTCGTGCTTGGTGTCTCTGGTTTCTGGTTTTGTCATTGTTGTTATGTGCAAAAATAAAGTCAAAAGTCAATAGTCAGAGTTACTTGAAGAAAAAGTTGAGAAAGGAAAAGTAAAGAATAAAGTTAGAAGTGAAGAATCAAGAAAAATGAAAGAGAAAAAAGAAGGGAGAAAGCATGAGAGAAAGAGAGTGAAGGAAAGAAAATGGACAAAGGCAAGATTAATGAGTAAGAAAGTAAATTGAGAAGAAGAAAGAAATATTGCTCAAAGAAACAAAGGGGAAGGAATGCATAAAGAAAGAAGATGAAAAAGAAAAATGTATAGGGAAAAGGTAAAATAGAAAAAAGAGGATCAACAGGTCTGGTTAGTCACTTCATAGAAACTACATCTTTTGGCAGCATACTATGTTGGGGTGAACAATTAAAAAATTGAAAAAAACAAAAGGATAATCAATGAATAAGATACTTGTTCACCTTTTGTTCAGCAGCGATCACTGAAAAAAGGTCTGAATTTTCAAAAAAACAAGCATGATTTCTGCCTGACACAAATAGGGGACCAATTTATCATAAACTTACATTGAAAATTGTACCCCCCACTTTGAACCTATTTAGGGGAGGAATTAAAAACAAAAAAATTTGTTTCTAATCAAAGTAAGGATTAAATGTTTGAAGTTTCAACCCTCTAACTCCATTGAATTGGCTTGTATGCATGATAGAGACAACCAGACCAAATTAAAAACTGAAGAAACCTTTGTTGCCAGTTTTGGTTGCCAGTTTCTTAAAGTGGTTTATCTCATGGCTGAGAATGTTTCCCATTGGTGCTATTGGTCAATGCTTGACACTCACTTAAATGCCTATATTTTGAATGCTGATTTTCAAGGCAGAGAGATGGTGCAACACAATTTTCTACTCATGTTACCCCGCCTTCTGCCATAATAATCTAAGTTCAGATAAGGACAGGGTGCTTCCCTAAATTTTGTAGAATTTGAGCTGATTGATCATTTGTTCATTTGCCAGGTTTTCCATGTCTTGCCAGACGTTTCACATACCTCTTCAAATCATCCCATCTGGAAATGAAGAACCTCTTATTAGAAAACATCAAGAAGGGTTTCTTCAGTTTTCAAATCAGTCTTGATGACTGGTTATATATCTATCATGTGTATAGGCCATACCAGTTGAGGCGGAGGGCTGAAAATTTTAACAGTTACACCTTATCATGTTTTGAAAAGAATACCTCTTTGGTTTTTTAAAACACACTTCCCCAATAGGTTTTTAGTTTGGGGGGTCAATTTACAATGCAAGTCCAAGCTAACTTGACTTGTATTTTTTTTTTCAATGCAGACTTTTTTGTAGTGATCACTTCCCAAGAAAAAGCGAAAGAAGCAATTTATTCATTGCTCACCTCTTTTTCTGATTCTATAATTGATCACCCCCGACCCTGCATACTGCTAAAATATGTGAGTTATGATTTCTATTGAGTGACTCACCAGACCTATTTTGTTAGCTTTTGCTTTGAGGGAGTTATTTTGCACTGTTAATTCCCTAAAATTTTAGGTAGCAGAATGAAAATAGAAATAAATTAAATGAAGATATTAAAAATAGAAGTATATAAAATGGAGAAACAAATATGAAGAATGAGAAAATACATAAAATGAAAATAGAAATATAAAGAATGAAAATAGAAGTAAAGCAAAGGAAGATAGAAATAGAATGAAGTTATAAACAGAATGAAAATAGAATTACATAGAATGGAGATAGCAATATATAGAATCAAAATCAGATGAAAATAGAATTATAGAGAAGGATGATAGGAATAGAATGTTATTGAAATATATTGAATGAAGATAGAATGAAAACGGAGATACATAGAATGAAGACAAAAAATTGAATGAAAATAGAAATATAGAGAAGGAAGATAAAAATAGAATCATAGATATAAAATCGAACCATATAGATGGAAGAAATAAGTAAAATAAGATGATAATAGTACAGAAAAAATAACTAGAGAAATAATTTAACAAATAAAGAATCAATATAGAAATATTTAGAATTAAAATAGAAATATATATGACTAACAAAATCAACAAAGTTTCCCCTTGCTTTAACCCCCTAAAAAAGAAATACATGTCCCCCCTCGCTTATGAACCCTGGAAGTGGGGAAAATGTTCCCCCTCGAATTTGGCCCTTAAAAGTAAAAAATTATTCCCTGCTCCCTGAAAAAGCAAAAAGAAGTTTGCCTCTAATTTGACCCCAAAAAGTAAAAAATGAAGAAAAGAATCCCCTTTAGATTTTGACTGCCAAAAGTGAAAAAAAAATTTTCCCGCTTGAAAATGGGAAATAAAAGGTCCCTCTAGATTTTGATCCTTAAAATTGAAAAAAATTCTTGTCCTCAATTTTGACGTCTAAAAATGAATAAAATCTATTTTAACTCCTGAAATTGGGAGAAAAAAAATCTTTGCACTTGATTTTGACTTCTAAAAGTAGTAAAAAAAATTCCCTATCAAATTTGACTCCTTCAATTAAAAATGATCTTTTCCTTTGATTTCAACCCCTAAAAGTGAAGAAAAGGTTTTGAACCCTAAAATCAAATAAGAATTTTAGACCCTTAAAAGTGAAAAATGATTAACATGTAAAAAAAAGCTTATGAAAATAGTGTTGTCTGAACGTGGAGTCTTGGGGAAAAAATTCTTTCAAAGAATAAATGTGGATAGAATGGATGTTCTAATATGACATCACAGCATTTTCTAATGGGAACTGGGGGTCCAGTTTGGCATTATAGTCATGTAGTAAAAAGAACACAACCCTCTCAAAATCATTAAATTATTACAAATCAACAAAGATTGTTTTTGCACTCTTTAATCTTGCACTTTTGAGGGGTACTTTGAATCATAAGCTCAAGAGGAGAAGGCAAATATATTCACAAAATATAACAAATATAAATAAAAATAGATATGGAGAATTATCTAGAATTTAACGAAAAAAAATCAAAATTTTTTGAAAAAAAAATTCTTCCCTCTAAAAATATCTGAAGAAAAATATCTTGACATTATGGATTGTTGGTGGTTGAAAATCGCTATACAGCCCCCCCCCCCCCCAAAAAAAACAATTGTTTGGGGGAAAAAATGCAGGTGTTGCCTAATATTGTAATTATGGGGTACAAACATTCACGCATATCAAAATATAGAGGCTGAAGTAGGAAATACATAGATTGAAGATAGAAATATAGCGAGTGAAGATGGAAATAAATAGATTAAAGACAGAAATAGAGAGTCTGAAGATAGAAAAACATAGAATGAAGACAGAAATATAGAGGCTGAAGATGGAAATACATAAATCAAAGATAGAAATATGAAGGTTTAAGATGAAAATTCATGGATTGAAGGCTGAAATATAGAGGCTGAAGATGGAAATACATAGATTAAAGATAGAAATATGAAGGCTGAAGATGGAAATACTTAGATTGGAGACAGAAATATAGAGGCTGAAGATAGAAATACCTAGAATAAAGACAGCCTGATGTGAAATATAAAAGCTGAAGAGAGACATATGTAGGTTTGAAATGGAAATACAGTGAAAACTGAAATGTATAAGCTGAAAATTGAAATTAATAGGTTGAACATAGAAATATATAGGCTAAAGATGGTGATACATGAATTGAAAACTGAAATGTATAGGCTGAAGATGGAAACGAATAGATTGGAAATATATAGACTGAAGATGCAAATATATATGTTGAAGATAGAAATGTATAGGTTGCAGAAGAAAATAAATTGAAGATAGAAATACATAGGCTGAAGTTGGAAATACCTAAATTTAAGATGTTAAGATATATTGAACCGTTGTATTTTTTTCCGCTAATCTAGACTAAACAATTTTATTCATATACATTCCTATATATATATATATATATATTCCTAGTTTCATTGAATGTCTTCCAGCAATCGAACAACCTTTAGAGTTGTTTTTGGAATCAGGTATTTGTTTATTTTTCTATCCATACATATGTATGTATCCATTTGCACGTTTAAGTAACAGATTATTTTTCTGTATGTGAATTGTCAATTATAAAGAACATAGTAATGAAGCTATGCATTGCATTAATTCTAATTCTAATAACGTTGACAATTACATAGAACACGTTAAGAACCTCGACTAACCCACTATTTCATACATCGAGCTAATAAAAAAATGTACAAAATACACTACACCTGCAGAAAAAGCGAAAAAAAAAAACCCCCTAAAAAACAACACAACATCACCCAAAAGATATATCTCACTACTCACCAATCCACAACCCAAGTAATCCCTTGTCAAGATTGCGCTAGAATTTACGTAGGAGAAACCTCGAGTCAACTAAACAAAAGAATCTACGAATACAGAAGCGCACTCTCGATAGACGAACACTGGAAACGAACGAAGGGATCAATTTAGCATAAACTTACATTTCAAATTGAACTCCTTACGGGAAACCCATGTGGGGGACATGAGAAGAAGTAGATGTTCAAATTATTCGCCCTCTAACCCTATTGGTATGGTCTGTACCTGTGATGAATTCAGCTAGTTAGACCAACTTGAAAACTGGGGAAAAAAACCTATGTTGACAGTTTTGGTCGACGGTTTCTGATTTGATGGAAATATAGCAGGTAATAAATTTCAATGGGTCTACATAATATTCTAAATTGCTTTTAAACCAAAAAATTTTGTCAAAGTAATTTTTAAAACTTGTACATGAAGCTAATAACTATCAATATATATAAATATTGATTGTTATTAGCTTCATGTACAAGTTGTAAAAATTACTTTGACCAAAAATTTTTGTTCAAAAGCAATTTAGAATATTATGTAGACCCATTGAAATTTATCTATATATAAGTATATTTACATATATATTTACATATAACTCCCGTAATCTTTGTAATTCTTAAGATTTCTTGTTCCAAAACTTCGTTTGGTGGCCATTAGTTTGTGCACTTTCTGGTGCATCCCAATGAATACTCGAACAGCAGTTCACCATCATACTGGTATCTCAACGTCTCTTTTTACCTCGATATCCTGATGTAATCTTTCAACCATTCTTTCTCCATTCACTGCTGCAAGATGTTGTAGAAAAGGCATGTACGGCACTGAAATTTATTCATTAAACGACAAAATGATTCAAAATCAACTGTAGATAATGTTATGGCTTTTGCTTGACCAACTAAAAGCGAATCTTCGAGCAAGTTTAAAAAATAAAAGTATATTTTATTCCAAAGCGAATTTTCCAACACTTTACATGTTTGTCTGTTAATACAGTAAACACCCCGCTATAACCAATTAATTGCGGTGAGGAGTATTTTTTCAAGCCGAAAGTTCGTTATGTCCGATGGTTACCCCTCGTTAAGAAGTAAATTCAGTAGTTGTCCGCATTTAACGAACATTGTTCGGTAAATCAAAAGGCAATCAGTTGTTCCTCGAAGGTTTAATACATTTACATGATAGAAATGTATGCAAAAGCACAATATGGTAAGCACGGAATGAAAAATCTGATGACGAGATCGAGCATCAAGTACATTATGTTAGAACCACGCATGATGCCAGACTTCCTTCGATAAGAAGAAAGTTCGTTATGGTTTATGTGTTCGTCGCATTTATCGGACTTTACTTGGTAAATCTGAACTCATTTCGGATGGATCCACAAGTTCGAAAAAGCCGGAATTCATTATATCCAGGTTCGTTATATCGAGGGTTTCAAACCTTTCAATTTTTCAGGACCGTACATGTTTTTCTACACAGGATGAAAATCAAAATGCAGTTCGATTATTTGTAATTTCCATTGATAGGGAAAATAAGATGTTTATCAAGAATTGGAATGAGAAAGCCCAACGAAACGTACGTTATTGTAAATATTATATAAGAAAAATGGTGATTTTATTTATATGTATGTAAATTCATATGTATGTAAATTATTTTGTTTTTCAAAATTCAAGAAATAAAATAATTGATAAAGAAAATGATTAAAATACAATCATAATACACGTTCAGCCTCTTCAATACGACAAGCTCGGCGCCTGGAAATTGCCAGACGACATGAAATGCCCGAATACAGAAATTGGCCCTCAAAACACGTCGAAAAACTATGAGAGTTGCCCTTTTTGTTTCTTTAAGTCATTCTTATTAGATGATTCGAACCCATGGTACTCACACGACTCACAGAAGTTCTTAAGTTCGTCAATTTTTTTCAGAAACTCCTCCTTTTCAAGCAGAGATAATGTTCTAGGCTTGCGCTTTTTTGCATAAGCACCATATTCAGCACTTCTTAGTCTCTTAGATGACATCATGAAGGGCTAAAATGAAGTTGGATTCATGAAATCATCAGGACAGTGTCAGGGGAAATTTCAACCAAACTTTTGAAGAATATTTTTCAAACGTATGAAACTTACATACTTAACTTCAATAACTTTGATATGGTGATGGTAGTCTCCTCAACGTCATCACCCCGAGAGTCAACCATGTATAGTATATTGTAGTATGCTGTTGTCGTTTATGGATGAGTATTCAGGTGTCAGTTGGTTGTCTGGGATCTGCTTTAAGAATTTCCGCAGAGAAGTCTTAAGGTTCACCAGTTATGTTATTACGGTGGGTTAAGCGCGAATACAGATCCGATGTTTTGGTCTTGGCACTGAAAACAACACATCATGTTTGGATTGGACCCTTTTTCTGGACCAGAGTTGGAGTAGTGGGACCAATACATCTTTCACTGTGGAGAAACGACATGTTTAGATCGTTGGTATAAGTTTTTGTAGCATCTTGAACATTACGATAACTAGGTAACGATTCGATTGATTAAGTGTCTCTGCACACCTTCAAGGGCTTGAAAGTCTGATTTTTGATGGTCTTCATAGGGGAACATTATCCCACCCTATTTCGTATCATTGTTCTATTCAGTGTCAACATTATTGTTGTACTGCGATTACTGAATGCACTAAACACCCATGCTGAAATATGCCTAGCTTCATCACATATCATGTGTATACGAGAAATCCATGAGACATCTGTGGATATGTGTATTCCAAGAGCTCTGATTTCGATTACATAAGTTATCAGCTTTCTATTTCATATTTAAAATACTGTTCTGTTGATGAGAGTTCGATTACGAGTTTAGGTTTTCCAGAGGGGCGGACAGGAGTTCAAATTTGCATTCATGGTGTGACATATTGTTTTCTTTGGACCATTTTGTTAGGCTTGTAACCACAGCCTGAAGGGCGTTTACATAATTTCCAATGTGTTTCTAGATCGTTTATGCGCATAAGGAACAGAATGAGTCCCAAGGAAGTCGCCCGTGGTCATCCACTCTTGAAAACAGTTTGTTCATTGAATTACAATTGTCTATCGCCCACTTGAAAGGTATTATGCGCTGATGCAAATTTCATTCAACTGCACATGCTTTCAGTTTCAATATCAGGTGATCGACCTTATCAAACGCTTTTTCATAATCTATATATGTATCACACCAGTGTCTACGTAGTCCAGTTGGTTACATAGTATGCTGTTTGTGTGTGCTAAAATTTGGGTAAGGCAGGATCCGCCCTTCCTAAACCCATACTAATTTTTACATAGCAGCTGATAGACTTCAAAATACTACCCTCGCTTGTTGCGGGTCACTCTGTCAAAGATCTTGATCAGCGTTTTTGTTAGCTGTTTTTACGGCTTTCAGTTTTTTTTTTTCCAGTTCTACCCATTTCCGATTAAGGATTTTATCTCTATCTACTAAGTTCATACTTATTTTTTAATTGCTTTGAGTAAATCTCACTGCACAGTCCAGTGATGCTCTTTGATATAAAACCAAAGCACGCACGATATGACTTACAGTACTACCCACGCCTTCATTTCAAAATGTTTGCAATTTAAAGAATTCATTATATAGATTAGTTGAAATTTTAACGAGAGGAAAAAAATCAAACTTTGCATACAGGAAGATTTTTTTTAAATGCTCATTCATAAAAGCCAGGACACAAACGACATGACCAAAACTGCAGTCGCTATCATTATTTCAAAATGGCTACCATAAAAAACGAAATTTGCAATATAGATTAGGTGAGATTCCCACAAAAAATATTCAAAGTGTAAAAGCAAATTTAAAATTTTGAATACTGGTAGATAATGCAATGCTTTTTTGTTTAAAAGGAGGATACAAACGATCTGAACAAAACTGCAATCGCCATCTTTACTTTTACTTGGTAGCATAAAAAACAAGAAATTGTAATGTATAGATTAGTAAATATTTCAACCAAAATTGTTTAAAATGGAAAAAAGTAAGAAGGCATGTATACTTGTTGTACTCTTAATGCTCCTCCATATAGAAAAAAAATTAGGTTATATTTATAACCAAAACTGCAGCTGCCATCTATATTTCAAAATGGCTGCCATAAAAGAAAACGAAAATTGCTATACAGTACAGTAGATTAGTTGAGATTCCAACAAGTATTGTTCAAATTTGTGAAAAAAGTGTAAAAATTCCCATACTGGTCGAATTATCTGTGCTCTTCAGTATAAATACATGCTACTCATAATCCGGCAAAAGCTTCAGTCGCCATTTTCATTCCAAAATGTCTGCCATAAAAAAGTTTTCAACATCTTAATTAACTGCCAGGTATCATTAGCTGATATAATCATTCTATCTATGGATACAATGTATAATCAGAAATGATAAAACGCAATTTATAACACTGCTCAGTTTCACCTAATAAAGTTACGATAATATACTCGCATCATATACTATGTTGCTCACAATACACAGAGACAACTTTTGTACACCTTACATAAAACAATTCAAATCAAAGAAAAGCTCAAGAATGGGTCGTCTGCACATTGTTGTTGGGTATTAACAATCACTTTGTATGAGTGCATATTCTTGCAAAATTGCAATGAGCATTACATGGGAGTGCTGCATTAACACACTTGCAAGGAAGTATGCATGCTTTTACAGCTGCATTTGATAAGTTACTTGCATGATTTGGCTGCCTCTGGAGATACTGTCCAGAAAGAAATACGACCACTGGAGTCCATGGTCCATCCTTACTCCGATAGGTTTGGTAAGTGCTGTTTAGCTACGGTTGACTGACCCCAAATATTTCCTTGGTATGCAGCTCTCTTAATGTGTTGTATGAGGACAACCACTGTCGGTGGTATGAAATCTTGTTGTCTCCATTTGGCAAACAAACTTTGCCCTACTGAAGCAGGTGCTACAATTTATGTCTGGCAGAAAGGTAATGGGGTAATTTGTGAATACTCGGCTGGCAGTAGGACCATAACTTTTTGTTGTTACTGTCTGCACTGATGAGTATTAGATCCCAATTCCTTCCCGATTTTTCTTGCGTTGGGAATTGGAAAATAGATATGGCTGTACCATGAAACCAGTCTGTAGCATTTATAGCAGTGGGATTATGGTCGATGATATCATCATCACCAACTGTGAATACGACACTCATCAGTGAAGATGGACAGACAGAGCCATCTCTTTTAAAATAAGCAAAGACATCATCGGCAAGATTTGTAGAAATTCATTGTGTCCTCTCATGAAATACAGAGACCCAAACATTACAGTTTATCTAGCGGCCCTTTGTGTCTGGCATGAATAATCAAACCAGTCTAAATGTTAGAAGGGCGATGAAGGTGAGATCCAGATTACTCTTTGGTGGATTTTTTTGCATAATAACTGACAAAAGATTGGTGCCACTTTTGTGATTGTATCAGATGCTTTCTTCTGATATCGAATGCTTAGTCCCCATACTGACAAGGACAAAAACAGCTTTAAGAATGTTCACATCAAGGTTTGAATGACCCAGTAAAGATTTACCCATTTCTCGAAATCTGTGAAGTATTTGGTAAGTGGCCAACCGCCATCATCATCATCATCATCGTCATCGTCATCGTCGTCGTCGTCGTCGTCATCATCATCATCGTCGTCGTCGTCGTCGTCGTCATCATCATCATCATCATCATCATCGTTGGAGCAAGCTATTGTTATATTGTCTTTCACAGAGAAACTTGGATATAGTTCCATCAGTCTTGATGCATAGAGTGTATACAATTTTTGCAAGTCAGACAGTTTGTACGGTAGTATTCAATCGTGACGACAATCTTCTCTATGTAGTAAACAAGTTCAGCTACATACTCTTCTTTCGAGCTCACTCTCCTTCTGATCGACATTATGTCTCCGGAAGTGGTTATTCAGAGAAATCAGGAAGATATGATGCATACATCTGATGTATTCATGCTGCCCTCAAAGAGTTTTCCCAAAAGTTTTCTGTCTTATAGAATATGTTCATGCACACGAATATGACGATCAAATCTTTCTGTCTACACACCAAAACGTTTTTCTCTGGTGTTGTCTTCACAGTAAAAACAGCGGGTTTTCCTTACCGTTGAAGCAGTCCCACTTTACTTGGTTCATCTGAGCTTGGTTCAAATTTTATTTTTTCTTTGGCTTTTTGTTTTTGAACATACTGAAACTTGTGGCTGTCAAGCCTGTTTTTACAGCTTTTATGCCACGCTTCACCGTTTTTATCGAAGAGAACCTTTGTTTGGAAAGGAATTGATTTCAAGGAACTCCAAAATATTCTCACCGAGAACAAGTTTTCTGCGTGTGCCCTGTTGCAAAATTAGGCATATCTGTCAGTTCGTAACGGCTGGATCTTGGGGACCTTGAAGATCATTGGAAGTACCTTCACCTGGATCTATCAACCTGAAGTTTTCCAACATTTTGGTCAGCACAGTGGCTAATTAGAATAAATGATCTAAGGGAGTTTGAAGACGTTGAAGATGAAAAGATGCAAAAGAGGCGAGTGATGAAAAAATTCGCTGAAGCTGTATCTATCCCGGGTGGATCCAATTTCAACTCTGTGTGCTTGCTTCTGCCGAGCCGAAATTTATCTAGCTTTGGCCTTTCATTCAAATTACAAATTGAAATTTCCCAGTCTCACCTGAAAGTGCTAGCAAATTATAACATTTACAGACATGATTTAGGAAATCATATAAACTTTTTTTATATCCTCAAGCAGTTGAAACATTGAATTTTTTTGTCAGCCAATTTAAAATCAAGATGACAGCTGAAATGGTGGTCAGATCGTCTGCGTCATATTCTTATACGAAAGAGCAGAAAAGAATTTACTTGTACGCACATTTTCACATCGTTTTTCGATTTCTGAATAAATTTCACCCAATGTACTTTACTAATTGGAATGAATTGGACTATCACTCAGTGCTCCACTATTGTTGCCTTTGTTTGACTAATATATATATATATATATATATATGTATATATATATATATATATATATATATATATATATATATATATATATATATATATATATATGTGTGTGTGTGTGTGTGTGTGTGTGTTAGACGTCGAATGCATATTTGTTGGTTTGTTTGATAGCTTGCATGCATGAGTTTCATAGCTGCCCAAACGATTGCACCCTGGGAGCTGAAAATTTTTCTCTGTGGGTAACTTGACCCAAGGATGAACATAGCACTAACTTAGGTTCCGATAGGTCAATTTTTGGTTGAAACTATTTTTTCTGTCCTAATTCAGATCTATTCTGTCCTATTTATATATTTATTCATTTCTAAAAAAGTCGATGGAATGAAATGAATTATTTTCAAGATTAGAGGTACACGAATCTGATTTTCAATCCACTGTATTAACATTTTTTGCCATTTCATGGATGGGCCTTGATTATTTCTTCGTTGTTATAGTAAATTTTATACTTGCTAGGCCGTTCACTGCTTCCAATATTTTTTTTTTACTATAGACAAAGTCGTATGAGACAACCGTAGAGTCATGTGCAATTACAATAACATTTTTTACCTTCTTGGAATTGGTTGATCATTTCCTTTTTTTTTTTTTTTTTTTTTCAAATTTCCTGATCGAGTGTCTTCCTCAGCTTCAAGCCAGATGTATTAACAAAAGATGTGTTTTTCTAATGCTCATCATTCTTGAAGTTTGATAGAAAGACAGAGAGACGTGTGCTTAAAAAATCGCTTCTGTTCTCAGTTTTATTTCATTTTTCTCCATATACAATAAAATTTGATTTCTATTTCATCGAAATTAAATTCATTTTGGATCTTTTTTTCGATTTACAAAATCAAAGTTTTTTTTCAATGGATTTCTTTTTTATCCATTGCCGGCACGTGACATAGCATTCCCGATTTTAAGATTTAAAATTAAAAATTCAGCCCATTCCTCCCCATCATTGTGTGTTTCAAAAAAAAAAAAAAATATCGTTTTGTGAAATTAAAAAAAGTAAACAACACAGGTAAATCCAAGAATAGCACATATTTATGATATTTGTATAGTATGTATGTTTTTTTTTTTAATGTGTAAGTATATGATATATACTCTCTTGTACTTTATCAACTGTTATACACACGTACGACCAAGCAAATATTTATATTTACTTATATTTTATAGAAAATTTGCTGTGTAACTTTAAATTTACACGTTTTTTTCGTTTTTTTTTTATATCCACAGGAAACTTCAAAATTAACAAGCGAGCTCTCGATCAAGGGGAAAAAACTCTCGTAAAATGTTACTTCCATTATTTCCCTTGAATCTAATTTCAGATTTATCTCCCTTCGTAACATTTGGAAAATATCTATTGCAACACGGTTCATATCTATTTATTTACTGATCTATCAATTAAGAACTGTCCGTACCTATCTACCTATCTAGGTATTTACTGTATCGCTCATAAATGAGTACACCTAACACGTTTAAAAATCGAATATTAGTTTTCTTCCAAACAAAACAATAGGATTTTATTATTTCATGTAGAACATAGTGCAATGAAAACGGATATTATCAAGTATTATTTATGACTAAACTGTTGCCAACAATACGAATACGTTGCCGTCTGAAAATGAGTACACCCTCAAGATAAATTTTTTCGGTTACAGTTTAAATAAATCTGAAGTCTGAAAAATCTCATAGATGAATAGAGAAGGCTAACTGCACTAGAGTCAAACTACCTTTCTTCGGAATTCATCTCTCCATACAATATTATTCCAAGACAACGTGTCCCATTTCAACTCCTTTATTAGTAATTCCTGTAATAAAACAATTAGATCTATTTCAATGAAAGACGAATCTCCTGTCAAGTAGGCTGCATCAGCGACAATACTAAAACAAGCATGATTGTATTAGGTTCAGACTCCCTTGCTTCATTAAAATCTAAAAGATAAGCAAAACAGAATTCATTTCTCCAGACGATATTATTCCAAAACTACGTGTCCTATTTCAATACCTTTCAACTTTGGCAGAACGAGTCGACCTGAGTTAGGCTTTAGAAGTAAGAGTGAATTTGTCATCATTTTTTGCGTGCGTCACTGTATCACTGTTATTCGTAGGTCCATTGTGATAGATCTATTCCTCATCACAATTCTCTTTTGAAGTATTGATCAATTGTAATTTTACTGCCGGGACAGAGTGGTTATCGTAGTATTTTCAGCTCATATATATAATAGGAATCGAATTCAGAGAACAAACAAGTTTATGTTTCTGCCCTCTTTGGGCCTCTTCAGGATTTGAATTGTACTTATAATATTTATAACGAATTAGTAGCTAAATGCTGACTCACTAGGGATTTTTTAAATTAAGATGTGTAATTATTAACACATCAAACTTCCACGACTGAAAAATAAACAACACTGCATATTGAATTCTAACTTACCAAACTTACATACACTTAAAATCTAGAATTCCGTATATTATGAATATCTATAAATATTCTTAAATCGATGAACTTGTCTATTAATAGGATTGGACGCCACCAGTAATTTCAAGATCAGCTCTTATCAATTCCTCACAAAAAATTTGTCTCACTCATCCATGCAATTTTCAAGTGAATTTTATTAAGAAACATCGCGTTATTTTACTGTTTTCGTACGTTAATTTTTTTCGGCGTTCTGGGTTTAAATTTAAAACGGTTTTTGAATTCAGCGTTCACAAATGATTTCAAACCCAGAACGCGTTGTTATGAGAAATCGATAAGTATTATACGTATACTAAGATATATCCATCCAAAATGTCTTGGTTATAAATGCATGGATCGGCACTAAGGAGCCTACAGCGATTTCATTAGGTAAATCGTTTTGATAAATCAAGTATCTTAATTTCAAGTTTATGAAAAATCCCAGATTATCGCAAGCTGTTTCAATGTGTGATATATGAAGTCGTAAGAGTTTCTATATAATTTCTATTGCTATGTCATGATAAGAAGGTATATCAACCAATAAGGTCTCCCCCAATTCAGCATGAACAAACAAATAAATGAGTCAGAGGTTGGCATTTTACCCCAGCCCTACACAGAACTGGACGGTCAGTAGGACCGAATTTGCTCTATTCCAGAGTTGGAAGAGCATTGTTATATAGCTTATAATGAACGAGTTATATATATATATATATATATATATATATATATATATATATATATATATATATATATATATATATACATACATATATATATACATACATATATATATATATATATATATATATATATATATATATATATATATATATGTATTGTCATTATTGAGTAGATGTAGACCGTGTATAAGTGAAAATGAAATAAGGTATTTGTATATTTGCTTTACTGTTTTGCTCAATGGTAAGAGCAACGCTGCGTTGAAGTGGCCACCCTATCGATCACACGTTCAATTTCTGCAGCTGACCCATTTTCTTTAATTGATCATTCTATTTACGTTGTCTAGGCTAAGTAATATATTAACCATATAATGTCAGGAGATCATTTTAAAAAAGTGTTTCAATATAATATACGGCAATTTTATTTATAAACATATATATATATATATTGGAAGATAATTTTTTCAATGAGCATCTTTTAGATTTTGATTTTTTTACTAAATTTTTTTACTAATCATTCCTTGTTTCGAATGGATCTCTGGTTTATATATATACAAGCTGTCTGTGGATGACACAACTGCCCTATTTGTGTGTTTGCAAAAACGACTAAACTGTGAATCAATAATATCATATATATATATATATATATACATATATATATATATATATATATATATATATATATATATATATATATATATATATATATATATATATGTGGTAGTTGTATCATCGATGGACAGCTGTTCCGTTGTGTGGCTATCCTATTTTCTGGCCTTTTCTTTGGGATCAAAGTGTAGTATTTGTTCCACGGCAGAGCCTGTGGCGCTGGTACTGACACTTGCCCGTCGAATGGGCCGGAGATTGGGTTATGGGTGGTGTCAAGACCGAGTGCGCCGGTGCAGTGCGTAAGAGGTCTTACTGCTACGCGCATTGGAGGCCTTTGGGCTCTCCCATCATTATTCGGCCCAGTTGCCCCGGGACAGCACTGCTCCATTGCACTTAGAGGAGCAGGTCCTAAAGTGGACGCTTTTGTGACGGAGGTTGTTTTAGCTTCTACGGTCGCTTGGCAATCGAAGACGCGTCGGCTGGCGCTATTTTTGGACGGATGATTCTTATTCTTCCCACGTTAAGCCTCGACCTTGTGTCACATTTTGCTGTAGTGGGACAGCGAATAAACACCTCATCCAGTACCACGAGGTAGGATCAAAACCTTCGCTTCAGACTCAGGGAAATGGACGATCAGTTAGGTTGAATTTAAGCGATATATTCATTCACGCATAATTCCCCATCCACCAGAGTGCTCTATTCCTAAATTGGAAGTGCATTGCATAGGCTTATAATGAACGAGTTACCTCATTTAAAGAGTGCTCAAACCTGAATGAGGGGGCATTGATTATAATAATAATCAAATAATAGTGTCATTGTGAATTCAATAGTCAGTATGGAAACACAAAAGGTTGATGACGTGATTGAATTTATTTCCGCTACATATTTCGAGAGACTGTTGTGGATAGTCCAAGGTTTTAGAATAGTGTGGCTAGTGTATTTTTGTACCAACACTACCTGCACACTTCTAAGATTTTTGCATTATCTACGCACATATTCAGCAAAATACTAATGCAAACACGCTTTCCTCCAACAGATTAATACGAAAATCAAATGCGAAAGCAACACATCTTAAACAAATAAATGAATAGATACACTCCCTACATTTTTGTAAAATTTTGGATTACCCTCACTCATATTCACAGAATATAACAGTATAGACGTATCACCCCCCCCCGCAACAACACACCTACAAAAACACACATTTACTAACGCTTCATATACCCATACATTTTCCCCAATAACAGTCATTTGATACTCACGCAAAACCCTGTTCAATTTCACCTATGCACAGATGATTTTCAACTCTGACAGGAAGACATCTACTTTTTCGGAAATGAAGATAACAAATTTAGAAAAACAGTAACCTCGTATCATCCCCCCTCTCTCTAAATTTTATTTCTCATCATTTTTGTCATGTAACAAAGATTCGATTAAAACTTTCATGTTTTCATGTCTATGTAATTCACCATTATATCGGATAAATCTAATTTTTTTCCTACTCATATACATATATATGTGTGTGTGTGCGTGAGTGTGTGTGCGTGAGTGTGTGTGCGTGAGTGTGTGTGTGTGTGTGTGTGTGTGTGTGTGTGTGTGTGCATGGATGCGTGCGTGCGTGTTATATCTGAGTGAGTGTGTGTGTGGAGGCACATATATTTATGTATGTATATACGAAAGCAAGTCAAACAGTATCGAGCATATATATAGAGAGATATATTGAAAATTCTTCAACCGAGCTCCCGATCAAAGGGAAAAAACTCTCGTAAAATATCACTGGGATTATTTCCCTTGAATCCCATTCCAGATTTATCTCCCTCTGTGACATTTGAAAATAATCCATTTAGTTCAGTCGAATTTCACGAAAAAATGGTCAAACCCGGAAGTTGATACATCATTAACAATTTGGGTACCAAACGAAGTGCAATTTTATGTAGAATAGCCAGTAAAATTCCAAGGCACTAACATTTGGGGAAAATTTCTCATAAGCACAAATGCAAAGGGTAGTATTTGAGCAAAAATAGAGGATTTTCAAACTGCATTGTATATCTGAATTTAGAATGATCGTCCTTAAAGCCAAGTGTGGAGAAAGAATTGGAAGTGATATTCAATTCTATGAATGTCATTTTAAACAACTTTTCAGTTGGCTATAAAATAGTTATCCTGATAGTCTGAAGAGACTACACAATTAAAAAAGATAGTATTGTTCTTATTTTACAATGTTCTTTTACAGTAAATGAGCAAATTATTGGATAAAATACACAAAGTTATATAGTTACATATTATCAAATACAAAAAGGCCAATCTAGTGTGAATGATATATATTTTCTGAGTTTTAGTTTTTTCGGGGTAGAATCTTCGCAATCAGGTTAAATCATATCTTGAAATCATAGAAATTAGGAAAAAAATCTTGTCGGTTTTTCTATGGAAGGCAATTTTAGAATTCAAAATGGAAGATAGTGAATGCATATATTTTCTGAATAAACTCTTCAGCATTGAAATTCTGTTGCTAAAAATATGAATATGTTTCCGTCCGAAAACGAGTACACCATAAGGGACAATATTCTTGGTAAATAAATTTCAATAAAAGCAAATTCTAAAAAAATTAATGAATAAATAAATATAAGTCAAAATTGTGTTCAGACTTTCAAAACTTTTTAAAAAATCAAAGTTGAACTTCGTTGATAAATTGACACCGACTTTTTTTTTAACTGACCTCTGAAAATGTTCGTGCAGAGATTTTACAAGGGAGATAAATTCTTATCAGACACGATCAGCTGCCGCTACTGAGCTACCGCCATTTTGAATTTGGCCACTTTTAAATGGCTAGAATGAAAAAATATCTATTTTCAGGTACCAGAATAACCCCAATATATTAGGGAATTAGAAATACTAACCATAACCCCAGACCTATCAATTAACCAAAAACTCAGACCTACTGACCCAAAACCTATCTGCTAACCATAACCCCAAACCTACCGAAAAATCCTGACCCTGAACCAAACCTACCCACTAACCCCAAACTTACTTAGTAAACCTTACCCCAAATTTACCTACAAGCCTTAGCACCAAACCTGCCAACTAGCCCTAAACCTATGTGCTACTTCCAAATCTACCAACTAACCTTAACTACACGTCGTATTGACTTTGAAGTGAGCGATATTTCTAGATTGAAAATTTCGTTATTTGATCAACAATAGAAATAGAGCCACTTTCAACCATTCAAGATGACCAACGCTAATCACGTATAGCTTCTTCTCGGGTTTTTTCTCTTGCAAAATACTGACATGATGTTTTAATGCACTTTTCCTAAAGAATCACCAATGTTTTGATTCAGGTTTATTTTTGAACCAAGATACGAAATGATCATTTCAAATAATGGCTGATGTTTAAAAGCTCGGCAAGCTCGGAATAAGTTCACCAGAACATTAAACCGATATTTTGTAAGGGATATAACTTCTCATCAGACACGATTAGCTACTGCTGCTGTAAGACTATCACGGAACAAATTAAAGCAGAAAACAGACGACACTTGAAACTGTATTTTATTAAATATAACTACAAGGAGTTAGTGTTAGGCTTAGAGTTACGGTTGGGGTTTGTTTTTCTGATAGATAAAAAGATACAGCTACAATAAAATGCATTGTGGTGAAAAGAAAGATTTGATTAATTCAGACGACAATTTCTTCCTATCAAAATCAAACGATTGAATAATAACGTTTACCTTCATTTTAACATATACACCGTCTATCCTAGTCATTTCCTTTGCGAAAGGATTTTCTATTTTTTATGTTAAGTCTTCGTCCACACACCAATAGATATCCTAATCACTATCTTTCCATTTGGTCAAAATCGGTCAAATGACTGGAGTTTTCCATTCATACAGTTTTGCCAAGTATGGTTTGTTATTTAGAGCTAAAACTGTTTTAGTGGCTGAACGTGCGTGTATGTGTCTGTGTATGTGTGTGTGATAATTATAAAGGCATAGGAATTATATTTAGCCCGCATCTCGGTAGCAAATCGAGCGGCCTCAGATCACGTGAATAGATGGAGAAATTAGCGTCTTGTGGTGGTTGAACCCGTAATGTTGGCATAGGAAACACACATGCGCATATAGAGATAATTTTGTAATATGTGCGCTCTTTGGACTCCTGCCTTTCCAAGGGTGTCGTTAGCTCAGTTGGTTACACGACGCCCATTTCTTTATTTATCTAAATGATCAAGGGCCGCTCGATATGCTGCTACTATATATATATATATATATATATATATATATATATATATATATATATATATATATATGGGGTGCAATGGTAAATTGTCAATTGGAAAGTGAAAATGATTTAAGAGAAAAACAATTGTTACATCTCAGAATGTTTTATTATCATAAGGACAGGCTTTATGCATTTCGTTGGTTTCGGAGTGTATATTCTGGTTATTTAGTACGAGAAAACGGGGAGTTTGTACATATCTATGCCTTGTAAAGAGTTGTGGAGACACTTCCCACACCAGCACTAAGCACTTCATTACGAAGCTCGTTTTTTTCTCTAGACATTTTCATAGATACACCTAGATAGCCATATAATTTTTTAAAAAAAGTCACCCCTCATCACTGGCTCCCAACCTCTGCTAGATACATTCTGTGACATACTGTGATAAACCACCCAATTCTCTATCCATACGCCAGAACAACCTTTTCTTTACGTCAACTATCTTCTAGGTACTTTTATGTAGTTTTGCCATTTTCTCAAGCCATGTTTCGCTCTAATACTTTGAAGAAGCCCGCTATTCCTGGGCGAAATGTATGCAATTATACTCAACTTTCTGAACATTACGTCGGATCAACATCCGTTCTTCACACACACACACACACGCACACATTCTAATAACAATGATATGAAGTTTTATTTGGACTAAAAGTGCTCAATATTTATAATGAAATTGAGGTTATATATCAATATACTTATCGAAAACTCACGACAAATTCGTTTCTACGCGATTATCAAGCGAGCTTTAATAAAATCAATATTGATTTTCATTGAAACTCAACTAAAACGAATTATCAATGAAAATTGAACATTTACTTTTATTAAACTTACCAGATGTAATCGGCTATCGCTGGTTTTTATCGGCCAAACTGAGAAAAAATCAGCTATAGAACCCCTGCACGAGGAAGAAAGAATGGCTACGATCGGCTAGATCTTTATATTTCCTGCTAACTCAAGCGATAAAAATGTTATACATACTCATTTAAAGCCCATTTACAAATAAAAACACCCCCAGAACAAATAACTTATAAAAATTGAACGTTTACTTTCATTAAACTTAATACATTTAATCGACTATTACTGATTTTTATCGGCTAAATCGGAAAAAAATCAGCCACATCTATCTGAAAAGTGGCTAATTTAGCAACCCTGCTTTCAGTCGACCCAACTTTCTGTCTTTATTTTAAGCCCAAATAAAGCGAGAGCTCTTGACTGAAACTGCAGAATTCGTACTATTTAAAACAGCCATTCCCAGAGAGGGGCTGCATGCCCCCCCCCCCCAGCCCTGGGGGCACTGATACATTTGAAGGCGCCCATAGACTGAAATAATAGATGTTTTGGTTATTGGTTCATGTCAATTCTTCGTTTGACAGTGAGCATTATCCGAGTTTTTCAAACTACAGACGTTCTCGATATACCGCGGTTCGCTATAGCATAGTTCGCGATAAAACACGGGTAATTGATGGACCATTACATTTTCGCCTATATTAACGTCAACTCGTCCAGAAAACCGCGGATAAAATAGGATCTCGCTTTGAACTTGTTGGCCCGATATTTCGGTTGAGCTCTATTTTACTACACCGTGAGCCCATTTTGATGGCAGACGATACAACCATGACCCCACCCCTGACAAGAAGCTATATTTGACTCACTTCGACCAACCAACTGTGAAAATGAAATGAAAAAACAAAACAAAACAAACAAAACAAGCAAAAACATTTCAATAGTCAATGAGCAAAACTAGTTTTTATTAACTCTTCCAATGATACTCGTTATTTACAGTTATACTATTTACTGTGCGACCTGTTTCGCTGAGACAACTGGGAAACTGGGTCATACAGTTACATGTATGTACATAAAGGATTGCATAGACGATGTTAGACGTCTTTCATGTATCGCCCGCCTTTGAATATCACCCATGCCAACCTACATTTATCACAGATCGGTTTAAACGAAGTTTACGAGTATATATATATATATATATATATATATATATATATATATATATATATATATATATATATATATATATATTGGATTCGCTACACAAACTAGCTCATGTTTCTGCCCTCTTCGGGCCTCATCAGGCGAATTATTATATTATGTTATACTGCTAGTCTGATCTGTACCACACACACACACACACACACACACACAGACAGACATATATATATATATATATATATATATATATATATATATATATATATATATATATATATATATATATATATATATATATATATATATATACATAAAACAATACGAAGAAGCAAATGGGTTTTTATAGAAATTTCCACTGAGTCCTAGGTATTTCCATTGATTTTTTTTTTAGAAAAATTAGTTTTAACTTAAAATTGACCTGTATGAACCTAAGAAGTGGGTCAAGTTAGCCCTATAGAAGAAAATTTCAGCCCCCAGGGTGCAGTCGTTTGAGCAGCTATAAGACTTATACATACAAGCTATCCAAAAAAAAAAACAAAAAAAAACAAAAAACATACATTCGCCTTCTAACACGTATATATATACTCACACATATATATAAATTTATACCTGTATTTACTTATCTTAGTTTAGTCAAGCACAAGACCACAACTCGTTGTATAACAGGAAACACCTGTTGTATCATTATTCGTCTCTGATTTTAAAAAAATAATTGTATACATGTTAATTAATAATTACCTCGTTTTTTGTTTATTTTCATCACGATTTTCCGGCTGCGTTCACTCCTGCTTTCCTCGTGTGTCTGTTATATGCCAGAATGTTGAATATTGCCCCGTAGGGGCATGCACCACCTCTCTCAAGCACGCCACATTCGGAGAGGTGGGGTTCATGAGTTCAATGTAGGGGTCAGGAGAAGACAATTCCATGAACATGCGAGTGCAGTAACTGGATGTGACATATATGAGTATTAAGCATGACCACAGGACAGCACAGTACTTAAGGAAGAAAACAGGAGTCCGAGACACCATAGAAACTATTAACAAACTAAAATGGCAATGGGCAAGTCATGTTGCAAGAATGAAAGACAACCGATGGACATCATGACTCACAATATAGATCCCCAGAGATCACATGAGAAACCGAGGCCGACAGAACACAAAATGGAGAGATGATCTAGACAAATTCAGGAAATACTGGCTCCACGACACCCATGATAGAGAATTATAGTGAATCCTGGGGGGAGGGGGGTCTATGTCCAACGACGGACGTTAAAAGGCTGCTGCTGCTGCTGATGATGATGATAAAACACACAGACAACCAAGGAAGGCTGGAGGAAGGCTGGAACATTGTGATATAAGTCAAAACGACGAAGATTTTTTTTCTTATTAATTAATTAATCTTATGCCTCTTTCTTGTCCTTCTTTAGATACCTGATTAATTCTTGATTTTTTTTCTCAGATGAAGCTTTGTCGACCATTAACAACTTTTGATTATTATATCTTTCATTTTAATTTTAGTTGCTTTTCATCGCAATTACTCAAAGCGTCTATCTTCCGATCCATACTGTTTAATAATGGCCGTAGACCGAACAGATTGCTCGTGAGTGAAAGTTACTGAAATTAAGATGAAATAAATACCAGTAAAAAATGAATAATGGTTGACGATATAGGCGCATGGGAACTCTTTGGTTGAGGATGCAGATGACATCGGTTTGCCTGAACGGTTTTGTCTGATATATGATCATTTGCCCGAAATTTTACAGTTTTGACCGAATTTTGTTGGGGACAGCTCCTACACTGGCTTGTACACTTATGGTTGACAAGGCGTTATCTAAAAATGTTTCAAGATAATATTTGGGCTTTTATATCATTAATCTTGCCGAGATATTTTCTCTCCATTTCCGAATTTCCGAAACGCAGTGTTTACAAACGGCCATTGATCGACTGTGTGAGTTGTTTCGATGAAAAGCAATTTGAATCATAATATAATAAATACTAGCGAAAAATCAATGCAGTGCCCCTTAATTTCAACTCCGAAAACCAAAATATTCCAAAATCCGAAACTTTTCAATAACCAACATGATGTCACAAGATTCCATACCTGTAGTATAATTCAAAGGCGAAAGATGAGGCCGATTTCCAAAGCGTTTCATCCATTCTGATCAGAGTAGAAGCTTGGTTATCTTTGCATGTCACTTTATGAATATAAAACTATGTTTCCATTACAAACGATGAAAGATGAAACAAGTTCCAATCGAAATAAGTTACTGCCTCAGCCAAACCTAAATGAATTAATCACTGGATTTTTTCTTACTTTCTCATCTGTACAAAAATATTGTAAAAATTTCGAAAAAACCTGCAGATACCTCTATAAATAACAGCAGTAGGAAAAAAAGATTGCGTTTATGCTTATGGCAAAGAAATTCAAGCTATTGGAGAAAATCAGTAGAGGTGTGAGTGTATTCCCAAATCCGAAAATATCCCTATTCTGAGAGAGTTCCGGTCCCAAACATTCCGAATAAAGTATACTCAACCTGCAATTGTCAATTCATTTTGTTTTTTTCCCTTCATATCTATAGATGTTGACATGAAAGATTCTTGCCGAGAGTCAAAACTTAAACGCCAGTTTGAATTTAAAAAAATCATCTACACAATCATTTTCAAAGTTGATTTTTTGTTTTATTCTTTGTTTTAAAACAAAAAGTTCCAAAATGAGGTGTAATATTTAGCAAAATGGCTTGGTAAGGATAAGTTTGGAATTGTGTGTTCTAGTTTCATGTCAATGATACAAATAGTTGAACGAAGTCAGTGTGCGTAAACTATTCACATGATCTAACAATACATCATAAGTTGCTTTGACAATGAAATGTACGTAAATCGATCAGAAAGTATCCAAGGATCATAATTCCTGCTCAGGTCTTCCTCCCTTGTCTTCCCGTGTAGTTTGTAGTGATCAAATGATATGAAATAAGGAAACCTTGTTTTTTTAATTCAAGCTCTCTTTCTCTTTTATTCAACGTCAAAATAAAGCGATATCTTTCAACTACAACTGCGGAAGTCATGCCATTAAAATAAAATCCTATCCAATAGACAGATAATCCCTGACTCTTTATATTGCTCGTCATATTGCATTTAACTTGGCCATGCCCGTTCAAAAGGTGCATCCGGTTTCATGAAAATCTTCAAGGGATTTTAAACTTGAAATAATGAGACGCCGTTTTTTTTTTTATTCATGATGTCGTTAATAGCAACAATCGAAGTTTCAAAATATTGTCTTGAATAGTTATAAAAATCAAAACAGATTTTTGAAAAATGCTATTGCGTCATCGAACCAGATTTTAATTTAGTCTCGTTCGATAGAAGAATTCAGCAGAAAAAATGATTCTCTCTCTCAATTCTATTCGGAAACCACTTCGAACATTTGAGACGCACACCGCATCATAAAAACGTCACTTTTTACGGCCACAAAGTTCACTTCAGTACAGCTATTTATTGTAAATCGATTCGAACACCTATCTCATATCGAGAACCGGTGATCCAAATGACTTGAAACTTGACATTGCAATGTCCGGTGCATGGAGCAGTTGTCGAATTATCTCGGTGCGCGCGCGCACACACACACACACACACACACACACACACACGTACGTGCGCGTGAGCAGATTTCTCAAATTATAGTAAAGATGTCGTAAAACACTTGTTCATGACCCATAAAACATTAATAATTCACTTGAACCATTTTAAATCGGCAATCTTGAGACCTGGTCATTGCCAGACCAGAGACAATGCCAGAAAGCAGTAATTTAACCCGAGGATGGAAAATAAATTTTTTGATATTATTTATTATATCTAAACATACAGCAAGCATATATGGAACTATTCTCTGTTTGTTTGCGCAGTGATCTCATCGGTTAATTTATCTTATTATTATGACAATGAATATTACGCCGAGGAAACTCTTGCAACTCTATGTCTGATCACACATTAAAAGAGCTTGAGTTGAGTTAAGTTGAGATTTGAAAAAAAAAAATTAAATTAGGATACTTGAAATATCAAAAATAAATTATAAAATAGCTTAGGCACCTCGAGTGCCGACCCATATGTCATTAATCCCGTCATTTTTATTGGTATATGACAGTTTAAATCATATCATGATGAAAGAAATTTATTTGTATTTTCTTATACTTTCTAATTGATTGTATGAGAAATAATTTATGAGATTCAGAAAGAAAAATTGTAAATACATGTTTGATTTTATGCTAAATTAAACATCGAAAGTTGTCGAATTCAGAGTTATTTGATTCGGTTTCAAACTTCGTTTAGGTTTTGATTCATTCGGTTTAACAAGTCAGTTTACACACCGCTAAATTACTCTTCAAAGTATGGTTTGAGACCGATCCGAAGTTTCAGATCTACAAACTTATGGCAGCCGGCTCAAAACTCGATGGACCGCTGGAGTTGTTGAAACACAGAACCTCAGATTAGAGAGAAACAACCTGGACAATGGGTTGGCATAAATGAGTTAGAACTGAAGGTTGTTATGATATTCATGGGTATCAGATATCGTTCAAGTTTTCCTGGTAATTGATTTATTTGGGATCATTCATTCAATGAAGTTTGTCTATGCTGTGAAGTGAAATTGGAAAGGAGAGAAATCACTAGCCGGGACAAAGATTAAAGAAGACATTTTAATAATGGTTGAAAAATCTGCAATGGATGCGAATATCTAAAAAAAATCTTCACAATTATTTAGTCGTGTTGCCAAACCCACCATAGCGACAAACCTGGCAGTGTGTATTTTCAGGGTCGGAGAGGAAAAAGAGCGCGGGAAACCTAAACAACAGAATTGAAAGTGGTGGCAAGGACCTTCTCCTTTTAGTAAAGTAAACAGAAAACAGGTCTGGTTAGTCACTCAATAGAAACCGTCACGTGACCGACATCTTTTGGCAGTATGCCGTGCAGGGGGTGTTCAATAAAAAAAAATTTGGAAAAAGTCAAGATCGATAAATGAGTTACTTCTGTAGTATTTTGTTGGATAGTGATCACTAAAAAAAAGTATAAATTTTCATAAACGAAAAACAAGCGCGAATGCTGCCAGATACAAACAAAGGAATCATTTTAATATAAACTTAGATTGCTAATTGAACCTTCCACTAAAAACCTTTCCAGGGGAATAGATATTCAGAAAACAAAAAAATCTATTTTTTTAGACCTAGCAGAGGGTAAATGTTCAAATTTATTTCACTGATTCATCTCTGTTCTCCAAACAGAAACTTTTGGGGTTTCGGCTTGGTCATGTTTCTTTTCGTCACGTCTGACTTCCGGGTTCTTCTCATTTTCGTCGAATTATTGCCACCTATCTCGAGAACCATACTTATCAAGGCCCCAGAACACTGTCCACTTTCATTCAAGTGTCATGGCAGATCTAGTTTTTTAAAAAGTGCCTTGGGGGGGTCTTTGTGGTCATTTTGGACCAACAATACTCAAATCTTGTGCTGGAATTTTTTTGAAGATGATTTTAGATAAAAGACCCATTTTTTTCAGACATTTGTAGATAAAAAAGATCTATATCTTAGATACTTTTAGATAATTAATTCTGTTGCACGGAAGATAATCTCGTGGCGAAGGTATGAAGCAAAATCTGAGGAACAAAGGCAGCGTTCGACTTTTATGAGGTTTACTATTAGTCCAAAGCTAATTATCTGATCACCAGATGTATAGTTATATTTCTTGATGGAAAACTAAAAGAAATATTCGCCTTCATTAAGAGTTGATACTTTAAGAAGGTGAACAATCAATCAACTTGTTCGGAGCCCAACGTTTATTATACCAGATCATCGGCTGCGCAGATTAATATAAATGTGTGTGACAAGAAAATGGCGGTACGCAATGCTAAGTTATGTTTTGGAGAGGCGGCATTCAATTACTAATGAGCTTGCAATAAGACTAACCTTTAATACAGCATCATCAACTATATACAGTTATATTAATTCACGAAAAACTAAAGAAAAAGTCCTCCACTTCAAACGAGGCTACAGGCGCCATTCAATTACTAATGAGGTTGCAATGTGTCCAACGTTTAATACAAGATGTGCAGTTACATTTCTTAATGAAAAAATAACGATAATGTGCACATTCAAAACGAAGCTATAATTTGGAGAGCTGAAAATGAATCCAATATTTGTAATATAAGATCAGCAGTTGTGCACTAACATTTCTTACAACAAACCTTGGAAAATATCTGCTTTCAAAACGAGGTTATCGTGTGAAAAGGCGACATTCAATTTTCTCTAAGAGTACAACGTTTATAATACAAGATCATAAGTCAGGTATATACATTTGTCAAAAGGGCTAGTCCCTCTATGAGGCAAATCGAGGAAATCATCTGGGGAGCAAAAGTCCACTCTGAACTGTGAAATAGACATTAGAATACATTGGTTGGCGCAAATTTTAAGTCTTGCCTAGGTCACATGAAACCCCGGCGCTGGTCCCGTTTGACAATAAAAAAAAAATAAAGGAAGTGTCAACCTTTGCAGTGAAGCAACAATTTGGAAGGTAACATTTAATCACTACTAAACTACTAATCAAAATCGTGTTGATTTCAACAAGATGTTTCCTGCACCCGACTACAAGGAAATCATCCGGGTGTATAGATATGAAATTATCTATCAGATTGTTAAGAATAGAATCGTCTGTGAGACTCATGTTGCTGGCCATGAATTGTGCCGGTTGATATATTAGTCATCATTTTTATTGCAAACTTATTCTGAAAAAGATATCTTCCTTTCCTTGCGAATTGTACATATGAAGAAGGCTTCAGAGTACATCTCCAGGAACATTGTGGTAACAATGAAAGTAATGTGAAGAATGCGTTCAATAGCCAGAAAAACTTTCGGAATAATAAATGAGCTTGCAGTAACCGTTTCCATTCTTCAATGATCAGAAATCAAATAAGGGAGTAGTTTTTTTTTACAAACACAAGGGATTAAAAATACTGTTGTTATCTGAGCTTTTTGATTTGATTGAAATGTTTTATGTTCAAGATCTTATTGCTTCGAATACTTGATGTAGAATAGTCCCAAAGTCACGACCCCAAAGTCACGACCCCAAAGTCATGACCTTAAGGTTACGGCCCTAAGGTTACAATTTTCACAGTTATGTTAGTCGTTTTTTTCTTTCTTTTTGCATGATTCGGAATTCTGAATGTACGCAAGCCCCCAGGGCGTAATTTTCGGCTGATTCTCACCAAATGAAGACAAGAAGCGTACTTTTGATACATCTCAAACTACGTATTTTATTTTACGAAAAAAACTTTTTCTCAGAATTAGCGAGAATGAGTTTTATTTACGATGTAGCTATAACGTAAAACTCTGCCCTGATTTCCATCATAGTTTCAAATCAAGTGCGAAGTATGTGGTAAAAATTCTCAAATCACGTCACTCGGGTAGCTTAGCATCCTTATCTTTATAGGACATTACAAACACAAATGAAGAATTACAGTTGATATTAATACGATATAAATACAGACAATACGATATAACTACAATTCTTAATAATACAATGTTTATGAATTGTTTTGTTTACTAATATCAAGTAAGTAGACGCACACCTATAAATTTGGATTTTATGAGGAAAATTTCTCTACACAAATGAAATATATCAATCAATTGTGAAGCAAGTTTCTGTTTTATACATTTTTCTCATGATGTCAAGAAAAAAGCCAGCCAGGCCAACTTGAAAACTGAAGAAACACAGTTGATATTTTTGTGACAGTTTTGGTTGACAGTTTCTAATTAAAAATTATTCTCTTTATATAATGAACAGTGTAGTTTTTTCGTTTGGGCTTTTAAAAATTAACAGAAAAATTTATTGGATTTTTTTCTCGTTTTCATAAATGTGACAAACAACAGTTTTAGAACTTTAAATCAGACTTTTTTTTTTTTAGAAATAATTTTTTTTTATTGTATATGTTTACCACAAAAATTACTTTTTTCTAGATTAGACGAAAATATACATATCTGAGTGAATTGAGTTTTTCGCCCTTCACGGTTCATTCGCCTTTCATTTACCCCTGTAATTTCATTCACACCCAAAATAATTTGATTCATCCTCGAACGAATCATTTACCAGTTTAAGAAACACTGGTATGGACAATTAAAAGTTGAACTGAATAGTCAGATGGCATTTAAAACAGAGCTAGATTCACAAGAGAACCAGAGCGTAAGAAAACAAAATGGCTACCCTGTAGGGTTGTTTAAATTGAGCAATGGGTGTTTCTGCGTTTACTCCATCGGGCGTTTCTGTGTGTTGGGACGTGAAGACTCCACGCTGGGCCTAGAGAGGCAATTAGAGAGAGAGAGAGAGAGAGAGAGAGAGAGAGAGAGAGAGAGAGAGAGAGAGAGACAGACAGACAGACAGACAGACAGACAGAGACGGAGACGGAGACAGAGAGAGAGAGGAAGAGAGAGTCGTGATTAAGAGGAATCAAAATAGCTCTATGACAATTAGAAGATGAAAAGTGAAAAAAAGGCAATTTTTTGTGATTAAGAAAGCATGGAGCTTTAATCATCACTGGTCTTTTAAACACAATACTTCTGCAAAGGGGCGGCAGACCCCATAGCTAACTCAGGCGTCTACCAGGAGAAGGAAACTCCTGTAAAATCTACGACCTAGAGACACTACTCCTATTTGTGCTACCCCAGTCGTCCAAAGGATGCAAATTCTGGTTTAAAGGTTGGGGTCGACCCTTCCCATATCAAACTTCATCTCAAAACTCCACATCGCGCAGGCTGTGGGGTTACAGACCCCACCGTCCAAAGCTCAATAGTCGTGATAAACCTTCCCCAAAACTCTCTCTCTCTCTCTATATATATATATATATATATATGTGTGTGTGTGTGTGTGTGTGTGTTTGTGCAAGCGTCTGTCTTCATTGGTATTTCAGTAGAGCGTACGTAATGTATGTGTAGAAAAAGATTTATCTAAATTTCAAAGATGTATCAGTTTTATATTTGATTTTTGTACAAACTTGTTGGAGAGGGAAGTGTCCGCATGGGTATTTTGCTGATTGAATATGTGTGTGAGTAATTCAAATATCATTTGGCCAAGACAGTGTCAGTAGAGTAAACAATAAAAAGATTGGCTTTTGCAGGAATCGACCCTGCAACCAATAGGTAGCTGCTCTCAAGTGGCATTGTTTTTAACCATTGAGTTAAACGGCCAACAAGTGAGGCAAAGGTCCAAATAACTCCCATACCCACACATTCCTACTTAGATTATTCACTATCCATATCTGCACTATTTGTTTCTTAACGAGGACAATTATATTATTAAGAAATGGATACTTAATCTGACAATTGTATTATTAAGAAATGGATATATAATCCGACAAAAATCTTTACGCTGTCTCGGCCAAATTATATTTCTACTGTACATTACCGAGAAGTCATTTCAAATAGAGAAGGCAGCAGAATACAAGATGCTACTCGCAGTAGCATTTATAGACTTCAAGAAGGCATTTGACTCAGTAGAAATTCTCATGGTCATGAAGGCCATCACCCAATAAGGTGTAGACCCTGTATACGTTAGAATACTGCAACACATATTTAACCACAGCAACTCCTTCATTGGGCTACATAAAGACTCTGAACCGTTTCAGCTCCAAAAAGGAGGAAGACAAGATGATACCAGCTCACCTAAACTCTTTCCAGCCTGCCTTGAGATGATCTTCCGGAACATGGACTGGAAAAATAGAGGAATCAAAATAGACGGCGAATACTTGAGCAACCTTAGATTTGCAGATGACATCGTCCTTTTCGCAGAAAACTCATATGACCTCCAACTAATGCTAGATGATCTAAACGAAGAGAGCAAAAAAGTCGGCCTACACTCGAACTTCAGTAAAACGAAAATCATGTGCAATAATCATGTTGAGAATAAGAACATAACTGTCAAGATAGAAGATGCAAAACTTGGCAAGGTAGACCACTACATCTGTCTAGGACAACGAATCTCCATGAGACCCTCAAAAGAGGAGGAAATCAAGCGAATAATCACTTTGGGATGGCTAGCCTTCGGCAGAGCAAGCTCAACTTTCAAAAATAAGAAGATCCCAATCATCCTAAAAAGAAGAGTATACAACCAAAGCATTCTCCCGATAGAATTTAACCAAAGGACAGACCTACAATGTGAGAAGTATGCAACGTGCGCTTGAGAGAATCATGCTCAACCTTACATGGAGAGACCAGTATATAAGGAAGAAAACGGATGTCCGTGACATTATAGAAACTATTAAAAAATTAAAATGGCAATAGGCAGGACATGTTGCAAGAATAAAAGACAACTGATGGACATCACGATTCACATCATGGATCCCCAGAGATCACATGTAAAACCGAGGCCGACAGAACACAAGATGGAGAGATGAACAAGACAGATTCAGGAAATACAGGCTCCGCGACACCCATGATAGAGAATTGTGGCGAATCCTGAGGAAGATCTATGTCCAACGACGGACGATAAAAGACTGATGATGATGATGATTTATAACTATTTCGATCGGATTATATATCCATTTCCTAATTATAATAACAATTATATATATATATGTATATATATATATATATGTATATATATATATATATATATATATATATATATATATATGCGTGTGTGTGTGTGTGTGTGTGTGTGTGTGTTTGCAAAAACGACTAAATTAGGAATCTATAATATCTTTTATTTCGCAACCAGTAGTACCAACCGATCGGATTCAGATGTTTAAAAAAAAAAATCATGAGGAAATTATAATCTAGTCCTTCTTTCCAAATCAGCGGTACAGTGGTAAGTGTATCGCTAGCCGGTTCGATTCTTACGGATGCCCCATTTCCTAAATTGTTTATTCTATTTGGGATAGAATCGGATTGCCGGTGAGACCTTACATGGGTTAGTACTATCACTGTCCTTATGGAAGGAAATTGGGCCAGGCGTTTGTCCAACAGTGGACTTAGCTGCTGCTGCTAATGATGACTATGTCGCGTCGTCTCATTTTGATTTCTCTAGTTATACCATCAGCAGCAGCAGCAGCATCATATTTGATTCCCGCTCCTTCACGTTGTTCTTTTTCTCTTTTTACACGTATCCCTATCTTTTTATTTATTCTATGTTCTTTTTTGGATGAAGTTTGGCAAATCATATCTCATACATATCAAATGTATTGGTCATAGAACTGTCCCGTCTCTTGATAAAAGGATATGTTTTTTACCATTCGATAAGATGTGTTTTCAAGATTCATCTGAATTTGAAAAATTTAAAAAAAATGAATGAAAAATAAAAACACGACTCGTGACGACCCGACCCGGCTCGGCAGTCACGATTTTTGAAACTTAATAACTAAGGCACTGATGAAAATAGAAACATGGAATTTTCACCAACCGATAGCCCGTTCCATTAAGATTTATTACACATGCGACAAGTTTTAACATCGGGGAATTATACTGCTTTTTTTCTAGAGGAAGTATTTTTTTAATTTCTTTGCTTTCACGGATGTGAAATTCAATAGCTAGACACGTCATACAGAGTGCATAATTTTACACCCGTGTAAGCGATTCTTATCCCGTAACACTAAACCTAACCAATTTATAAATAATAGCATTTCTTTCCGGTGACTTGAAATCACAACCAATTGAAACCAATCGTTTGCTAGGCGACTCTTTTACCAACCAAACCCCAAACAAGTGTTTGATGAAATAACTTTCCCAGTTCAACTTCACTTATAGACGTACACTACACTTCAGGAGTCAAGAAAAGTTATTTTATGTTACATAATCAAGATGTTTGATCTGTCTTGAAAAGAACCGTGGATTCTTTATAATGACTCTGGGAGAACAGCCATTTTTGAATGGCCGAAAGCAGCCCTTTTAACATTAAAAACGGATAGAATAGTTGCAGTAGTAGTATAAATAGATAAATAAATAAATGAATAAATAAATGAAAATAATATATGCAACATGTCTATTCTCTTGTGTTTGCTGTATTTCTGCAAATTTTTTCTCATATACACACAGCGCAAAAGTTGGAATAGAAGCAGGAGTGAAGTTTGCCCCTGCAACTGTCAGGCTTGTTGCATTTATATTTATATGAAAGATATATTTTAGATATATCTATCTTCAAAATAAAATCAAAAAATGAAAAAAAAATAATCGAGATTCATTTTGATCCCCTGAAGACGTCTTGAAACCCCTGAATCTAAACGTGAAAAAAAACAAA
>OY735243.1:17837561-17842561 GCA_963457665.1 Thysanoteuthis rhombus
ACCCCTTTTATTGAAAACGCCAATATGTTCAAGCCGAATAATAAAAACTATCAACAAAATCTCAGAATAAACCAGGAATCTCACGGAGGAGGGGAACGTAAAAATCTCAACTATAGAAAATTATAAAAGAAAGGATTTGAGCGGTCAAACTAAACAAAACAACTGAAGATACACAACGAAAAGATTTTCTTAAAAAAAATAAGGGATACAAAACACTCTGTACAGGGAAAAGGCAAATTACTAGTTGGTTTGAAGAAAATGGTGACTAACTTTTTTATAATTGGCAAGTTATCAACAGAATCTCAAAATATACCATCTCCTCGAAAAACACAAAAATCCCAATTACAAGAGTTAATTAAAGAAACGATCAAACTAACAACCACAAAGAACAGATCCTCGAAAAAGGATTCAAAATGCCCAGGACACGAAAAGGGCAAATCACTACCTTGAAGAAAATGGTGACCTAATAACGGATAGGGACCTAATTGTCGAACGCTCCCAAGAATTCCACATGAACCTCTATTTCTCCATGCAAGCGTCGCAGACCAAAAATAAGACACCAGCCACTTGTAGTCACTCTCTTGGAGGTGAAGCAAGCCGTCAAAGTAGAAAAGCACCTGGACCAGATTACGTCTCCATCAACCAACTCAAAAAGTCATCACAACTATTCAACGAATGCCCCAGGGCGAAGTCATGAAGATAGGAACATCAATCACCGCGCTACTATATAAAGAAAGGAACCCAAAAGATCTAGACAACTGCATGTCAATTAGTCTACTAAACTACAGGTATAAACTACAGGTAAGAGTGATCGCCAATCTAAGCACCAATACGTTGGATGAAAACTAACCACAGGAGCAGATTGGCTTCAGAATGCGCTACTCGACTATTGACCATCTAAAAGAGCAACAGAAGACAAAATGCTACAAGCTGTATCATTTGGTCATCAAACTAAGAACTATGCGCAAGAGAGGATCATGCTTAATATGACGTGGAGAAATCATAATATAGCGTAGTATATTAGAGAAAAACAGAAGCCAAAGGTGTAAGTTCCATAACAAAACTCAGATGACCATGGGCAGGGCATATATCACAAATTAAAAATAGCACAAGCTTAGCTATTTAAATGTAAACTGAGATACATTAAAGACAAGAAAAACTGCAACCGATTTTCCCGGTAGGCATTTTTCCATGTGAGTATTTTTTCTGCATAAGCATTTTTATTTGGTCTTTTTCATAAGCGCTTTTTGGTGGGTAATTTTCGAGTGGGTTTCTTCCGCGTGAGTATTTTTCTGGACACCCGAATTGCCCTCTGACTAGCTGAGATTAAGAAGTTATATCTAAAGCGTCTACAAAGGCTCCATAAACGATTGTTCCTTACTAAATGTCTGACTTTAAAAAGAGGCTACAATTGAGAAGGTGATATTCATTTCATTGCGAATATAAGTAAGCTTGCAATAAGTCAACTTTTCTGTTGTCATCAATTGTGCTGTTATCAAGTTCTTAATGAACGAGCCAGACAGTCAGACTACAGATGTGCGAATTCTTTCCTTTGCACTTTCAGACATACGTATGAGGTGGTTGGAGTGTTTCACTATGTCAGTCATCAGTCAGTCAGTGACGGTCATCGCTACTAGTGATGTTCGCGAAACTATGATGTTCGTTCATTTTCAAATCAACTCTTCACATGCCGATGCTTCTTACAGTCAAAATTTGTCTATAGCCTGGGCCTGCCCTAAATACCGGCAACACGGGCAGTAACCCAAGGTGCCAAGTACTGGGGGTGTCTGTTATGTATCTAAGACAATATAACCTTCAAAAAATGGGGAAAACGAATTAAACAATAAAAACAGTGAAAATTCCTAAATGTGGAGTCAGATTTTTCGGGAATATCTGACAGCAACAGCAGGATCTCTTGGATGCACCAACTGCATCCAAGAGGTCCTGCTGTCAGATATCGCACTGATACCTGAAGAACCAAAGGGGATCCTAGAATATTAAAGGGGCCTGAGCGATGAAATTTCAAGTCGATACTATACGTCTAGTAATAAAAAAGAACCAGAAATTCAATGAGGTGCAACTATAATGTTTAAACGCCATTTTAGCCAGATCCCGAGACCCGGAGTAGAAAATAATTTCTGGTAAGAAGCACCTAAACAAGGGACATTTTTCTATTAAGTTTCAAGTAAATATGACTCAAAACAGCCGAGAAAATTCCTCAGTGGAAGAGTTTTATAAGTACGAAGCATCTTATCAATCAACCAAGTTTCAAATAAACCAGTTGAGAAACGATATGGGTACAGACCTACGGACAGAGTCTCTTATAGAGAGGCGAAAACACCTCTAAAAAGTTCGACTATTGTTTACCAGCAAACGTATATATCATGTCTTATAACAGATATAAGCAGGAGGGCTAGAGAACGAGGGTGTATGAGCTCTGTATGTGTGTGAAAAGAGGGAAACAGTTTTGCACTGCCATATAAAATTCTTCTCAGTGACCCTGTCTAACAAATAAATGAATGAATAAGATGATAGTATTGTCGTATCGGGCCTCACTGAAGGGCTATGGACAATGGTCAAAGGGGGATTATTTGTTAGTCGGTCTAAGGAACATAACTAATTTTGCCCCTTGATGGCTGTGGTAGACTCCGGAAGTGAATCCATCCCAGACGGCCATTTTACCGGAAAAAGACGCGTTGGCAGTTGAATTGTAATTGCGACCACCTTTTCTAATTTGCATCATTTCATAATTACCCTTTTGTTTAATTTTCTCTTTAGAAACTGTCAGCCTGGCTGGCGATGTGTACGTGTATGAATCACGCATACTGGCCTCGCCAATGGAGCAAGAGGGGGTGAATATTTAAACAATTTCTACTTATTATGTCCATAAAAAACGTTTTTTGAATTTTTTTCAAATACCCAACGTAAATAGGATTAGGAGTGGAGTTCAGTTTGCAATGTTAGTTCAAGCTAAATTGTTCCCTCAGTTTTATTCATGTTTTTTTTTTTTTCCAAAATTCAGACTCTTTTTTAGTGATCACTGACCAACAAAATGCAGGGTCAGTAACTTATTCACTGATCAACTCTTTTCTCGTTTTTTTTCAATTGGTCAACCCCAACACGGAATACTGCCGAAGGACGTTGATTATGTGACGGTTCCTATTGAGTGACTAACCAGACCTGTCATCTTGATTTTTTTTATTTCATTTTATTTTATTTATTCATTTTTTTTGGACAATAATTTGACACTTTCGATCTTAGGAGGCTTCTCCATGATTGTGTGACGTCATTCCACCGGAAATTAAAATCTTCATCGAGGATGAATTGCGTCTAGCAATAAAATAAATTCTTTTTTCTTCCTTCTAAGAAGACACATGTTTGAAAAAAAATCCAATTTAAGTATTAGCTACATGTTTAAATCATCTCTAAAAGAAAGGATAATTTACATCGCTGAATCTTGACCTTCTTACGAAGGGGACAATCTTTCAAAAAATTGGAAGAAGAAATCCTTAAAATTGGTGAAATCAGTTCGTGGAGAGACAGCACAGTATATTTGAGAAAACATTTGCCAGAGATATCATAGAATCGATTAAGAAACTCAAATGGCAATGAGCGGGTCAAGTATCAAGAATATCGGACAACCGCTGGTCATCACGACAACGTTGATCCCCAGAGATCGTATGCGAAACTGTGACCGGTGGAAGATTGTGTGACGAACCAAACAATTTCAGAAAGTATTGGCGCCTATGATAGAGAAGTGTGGCTAATCTTGAAGGTATATGTCCAACGACGGAATCTAAAAGGCTGCTGCTGGGTTCTTGCAAGTGTTACGATAAATTGAAAAAAACATTATAGAGTAGACAAGCATCAAGAGAGCGCACACCTCTGCTAACACCACTGAATGGAAATCAAATATAGTTTCAGGGGATATAACAACAGAAAATTCCTTGATCCACCCCAAAATTTAATCAATTCTTTCTTTGTCCCTTCGAAACGTTATAGAAATTAATTTAGAACTTTTGGAGAACCCAGCAGCAGCCTTTTAGATTCTGTCGTTGAATATATACCTTCAAGATTAGCCAAACTTCTCTATCATGGGCGTCAATACTTTCTGAAATGGTCTAGTTCGTTACACCATCTTCTGCCGGTCACAGTTTCTCATACGATCTCTGGGGATCAACGTTGTTCTGATGACCTGCGGTTGTCCGACATTCTTGATACATGACCAGCTCATTGCCATTTGAGTTTCCTAGTTAATTCTGATAATAATAATAATAATAATAATAATAATAATAATAATAATAATAATAATAATAATAATAATAATAATAATAATAATAATAATAATAATAATAAAGAAGCTCAATATGCAAATGCTGGTGCTACATCGTTGAGGGAGGATACGACAGGCCCAATACGAGTCGTCTTACGTGCAAATAGCAGCGAACAGGATGTCCATATTCAGCCTGAAAAGTATATTATCCGAGCTTTATCTCCGAAACATCCTCAACACGGTCATTGGAATGGTGTCGAATGAGGAAATCTAGCGAGTTTAGAGGCATAGGTTCAATACCAACCTGGTATTAAATCTCTTCGTCCAGACGTTCAATACTTGAGTTCCAATACCAGTCATCGATTTCCAAATTCGACGCTATTCCGATGCCTGCGTTGAGTAATCTCTTAGATGAAGTTTGGATGATCTCCCCTTCTGGCTAAATCTAGCAACCGTGGCAAAGTACTCAAACATCGCAAAGTCTCGGCCAATTTGCTTCTTTCAACACGACGGTTATGAATTGAGAAATGGATATATTTGATCCGACAGAATGATTATAAATTATGTTATATCATATAAAAACTCTTATTTGAAATGATCTCCCGTCATCACTTGGTTAATGTATCCCCCCCCGACGACGTAAATAGAATGAACAAAGAAAATTGAAGAATAAACGAAGTAAAAATTTTGTATGGAAAGAGGTATTTCAGCCTCTTAATTACCGGCG